>CP025654.1:12114595-12127610 GCA_003576665.1 Ipomoea trifida
AGATTGGCAGCTTTTATGTTAAGTTTTAGCTATCTCAGCCTGTATGAGGTTGGGGTGTCACAGGTATGGAAGGGAAAGCCAAAAATCAGAAGAAAACGATGCGGTAGACCTACATGAGGCTCACACGTGTGTAACCGTGCGTGGGAACAAAGCAGTAAGCTCCCACGCACGATCACACGCGTGTTGCTCGGCGTGGGAGCGAGGCAGAGAGCCTCCACGAACGGTCACACGCGTGTGACCGGCGTGGAAGGCCTCTACGGGTTTAAAACCCTTGTTCGGCCATTCCACCATATTTTACTCCCAAAACTTGTTTTTCTCTTCTCTTCTCCACGCAAGGAACAACCCAACTCTAGGTTTGAACACACTTTTCACTTTTTACCATTCAAGGAGATTAAACATCAACATCAAGGTAATTTTTCATCTTTTTAACTCTTATCCTTGAATATTCATGAGTTTGGAAGAGCTTGAATGTGAAATTTAGTTTACCTTGCCTAGCATGATTTTGAATGCTTTTGAATGATTAAGTTGGTTACAATGCTTTATAGAACTATCTTTTGATGTTTTCTTTCATTATTGATGGTTACGTTGATGGATTGTTGTATCTTTTTGAACTTCAAGTATGAACACCATTGATGAACAAATGGGTTTGTTAGATTTCTTGTTGAAATTATGAAATTGATGCTTGATTTGATGAATAAACTTGTTATAGACCTATTCTATGTCATCAATTTGATTTTTCACATGCTACATTGCCCAAATTGAATTTTCAATTTCAAACCCTAATTTTGAAATTTGGGGAGGAAGATGAAGTTGACTTTTTGAAATTCTTGACTTTTATAGTTGACTTCTTATTTGACTATCAAATTGACATATCTTATGATGAATTCATGTATGTGTGTTATAATGGAATGATATTGTTGATATTCTTTTGATAGAATTGTCCAAAATATAGGGGAAACTATGGCAAAATTTTCAAAAAATTCGTAACCCTATATGTTTAAATTTCATTATTTTGACAAGGAATTTTATACAAATATAATGGTGACTTATTCAAAGACCATGAATCATAATCTCTATATTTTGTAGGATGGGACGACATAAAGAGATAGCTAAGAAATCTAAACATGATAAGGGAGAATCGAGTAGGTCATGGACGCGACAGCAAGCTACAGCTCAACAAGCTATGCAGGAGCCGGGATCGAGGTCACTACGACACTTGACACCCGTTCAACTTGCAACAGTAGACCACACCAAGGGAAAGCAGCTTTGTGTCGGCCGTTTCTTTGAGGACAATATTTTGAGAGAATTCGATTGTTTGAATGAGGTAAATGAACTGTTGAGGCACCAACAGCTCCGCTATCTGTTTCAGTGGAGAGGACCCACTTATGTACCGGTGACATATGAATTCTTAGCAACCCTGAACATTAGGAAGGAAGTCAACGATGCGAGGGAGTCCATCTCATTCACTCTTTTCGGCAACCACTACAGTATGTCTGTTAACACTTTGGGTGTTACACTCAGTTTTCATGATGAAACGAGCATCTCTATGCCATATTTTATGGACTACAAGGAAGATTTCGATTTGGATGAAGTTGCTAGACGATACTGGAGAAGCATCACAAACGATGCCCCGTACAACTCTTCGAATTTGAAAGCAAAGCTCATTACCCGAAATGCTTTGAAGGCTATCAGATTAGCCTTTGCCATAAATCTCTCTGGCCGAACCACAAATAGGAACAAGGTATACAGGTAGGATTTATTCTACATGTGGTGCATGGAGAATAATTTCGGTATCAACATGGGCGTGCAAGCTAGGAAATGGCTCCAAACCCAGCAAAAGACAAAGGTTCAGACTGTATTCATTGGACCTTTCGTGACTAAACTGTGTTATGGGTTGGGCCTACTGACCCAGTTGATGGGCGAGAGATTGGATGGTTGCTCGATTCCTTTTACAGTGGGTGAGTTCTTTGCTGCAGAGTTGAGACTTGGAGGTGATGATGCACCTGATTTGAATGATTCTGATGATGATGAGAACGATAAAGAGAATGAGGAGGAAGAAGCTGCGTAGGAGCAAGGTTCTATCCCGATGGATTAGACCTCGACACAAAGACAGCTCCATGATGAACAGATGAATTATTGGCGTGAGCAACGCACATGGCAAGAAGGCCAGTTCACTTTTGTATTCGCACGACAAGATAGGCAGGACGAGCAATTCTTAGCATTCCAAGTTAGTCAGAATGAAGAGCTTCTTCGTACAAGAAGAGCAGTTGAGGAGAATGCTAGGATGATTCAAGATCTTCAGGCTCGATTTGATAGTCAGTTCCGCCCTCTGTCCTTCGGCGATCAGTGATGCCACCTTAGTCCTTCTCGATCCTGACTTTTGACTGATAATTGATTCTGAGTCCTATAACTTTGGTTACATTGATTGGTGGTCCCATGTGAACAATAGGTGCCCTATGCGCGGGGTGTCGACTTTTATTTCCTTATCTCTTTACTTTACTTTACTCTATCGCATTATTTCATTTCTAACTGCTTTACTTTTTCGCATTTCTATTCGGATATTTTTACTTATTTTGATGCTTTATTATTTAAGTTTTTATTATTATTATTATTGCTTTTATATTTCTTTCAGTTTATAATAATTGAATAGTACTCCAAAAACCCTTTTTGTATGTTATGTCTCCATTTCTTATAGAGCATATATAACGGGAGCAGACCTATGCTGGAAGCTAAAGTGTGGAAAAAATGGATGCATACTTGGTTTATCCTCTTATCCCTTTTCTAATTTCAAGCCCTGTTTTATTTGATCTTTAAAGTGTGGAAATATCTTCTTTATAGCTTTATGTACTAGTATATTAGAGTTTGCCATGACTAATAGGATTGTTTGATGCATACCCTTTATCCCAGAGCAATTTCCAAAGTGTGGAAATGGATTTTTTGTCTATCTTTAGAATCCCAGTTTTGTTCCTTTACCTTGTGCGTATAGAAACATCGAGGACGATGTTTGCTTTAAAGTGTGGAAAGGACGCACTTCGTGCTTAACATGTTTACATGCTTAGTTTAGAAGTAAAGCTCTTGGGAATGATAAGCGGGTGCATTTGTAGTTTTGAAAAGAGAGTTATTATTTGTGTTATCTAGGGAGAATTTTGACTAGATGCCTAAAAATTTTCACTCTCGAAATATCTTTGAGGAAGTTACTTTTCGCACCCATGAGAGAGTTTAGAGCCAAATAAGTTTATATTCTTGACTGCTTGCATTGTGACACCCCAACTTTTTCACAAGCTGAGATAGTTAAAGCTTAACACAAAAACTGCCTATCTCAACCATAAAACATAACATAGCGGAAGCGAATTTAAACCTAAGGGGCATCATGCCACATCTAGGTAAGTAAACACAGCCTAGATGCACAGGCTAACCAAAACTGAAAACAACAATATATAAATCCTCAAACATATCCCAAAAAGTTCCAAAATCTAAAACAAGTGTATATAGAATCTCATAGTGGCACACAGGCCCAAAACATAAGTCTAAAAGCATAACAAACTAGTCTAGCCTCCTCATACGGATATATCTCTATCGCGCTCATACTTAGACTTTATTGCGAACCTGGCAAAACACCCAAGGAACCATTAGCAAAAGACTGCTAAGTAACCACCATTCACACCCGCAAGGAAGTATAGATATACATAAGGTTGTAAATAGGTTTACACACCCGTATAGAATATACACACCAACAAACTGTTCTTTAATTAAAATCGGATACTCAACAATGATAAACTGAATGAATCACAAACCAAGACTCCTCCAAACGAAACCAATATTCAATAACAAATGTATAAGACAACAAGTCCATAAACAAGATACTAACTGAATCATAACTCCAATAAGACAAACATAAAGGGACCAACCAAACCGCAACATAACAAGGAACTACAAGATATCAACTGAGATACAAATTAACTAAATAATCACAAGGAAACTCACGAATACACGATACAAAGAAAGAACTCCCAAACTCCAACCTCTAAACCAACATACCATCCCTCATACCAAACACCAAACCCGAAAGTTAGACTAAACCATAACAACCTAATCATTATTATTATAATGAGCTAATAGACTAAACCATAACAACCTAATCATTAACTAATAATAACCTTAATGATTAACAATGATCAAAACCCTAGGTTATAAACTGATTATTGGTAGCGAGGATCATAAAAGCTTAGAAAGGATAATTACCTTCATCATGATGCTTAGTCCCGGAGTCGAACCTATGCCATCTATCTCAACACTTAAGGGCCATACCACTACACCACTTCATCCCTGCTGTTATGATATGCGACCACATAGCATTCTTCCTTCACGCGAACTCTCAGCCACCATACGGAGGGCTGTTGCTGCTACACTCATCGTGCGGAGAAGGGGAGCCCACTCACGCCCACCGCTGCTGGACTACCGCCGCGAGGCCGCCGAGAACAGGGGAGGAAAGACGTCGAGAAGCTGCTCACGCCATCCGAGCCCCGCCGTTGAGCCACCGGAAGCAGAGGTGTTCAACCCACGTCGCTGCTGCCACCTTCACGCTGTAACGGAGAAGGATGCACCGCCGAAGCCGCCCGCTGCTCCGCACCGCCCAACCATCTGCGCGCTTTACTCTGCTTCGTCCGCTCACCTACTACCGTCGACGAGAAGAGAAGTTCATGACGCTACTCCGCCATTTGCTCGGCGAGAAAAGGAAAAGGGAGAAGGAGGAGTCCATTCCCGCCGCTGTTACACGCCGTCGCCGCCGCCTGCTTGCACCGCCGGAACAGGGGCAGGCCGTCGGTTCTCGCTGGTTTGCTGCCACCGGAGTTCACCATTGCTGTTGTTGGCGGACGATCGGGAGAGAGACGAGAGATAAAGACAAGGAGCAGCAAATGGAATGGAGGACTCATTGTGATCTGCTAAGGAAGTTGACGCAAAGAGAAACGGGAAGAGGGGAGACCAAATCCTTGGCTGCTGATCACTTTTGGTTACCCTATTTGGAAATTTCTATTTATATTTAGGGTAAGCTTCCATTTTGGGCTAAGGCATTTATGGAAAGATTATACAATTGGACTATGCTAGTTGGGTCAAGAGTAGATATAATACAATCATAATTGAGACTAAAATCATTTATTGGGTCCATAGCCTTATAATGAAAATAATAATATAGTATGGGCTTATAATATTTAAGTGCTTAAATATAATTGTAGAAATAGTTTGTCTATAGCCCATAGAAAAAAACAATTATATATATAGTCATCATACTACCATAATTAATAATAAGGAAATAGTCCTTTATTTTAAATATTTTTATTTAAAATAGTGGTAGGAAAATACGGGGTGTTACACTCTACCCCCCTTAAAAGGAGCTTCGTCCCCGAAGCTCGAAAATCGTTTTGGGGACAGAGAGTTAAAACTAGTACGGTAGTACATATAGACAAAATATTTATATAGTGTACGCCCAATTTTGAAAATTGTGACCCAACGGAAAAAGGGAATGAAAGGTTTATGGTTCAAGATTCAAGAACGACGTTGGTAAAGAATAGAATCAAGGGTTATAAAGGTTACAACTTAGGAAATAAGGTTGTTACCTTGCACAAGATATTTTCAAGAAGCGCACAAGAACAACGTTCGAGAGGGTGGGAACGATTTCTCAATAAAAGGGGATGTCAAGTTCTTAAAAAAAAAAAGGGAAGAACTCGGCTTCGAAAGAAAATAAGAACGAGGTTCGAAGAGGCCAAAAGAATTTCTCAATCAAGGGAATATCAAGTTCTTTTAAAGGAAGGAAAATAAATGGAAAGAACTTGGCTTTGAGAAAAGATAGGGCGAGGTTTGAAAATATAGGAAGAGTTTTACAATAATAGGGCATTCAGATTTCCAGAGAAGAGAAAGGCATTACGTTCCAAGAGAAGTTTAGGAATGAAGTATGAAAATACAGAAATGAGTTTTCAACGATAGGGTATGCAATTCTCCAAAGGAAAGAAAGGAATTCAATCTTGAAAGAAGATAAGAATGAGATTTAAAATAAAATGAAGGGATGTCTCAATGAAAGGATACACAATTTCCAAGGGAATGAGAGAGATTCGATTTCAAGGGACGATAGCAATGAGATCTAGAAGGATAGAAAGGATTCCTTAACGATAGGGTATGCACTTTTCCAAAAAGAAAAAGACAAATTCAGTTTCAAGCATGGTTGCAGTAGGCGCTAGGCGCTAGTCGGGCGGTAGACTAGCGCCTAGCGCCTAAGCGGTCTAGGCGGCGCCTAGGCGGTACCTAGGCGGCGACCTATAAAAACAAAAAATTAATTCATGTGTGGGTGTATGTCATATATTATATTATATTATATTTTATATATATATATATATATATATATATATATATATATATATATATATATCCCTTACTTCTCTTACTTATATAAATAAATAAACTTAAAAATATATAAATATAATAATAAAATTAACAAGGCCGACTCGCTCGAGTTAACTCGGCTAACTCTGCCGAGTTGGGCGAGTTAACTCAGTCAAATTCGGCCCAGTCGGCTGCCAACTCGGCCTAGTCGGCCGAGTTAGGCGCTAGGCGGCCTCCTAGGCAGTCAGCCACTTAGGCGGACGCCTAGGGAGCAATTCGCCTCGGTCTAGGAGCGCCTAGCGCCTAGGCGGGTGCCTAGGCGGCCTAGGCGGGGATTTTTGCAACAGTGGTTTCAAGCGAAGATGAGAAAGAGATTTAGAACAGGTAGAAGGGGTGTTTCAACAAGAAGGCATTTAGAGTTTCAAGAAACAAAGGAGAATTTAGTTTCCAATAAGAGATAGGAATAATGATTAGAACAGATAGAAGGGATTTTATAAATAGAAGGATAGTTGGGATTGCAAAGATGTAACGCCCCGTAAATTCCTTTTCAAGCCTTTCGTTCGTTAATTAATTCCTTGGGCAATTTAATTAATTCTTCGGGCAAATTAATTAATTCCAATTGGGCTAATTCTTCCTATTAAATATATATAAGTATATATTGCATTCCTTGAGCTTAATTTGATTATTCTAATCAAGAGCCCAATTAATTGTATTTATTCTTGTAAGGGATTTTATTTAATTTGGACCCTTGCAATATTGGTATTAAATATTCCTACAAGCCCACACTCTTGATTATATATTATATATAGACATATATTGATCCTAAGACATTGCTATGGGCTAATTCTTGTAATTAAATTGTAAAGGGTGAATTTAATGAGCCCAACTTACTAGTCTTGATTATATTTATTCCTACATACATTATTCTATAAGAATACTTAAGCCCACATCATTTAAATGTCTTACACCCTAAATATTGTATCTATTCATAGTATATAATTTGAAGATCAAATGCCCTAAAGACTTTCACTCATTTCTTCCTCCTACACTACCTCTTGCGCCATTTTCATCTAAAATCCAAAATTCATCTTCATCTCCTACAAGATTTCAAGTCAAGATTGCTCTTTTAAGCTTTGTTGGAGTGGGTAAGTGCATCTATCCTAGAATATCTTGCATTTTGTGTTTTTAGTAGTCTTTTATGCCTTTTCTTATAAAGTTCTTTGGGGTTCTTTGGGAAAAGATGATCAAGGTGAAGGTGGGCTTGAGCTAGCTTGAGGCTTATTGGAGGGAAAAGCTCTTTGAGGTAACCATCCATGTCCATCAAAATTATTTTATTCCCTATTCTATATATATTGATTTTTGGTGATGGAAATCCTGGAAATTCTTGTGATTAGCCTATTTTGTTGATCTATTTGTTGGATTTCATCTTGATCTTTGTCTTGTGTTGTATGATCAATGATGTTATGGATTTCCTTATTTTTGGACTCTAAATTGGATGAAATGTGAGTGTTTGGTCTGATTTTGTGTTCTGGAAATGGTATTGTTCATGTCTGATTTTGGTCTCTGGAATCTGGGATGGGTTTGGCTTGCGGAGACTGGGCGTATAATGTAACCCGCGTGATCCGCAAGGTGGCAGGGTTGTTGGCGGAGGGTGGTCCGCCGAGGGAGGCCGCTCCTTCTTGCGGAGGAGGTTGGCGGAGACAGTGGCCCGTGAGTTCCGCAAGTTCACTGGAGTTTCCAGTGAGCAGTTTCTCTGTTTGTTGTCTGTTGTTGGTCCTTTGTTTCAGATCATTGTTGGATTGTTTTGTTGGTATTTACCATGTTTTTGGAGTATTTATTCATGTTATTCATTGAGCATTTGATGCCTTAGTTTGGAGTCTTGATTCATGTCTTCGGTTTCCTCTTGTTGGTGTCTTGGGTATTGATTCTTTGATTCATGATCTGGGAGTTGGTTGGTGTTCATATTTGAGATGAACCCACGTCTTGGTTGGTTGTGATGGTGTTGGAGTATGGTGTGATGGTGGATTATTGGTTACTATTGACTAACTATTGACTATTTGACTTCTAACTGCGGACTTACTCGGTCCATGTCGTCTCGGTCCATGTCGTGCGGACTTCCATGTCGTGCGGACTTCCATACTTCGGTCCATGTCGTTCGGACTGCGGTCCATGTCGTTGACTTCTGACTATCTGACTTCTGACTTGTGACATATGGTTTGACTTGGTTGATGGTGGCTTGGTTGGTTGGGAGGTTGATGTTGGGATGTCTTCTTTGTTGGTCTTATGAGTTCTTTGGATTGTTCGGTTGTTGCCTTGTCTTCTCTTGAATTGGGATGTTCCTATTTGGATTGTGTTCAGTTGGTATCTCATTTATGATTCGTTATGCATTATGCTTTCGTTATTGGTTATTGGATTTATTGGATTGAGTCTTGGTTTATGATTCGTTCAGTTTATCCTTGTTGAGTATCGATTTGCACTGTTGTACAGTTCGTTGGTGTTTATATTCTATATGGGTGTGTAAACCTATTTCTAAGCTTATGTATATCTATATCTCCTTGCGGGTGTGAATGGTGGTTGCTTAGCATTCTTTTGCTAATGGTTCTTTGCGTGTTTTCCAGGTATGGAGTAGTACATCGCGAGCGCGCTAGAGCTTTCCTTATGAGGACCTTAGCCTTAGTTAGTTCTGATTAGACTTGTTTGATGGCCTGTGAGCCTTGAGATCTTTTGATACTCTTGTTCTGTACTTTGAGTATTTCTCTTGGATTTTTATGGATTATGTTGAGGATTTGTTTTGAGATTTTATGATATGACAGTTAGTTCGTTTCTTGTTTAGCCTGTGCATCTAGGCTTTGTTAATACCTAGGTGTGGCATGACGCCCTTAAGTTTAAATTGCTTCCGCTATGTTGGTTTGTTGGTTGAGATTGGCAGCTTTTATGTTGAGTTTTAGCTATCTCAGCCTATGTGAGGTTGGGGTGTCACAGTTGGTATCAGAGCCTGTGTTGAGGTCTGAATAGAGATCCTAGGGTTGTAATCTGAGACTCTAGGACTTGATCAGTAGAAGTTAAGATGTTTAAGAGTCCTAAGATGTGTGAATTCTAGGCCGCGCGGTGAGGACTCGTTTATTTGCTTTGTTTATGTTGCTTATGCTTACAGGTTGTTGTTGTGTTGCGGTGAGCTTGTTCTCACTTGCTTTCTTGCGTGTTTGGTTTAGACCGACCGCAGTGTTCTCTTCGCCTTCTGTTAGTCTTCTCCCTGCTAGCGACCATGCCGCCACGACGCCGCGAGGATTACCCGGAGGTGCCTTTCGCAGAGCAGCTGGTGCAGAACCTCCAGCAGTTGACCGAGATCACACAGCTTCTTGGAGACGCGATGGTTCAGAACAACCAGCGCGGGCAGCCAGACTTGGTCAGGAGGGTGGCGGGGCAGCACCCACCTTTCTTCGCCGGGGAGGAAGACCCCGTGATCTTGGAGGGATGGATCCGGGCTTTCGACAAGATCCTTGAGGTGGTGGAGTGCCCACCGGGACGTCAGGTCGAGATGGCCAGCTTCTACCTGAGGGAGGAAGCTGATTTGTGGTGGGTCCACGGTGGCCCTGCGATGCGGCAGGAGCCCGGCTTTGGCTGGGAGGTGTTCAAGGACCGCTTGAGAGCCCGCTTTTACCCGGCGCACGTCAAGGCAGCGATGCAGGAGGAGTTCTTGCATCTCGTTCAGGGGTCGAGGACGGTGCAGGAGTACCACCGGCGTTTCCTAGAGTTGGCTCGCTTCGCGCCAACGTTAGCCCCGACGGA
This sequence comes from Ipomoea trifida, assembly GCA_003576665.1. Classification (NCBI taxonomy): domain Eukaryota; kingdom Viridiplantae; phylum Streptophyta; class Magnoliopsida; order Solanales; family Convolvulaceae; genus Ipomoea; species Ipomoea trifida. The sequence continues at coordinate 12,124,760 of CP025654.1, forward strand.
GGAGGTTCGGATCGAGAGGTTCATAGCCGGACTGAACTTGGATACGCGGATGGCTCTGGTCGTGTTCAAGTTCCAGACTCTCAGCGAGGCCTACAGCAGCGCAGCTGATCACTATCGCGTGCTGTCTATCCGGCAGGGGACCCAGGACCGCTCCAAGCGGCCAGCTGAAGGTGGAGCCTCCGACTCCAAGAGGTTCAGGCATGGGAGTTCCGGGATGCGAGCTGGCTTTCAGCGAGGAGGTGCTAGCCACGGCGGTGGAGCTCGCCCTAGTTCCGGGCAGAGTTCAGGGAGCTTTGGAGCGCGCCCTCGACGCTACGACTGCAGGCGTTGTGGAGGGATCACCCCGGCCGCGACTGCGAGGGGAGGTTAGTGGAGTGCTTCCGGTGTGGGCTGCGTGGACATCGGGCCTTCGAGTGCACGGCAAAGACAGGAGGACCATCTCAGCCTCGACCGAGCGCAGCACCAGGAGTCCCAGCGGCGACCCGACCCTCTCGAGAGGCCGAGGGTGGAGGCAGCCGGCCGAGTGGAGGCCGAGGACAGCACCAGCCGGCAGGATCACAGCAAAGAAGGATTTTCGTGATGGGGCGCACGCAGGCTGAAGCCAATGGGCTTGAAGGAGGTAACCCTCGAGCTTAGTCTTTAAATAAGTGGTTTAAACGCTTTCCGAGCCTTTCGTTGCATGTTCGTAGCTAGTTGCATCCCTAAGTGAACCTTAGGCGACCCCTCGCTAGTTAGAAAGCCTTAGGGTGCGTTTCGTTAAGAAGGTTGAAGACCCGTTCGCGTTTCAAGTGTTGGGAAGCCCGTGAAGTCAAAACGAAGGAGCAAAAGCAAGGAAAAAGGAAAAGGACCTAAGGATCTAGCCAAGGTGCACAAGGGGACTCGAACCCACGCCTAACGCTTAAGAACAAGGAACTACGCCATCCAGCTAAGTTGGTTCGTGATGTTCAAGCCTCTGTTTTAATTCTAACGGCTCAGTAGTAACCGTGCGGTTGGGAAGCACGGAACTCCGCGAGGTCTGCCGGGTACGTGCGGAGGAAGGTAACGGAACAGGTCCGCCGAGGTGTTCCGCGAGAAGACGAAAGGGCGTAACGGGGTCCAGCTTCCCGTTGGATCCGCAAGTTGGAGGGCACATGCGTCTTTCGGTCTTGAGCGAAATATAACCCTAGATCGTCCGTTTCGTCTCCGCTTCGTCTTTTCTTTCTCCGCAACAGTCCGCGAACAGCAGCAGCATCCGCGAAGTTCCGTCTCCGCGTCTTTTCCAGTCCGCAAGTCGTCCGCAAGGTCCGCAGCTTGGCGTTTCGTTCCTTCTACAACAGCCCAGGTTCGAACCCCATCAACAGCAAAATGTCGCGAAGAAATCAAGCCGAGGTCGGAGAAGGCTCAAGCAACATTCGCACATAATTGATGGTAAATCTCTTGACCCGTCACACTTTTCGCCTGAAATTGTGAACATGTTGAATTTCCAAGGTCTTTTGAATACATTCTTGAGGATTGAGAGTGTGGTGTATCCCAACCTGGTCAATCAGTTCTATCAGAACATGAAAGTTAAGACCACCAATCAAGTGCCTGTGCTCACTTCGATAGTGAAAGGCGTTAGGATCTCCTTCGACCCGCCTAAGTTGGGCAGGTTGCTGAATTTGGCACTAGGAGGTGTTGACGAGTATGAGAGGAGTGCGTGGGTTGAAACGCAAGAGGTGGGTTTCCGTGATTATTTGAGGTACATGACCGGGCAGAATGAGGACATTGCTTTGGATACTCGCCCCGACAAGCACAACCTGACGGGGGAGCAGAGGATCTTGACTATGTTGGTTGCAGAGAGTTTGTTGCCAAACCGGAACAACAGTCGACAGGTCACGGCAATCGAGTGTGCCTTTGCATACTTTCTGAAGCACAGAGTGAAGTTTGACTTGCCTACCTTGATGATCCAGCACATGCATTTCTGCAAGACGAGTAAGAGGCGCAATCGGCCATATGGGATGGTTTTGAGTTGGATATTCCAGCAGAGGGGAGTCAATATGACTGGGGAGTTGGTCAAGCAGCCGGTTCACAGCACCTTCAACGCGCCGAGTTTACAGTACTCCGGGTTGTTCAGGTGAGGGGAACGAGTACATCACCGCTCATGAGCTGAGTAGGATGCCAGCCGCCGAGAGCAGGGAGCTGATCGAGAGATATCGCATCCCGCATAAGAGGTTGCGAGGTTTAGTTGAGCCCCAGCAGGCTGAGGGTGGTGACGAGGGTGGATCCGAGGAGGAGGCAGAAGAAGAAGAAGAACCGATGGGGGGAAGGCCGGCCGAGAGCACAGAAGGAAGGAGCAGCATGATCCGTCGGCTCCTACGCCACCAGTTGGCCCGGTACTCAGGCAGTTGCAGGAGATGCAGCACATGATGGAGGCAAGGTTCGATACCCTGGATCTGAGGATGGAGGCGAGGTTCGATTCGCTAGATCTGAGAGTAGATCGTGGTTTTCAGCGTTTGGGCTACATCGAGAATAAGCTTGGGATTGAAGTGCCACCAGAGTATCTGCCGTCGTACCAGCAGCAGTACCCTTACCCCTACCCGTATCCTTATCCGTATCCACCCCACGGTCCAGGCGGTTCGTCTCAGGGAGGCTATCCAGGTTAGTCGTTAGTTTCTCGTTAGTGTTAGCACCGTAGTAGAACCCCGTAGTGTAGTTGAGTAGTTTAGCTTATGTTGTTTTGCATGCTAGTTTAGGCTGGGTAAGTTTAGGCTTAGTATATGTTTAGTTAGTTGCTAGTTAGCATGTTTGTTGAGTTTAGAAGTTAGATTGAGCAATCGTTCTTTAAACCTTTCGTTGAACTCCGTTTCCTTTGAACCGTTTCGTTTTCAAGTTC
>CP025654.1:12152426-12176453 GCA_003576665.1 Ipomoea trifida
ATATATATATATATATGTGTGTGTGTGTGTGTGTGTGTGTGTGTGTGTGCGTGTGTGTGTGTGTGTGTGTGTATAGGATGACGTTCAGGTGCGTACGGGCCATCCAAGAGAGAACTGCGGACGAATCGCTGCGCGCCACATGTCCAGGATGTAGTTGCACCTAACGTTATAACTAGGTGCATGTAATGTTATAAATGTTAACAAGGTAAATTACTTGCACTTGTAAGTGAAAATAGGTGCACGCGTGCAAGTAAAATGTATTATAAGTGAAAGTGAATTGTACATTGAGCATCAATACTAAGTGCACCTAATGTTATAACTAGGTGCACCTCGGTTGCACCCAGGTGCATGAATGTTAACAAAGTAAATTACTTGCACAAGTGCAAGTAAAATTTATTGCAGATGCAAGTAAAATGTATTACAGGTGCAACAGAATTGTACTCTGAGCATCAATACTAAGTGCACCTAATGTGCACCTAGGTTGCATACATGTGCATGAATATTAACAAGGTAAATTACTTGCACTTGTAAGTGACAATATGTGCAAAATTAGGTTCACTTGTAAGTGAAACTAGGTGAACTTGTAAGTGAAACTAGGTACACTTGTATCACAATTACTTGCACAAAAGTTTCAGTTATTTACGAAAATGCCACCGCAACCTTTTTTTTTTAAAATTGCATCTGATTCGTTGATCTGGACACGTGGACGGCTGTGATGCATTTTCATTTCTTTCTTAGGCGACAATTCGCACGGGTGTGTACTATATATACACACAAACGCACATGATCAGGCCGCACATGATTGTATATACACACACAAACGCACACGCGCGCGCGCGCAGTGTGTGTGTGTGTGTGTGTATGTGCTCGCACGCGAGCGTATGTATATAAACACACAAACGCACACGCGCGCGCACACACAAGCGTCATCATGTGCGGCCTGATCATTAAGGTGTGTCAGTTTTTTTTTTTTAGTTCCACAACACAACTAATATTCTTTGTAAGATTTTCTCTACAAAGTCATATTTATGTTAATTCAACTTATGGTGCGTAGATTAGAAGCTTAAGGTGCATCATTTAGAATTTTTTTTAAAAGAGCATTGATCACCGCACAACCGCACAAGAATCTTTCTAGTATTTTTATGCGCGATATGCAAAAAAATAGGTGCCCAATATTAGTACTTTATATTAAAATTTTAAATTTGTTTAGATTTTAGATGTTTAAATTATAGTAAATAATAATAATAATAATAATAATAATAATAATAATAATAATAATTTAAAACATTTTTATAAATTTGATATTTATATTTTAAAAAGTAACTAACATATAACTACAATATATAATGTGTACATGCATATTATTATTATTATTGAATAATATAAGAAAATATATGGTGGATGCATAATGTGCATAGTAATAATAGTGGAAAAAATAACGAAAGTTATAATGGTAGGAGTATATTTCTTCAAAATATTATATAGTACAACTTTTATAGCTTAATGTATAAAACAACTCAACGGAAAAAAAATGACATAAATGAAGGGTATAACTTTCATTCACACTTATTATGTTTAATTATATATATATAAATTAAAAGTACTACGGTGTATTAAACACAAAAAATAATTGAAAAGTATTAAAGAAAATTAGTAAAGAAGAAAGAATTGGCCTGATTATAATAAATAATAAAAACATGACATGTAAAATGAGATAATGAAGTATATTTTGTTTTGTTGAAATTATTACAAATTGGAAAATGCCTATATATAATGAGGTTTAAACAAATCTCTGTTTCTTCTTCCTAGTGATGAAAGCAAAATCTGTAACAATATTTCCCTCATTTTTCAAACCTTTAAAGCAACTGTGTATCTCACTCTCCCTGAAAAAACGAGAGCAAAATGGGCAAAGTTATAAAGTGGTTGAAGGGTTTGTTTACGACAAGGCAAAGCAACGGCGGGCGATCAGGAAGCGGCGGCGCCACCGCCGCCGCAACCGGATTGTGCCACAACCCAACCACCATACCTCCTAACATAACGCCCGCAGAGGTGGCGTGGCTCAGTTCTTTCTACGGAGGCGAGGAGCACAGCAACCACGCAATTGCCGTGGCCGCCGCCACCGCCGCGGCTGCCGACGCCGCTGTGGCCGCCGCCCAAGCGGCTGCGGCGGCGGTGGTCAGGCTCACCAGGCAAGAGAGAGGAGTGCCCCTGTTTTGCCGCGAGAGGTGGGCGGCTGTCAAAATTCAAGCCGCTTTTCGGGGCTACTTGGTATAATCTCGAAAACCCGATTACATAAATTTCTTGAATTCGATGAATTCTATGTTAGATTTTGATATTTTGTTGGGAATTACAAAACAGGCAAGAAAAGCTCTACGGTGTTTGAAAGGATTAGTGAAAATCCAAGCACTTTTACGAGGCTATTTGGTACGGAAACAAGCCTCTGCTACACTTCATAGCATGCAAGCTCTAATGAGAGCCCAAGCCACTGTTCTTGCCCAAAAATCCCCACCGTCCATCATCAATCATCCACAAAACTCTAATGTAAGTCATTTTATATCACTAGATTTTATATAAAAATTAAATGGAATTTTATTGTTTGAATGAAAAGTTAGTAAGCCTAGCAATATATGTTAGGGAAAATATATTACGGACTCATAAATTTAATCACATGAACTCTAAATTTCATATACATTTTTGAAGCCTACTTATATTCAATAGGATGATATTTATCATTTAGAGTTAATACTGGATTTGGTCTCGACTATTAGGATTTCCAATCTTTAGTTCTCACTATTCAAACTTGTTCAATTTCATTTCCAATTATGCAATTATTAACAAAAATAGTTCTAATCAGAACTATTTTGGTTTGGACAAAGAATTACTTTAGATAAAAATTGCATAATTGGGGTTGAAATTGGACAAATTTAGAAGTCGAGAATCAAAGTTGTGAAATCCTACTAGTTAAGGGACCAAATCACGTTTACCAAATCGGGAAGTAGACTTTAGTTTTTCTTATTATTTCTCTTGGCAGAGATGGAGAGATATATTGCATACCTAAGATGGTTTGCAGCTTGCGAGTTATTAAAATGTATTATATTTTAGTATATTTAATTCAGTAATTTTGCCTATCATTAAACTAGGAATATATTTATTTGTTTTCAACAATTATATCTTTAATAAACTTTATTACAAATAGACTATTTAATCATGCATATGTGACCTAACAATATCTTTAATTTTTTATATGTATGAAACGATGAGTAAGGAATAATGTATTACAATCACATAATATAATATTAATTAATTTTGAATATATTTAATAAATCAACGAAAATGCTCTCTTTATTCTGAAAAAGTATTTTCACTTTTCAGATATATTTTTGGTATTGATCATCATTATAAACAACAGTGGCCCACGTTATTGAAAATGGGCAATATTCCGGATGACAGTTTTTTTTTTCCTACTACCAATAATTGAACATCATTTTGGCTGAAGAAAAAAGTGAAAAGAAATATTTATAAATAATTTATTAAATTTAAAATTAATTATATTTTTAAAAAGCACTGCATTTTCGTTTAAAATGAAATTTTATGAGAATACTCTTGTATTTTTTGCATTATCATTTGCTTTTAGAAAAATGTTAAATAGGTGCTTCAACTTTACTCAACTAATCAATTAGACTATTAAACTTTCAAATGTTACAGTTAAGTCCTTATACATGTTATTTTAGAGCATTGTGGCCCAAAAACTGATTGGTGACCTATAATTACAGGTCACTAAGGTTTCGGCGGGCCTCCAACCATATTCCGGCCAAAAACACTGCCGAAACATTCGCCGTTGTAAGTTGGTCGCCTTCTCGGAGAAGGCAACCAATTTGGTCGGACCATTTGGGCGAAGGCAGACCGTTACGCCGGTGTTTTTGGTCAGAATATGATTGGAGGCCCGCTGGAACCCTAGCGTGATTTGTAATAACAAGTCACCATCTAGTTTTTGGGTCTCAATGTTCTAAAATAACATGTTCTAGGCTTTAATTGTAACCTTTGAAAGTTTAAGAACCTAATTAACTTATTGAGTAAAGTTCATGGTCTATTTGAACCTTTTCTCTTTGTTTTTTTTTTACAAATATATAATAGTCTTTTGAGTTTGGATTTAGTATTACTACTGCATATATCAGGTAAAAAGTTTAGCCTAATGTCGTAACTGACAATTCATTTATAGGGTGTTGACTCTTTTGTTTCAATAATAAATAGAAGGGGGTGCGGGTCAGACGCAATTATATTACTCTCAACTTTCTGCCCTTAGGTCTTAGATGTGTGTACTTTAGAAATACAATACTATAAAAATTTTATGAATTTAATTTATTGTACGTAGTTTATTGAATTCTTTTATGCTATGGTGTAGGACAAAAATAAAGAAACACGAAGTGGGAACATTACATCAGTCCACAGTGGACGATATTTTGCATCACTTGGAAGTGAAAACGATGTCATCACAAAAGTGGTTGAAATGGACACTTTGGTCACGCCCAAGGCTAGGAGATCAAGAAGGTCCAAGACTTGGGTGCCTGAGTTTCAAGGCAACCCGTTTGGCCCTCCACACTCCTCACCACTCCCCTACCAAATTTCCAACTGTCCAGATTTTCAAGATTTAGATACGAGTCTAATTAGTGACGAATACCATTTTTCGACGGCCCAAACCACCCCGAGGTCTAAAACTGTGTTTGTGGAACCATATTTTAGGAACTACGACGAGGGGTATCCCAAATACATGGCTAGCACGCAATCATTCATGTCAAAATTGAGGTCCCAAAGTGCCCCGAAACAAAGGCCCGAGCCAGGGCCCAGGAGGAAGAGGGTGCCACTAAATGAAATGATGGAATCAAGGGCAAGTCAAAGTGGGGTTAGAATGCAGAAGTCATGCTCACATGCCCAAGAAGTAATGAATTTCAAGAGTGCTGTAATTGGGAGGCTTGGTAGGTGCACAGATTATCCATACATGAATTGACATCCTAACGGTTTCCATTCATAAAGAGGAAAAGGGACAAACTAATTAAACCTCAGCTTCAACTTGCACATATTGGATAGTCATTGCCCGAGGTCAGCTTGGTATTCCATGTATTTATTTATTTATTTTATTTTATTTTATTTTATTTTTTTTTTGGTTTAAGAACACATTTGTGTAATAACGACGTTTAAGTGTGGGTGTGAGGTTTGTTGATTTATTATGTTTGACGATGATGTTAGATTCGAAAAGTTTGTACATAAACTATATATTATTATTGCTGGTGTTGTTAAGAAAATGGTACTTGAGTTATTGATGATGGAGAAAATTAATTCAGACAACCTGAACTAATTAACTTGCTTAAATAAAAGACAAGAAATGTAAGTGACGAATAAGTCTTGGAAAGAAATAAAATAGTCTTTGGATTATATTGATTTTTTGAAAAGAGTAAAATAATGTCCTAACAAGACAAAAGCAAGGCAATTTATACACCGGACAACTGCCCCTGCGAGTTGAGTGCCGCCCGTTCGGGACAGGTAGTTAGAACCCTAGCACTACTACAGGAAATACATTTAACGTCGCTTAAATAACGTCGGTTTTTTAAAAAATTGACGTCAAAACATTATTTATATTTAGATTTTTTTTTAAAAAAGGGATACGACGTCGGTTTTCGTATAAAATCGACGTCGTACATAATTGAAAAACATTAAAAAAAAAAAACAAATACTATACGACGTCGGTTCGCTTACGAACCGACGTCGTATATGTTTTATTTTTTATTTTTTTTAAAATATACCTTACGGCGTCGGTTTGTCTCAGAAACCGACGCTGTATGGTATAATTAAAAAAATAAAAAAACAAATATATTCAAGACGACGTCGGTTCGTGAGAATGTTGCGTGTTTGTAGTAAATATACCCGATTATCTGCTGTATTAAAATTATTCAACTTGAAAGCTGAGAATGGGTGGAGTGACAAGAGCTTTACTGCGCTACTTGAGATATTAAAGGATATGCTTCCAAATGATAATGAACTTCAGAAGAGTACATATGATGCCAAGAAGATTTTGTGTCCCATGGGTATAGGATATAAAAAGATACATGTTTGCCCTAACGATTGCATATTGTTTAGGAATGATTACAAAAACTTGCATGCATGTCCAATATGTGGGGCATCTCGTTTCAAAACAAGAGAGAATGTTGCTGGGAAAGTAAGTTTGAAAAGTCCACCAGCTAAAGTTATGTGGTATCTTCCAATTCTCTCAAGATTTAAGCGTATTTTTGCTAATCCAAGCGACGCGAAAAACTTAACATGGCATGCAGATCAAAAAATTTCTGATGGCAAGTTTGGGTACCTGGCTGATTCTCGTCAATGGACAACATTTGATAATGCATTTCCTAAATTTGGTCACGAGTCGAGAAATCTTAGTCTTGGACTTTGTACTGATGGTACGAACCCTCATGGGAACCTAAGTAGCAAACATAGCTCGTGGCCAGTTATGTTGGTAATTTATAATTTACCTCCTTGGTTGTGTATAAAACGCAAATACATATTATTGTGCTTAATGATTTCTGGGCCAAAACAACCAGGAAATGATATAGATGTCTTTTTGGCGCCTTTGATTGAAGACTTGAAAAGTTTGTGGGATGAAGGTGTGTTAGTGTTTGACGCATACCGAAAAGAGAGTTTTAAGTTGCATGCAATGCTTTTCTGCACAATCAATGACTTTCCAGCTTATGGAAACCTATCTGGATATAGTGTCAAAGGACATAAGGCATGCCCCATATGTGAAGACAATACATTTTTTTTTTTTGCGTAAAAATTAGATGCTTTTTTTTTTTAACGAACAATGCATTTATTCAAACAAACGAGAGGCCTAAGCCTTACAGACGCCTTAGGCCCAAAAGTGACCTAAGGCTCACAAGCTAAAGGTCCCAAGACCCTCTACTCACAAGAGGGCCATTAAAGGCCTACAAGATATAAGGGGCCAAAGCCCTAAAAATTACAAGACAATACATGTTATCATCAATTTGTTCATGGCAGAAAGACAGTCTACATAGGGCATCGAAGATTTCTAGATAAATTTCATCCTTATCGAAGATTAAAAAAAGCTTTCAATGGGGTACAAGACTATACAAATGCTCCACAACCATTAACTGAGATTCAAGTTTATGAACGCGTAGTGTATAAATGTTACTTTTTGTAAGACTCAAAAACTTAAATCTCAAAGAGGTAAGAGATCAAAATCTAATGTTGAGGTACCATCAAATGAGAAGAGTCCGTGGAAAAAGAAATCAATATTCTTTGATCTTCCATGTTGGAAGACACTAGATGTCAGACATAGTATTGATGTGATGCATGTGGAGAAAAATGTGTGTGATAGTCTTGTTGGAACTCTTTTAGACATAAAAGGTAATACTAAAGATGGTCTCAATGCTAGATTGGACTTGATTGAAATGGGTATACGACCTACATTAGCTCCACGCAGTGGTGATAAGAAGACATATTTGCCTCCAACTGCTCATACTTTGTCAAAAAAGGAGAGAATCAGTTTTTGTGAATGTTTACGTGGAGTGAAGGTACCACAATGATACTCATCAAATATCAGTAGACTTGTTAATATCCAAGGTTTAAAATTGGTGGGATTGAAGTCTCATGATTGCCATGCCTTAATACAACAACTATTGCCAGTGGCTGTTAGAGGCATATTGCCTAAAAAGTTGAGATATACCGTCATCAGACTTTGTTTCTTTTTCAATGCAATTTGTGCGAAAATTATTGATTTAGACAAATTAGATGAATTGCAGAATGACATTATAGTTACACTGTGTCAGCTAGAGATGCATTTTCCACCTGCGTTTTTTGATATCATAGTTCATTTGCTTGTACATTTTGTGAGAGAGATCAGATAGTGTGGTCCAGCTTATTTGAGGTGGATGTACCCATTTGAACAGTACATGAAAGCCTTAAAAGGTTATGTGAGGAACTGATATAGGCCAGAAACATCTATTGTTGAAACTTATATTGCTATTTATACTAAAATGCACAGTTAAAAGGAAAGACCAAATCGACTTTTGAATCAGTTGTGAAATCTCATCATAATGAATTGACTTTAGCTGATCCGGATTCTTTGAGTAGAACATGCAGAAAGGCATACAAGATTGCTTGTAGTCTTGAACACAATGTGGTGACGCAAATGCCTCGTGGTGTTGTGGGTAAAATTGAACTTGAGAGTTTGGAAGTCATGCGCTTATTGAATATGGATACCTTAGATATTTCTATCATTCAGAGCTTTATAAGGTAATTGTTATAAATAATATTACAAACTAAGCATCATAAAACTAAGTCTAGCGGCCTCATAAGATAAGCTCTACGCGCTCACGCTCAGACTACTCCATACCTGGAAAACACGCAAAGAACCATTAGCAAAAGAATGCTAAGCAACCACCATTCACACCCGCAAGGAGATATAGATATACATAAGCTTATAAATAGGTTTACACACCCGTATAGAATATAAACACCAACAAACTGTTCAATAGTTCAAACCGATACTCAACAACAATAAGCTGAACGAATCATAAACCAAGACTCAGTCAAACAAAGCCAATATCCAATAATGAAAGCATAGTACAATAACGAACCATAACCGAGATACTAACTGAACAACAATCCAAAAGGAACCAACCAACCTCAACAAGAACAACAAGATATCAACCGAACAACACAAAGGACTCACAACCACCAACCAAGAAAGAATCCCAACTCCAACCTCCAAACCCTCAAACCAACCATCGAGCCAAGTCAACCACATAGTCAGAAGTCAGAAGTCAGAAGTCAAGAGTCAAACCCAGAAAACCGGTACGCAGGGGTGATGAGCCCAATCACAGGGACCGAAGTCCAATCACAGGGACCGTAGTCCAATCACAGGGACCGACAGTCCAATCACAGGGACCGAAGTCCAATCACAGGGGTAATCAACCCATTCACAGGGACCGAAGTCCAAAGTCAGAAGTCAATAGTAACACAGTCAAACCAACCAACATCCTCCAAACGATACCAACAAAACCACCATCACATACTCATACTCCAACCTCAACTCAAAACAACCAAACAAAGTGTTCATCTCAACTATATATGAACACAAACCAACTCCCAGGTAATGAATCAAGGAAATCAATAGATCAAGAGTACAAAAGGGGAAACCAAAGACATGAATCAATACTCCAAGATATGGTATAAAATATCCAATAAATGACATGAATAAATACTCCAAAGACATGGTAAAATACCCAACAAAACAATCCAACAATAATCATAAACAAAGGATTAACAACAAACAACAACAACGTAACAGAGAACTGCCCACTGGAATCAAATTCCCAGTGAACTTGCGGAACACCACAACGGACCTCTCTCTTCCGCCGGCCTCCTGCGCAAGAAGGAGACGGCCTCCCTCGGCGGATCAGCCTCCTCCACCCACAACCTCCGTTGCCACCTTGGGGATCTCCTCGGCGGATTACATTGTGCCGCCTTGGACCTCCGCAAGGCCAACCCCGAATTCCCAGAACAGTTACTGCCCAGGCCTCCAAGATTATTTCCAGAATGTAAAATCAGACCAAACACACCAACATTTCATCCAATTTAGAGTCCAAAAATAGGGAAATCCATAACATCATTGATCATAACAACACTAGGCAAAAGATCAAGATGAAATCCAACAAATACAATCAAGAAATAGGCTAAACAACAAGAATTTTCAGGATTTCCAACACCAAGAACATCATATATAGAATAGGAGTGTAGAAATATATTTTGATGGACATAGTGGTTACCTTTAAGAGCTTTTCCCAATCCAATCAAGCCTCAAGCTAGCTCACTAAGCCCCACCTCCTTCTTGATCATCTTTTACCCAAAGAACCCCAAAAGAACATACATAAGAACATGCAAAAAGACTAACAAAACCACAAAAAGTAAGGTAGATTCTTAGCTAGATGCACTTACCCAATCCTAGACAAGCTTAAAAGAGCAATCTTGACTTGAAAACTTGTAGGGAAATGAAGATCAATTTTTGGATGATTTTAGTAGGGAAATGGCGTGTGGATTGTGTGTAGGGAGAAGAAGGAGTGAAAACCTTTAGGGGTTTTTGATCTTCAAAATATATACTAAGATACATATCATGTATTAGGGTGTAAGACATTAATATGAAATGGGCTTAAGTCACATATATTATAAGAGCTATAGGAATTAAATATATTCAAGACTAGTAAGTTGGGCTAATGAATTTACCCCTTACAATTAAATATAATAATTAGAACAAAGAAGCCCATAAGATGTCTTAAGGACATTATATATATATATAATCAAGAAATTGGGCTTTGTAGGAATATTTAATTACAAAGATTGTAAGGATCCAAATTGAATAAAGTCCCTTACAAGAATAAATTCAATTAATTGGGCCCTTGATTAGAATAATTAAATTAGGCTCAAGGAATATATATGTATATATATATATATATATATATATATATATATATATATATATATATATATATATATATATATATATATATATATATATATATATATATATTCGAAATTGGGAGAGGCTAGCCCAAATGAAATTAATAAAATTGCCCAAGGAATTAATTATCGATCGGAAAGGCTTGAACGAATTTACGGGGTGTTACAATTTCATTGGCGATTTCATGGAAGTTTTCATGGACGATTTCACAATTTTTGGGGAAACTTTTGAAGAATGCCTTGGAAATTTGGAAAAAGTTCTGAAACGATGCCAGCAAATGAATCTAGCATTATCATGGGAAAAATGCTATTATATGGTCACAGAAGGAATTGTGCTTGGACATAAAATTTAAAAAAAAGGAATTGAGGTTGACAGAGCTAAAACAACAATTATTGAAACCTTACCACCACCGCACAACGTGACATCTCTGAGAAGTTTCTTGGGACATGTGGGATTTTATAGAAGATTTATTAAAGACTTCTCGAAAATCGCAAGACCGTTGACCAAACTGTTGGAAAAGGACGCAGTGTTTGAATTAAACGAGGACGCAATGAAAGCATTCCAGAATTTAAAGGATGCCATGGTACATACTCCAATCCTTGTAGGACCAAAATGGGATCAACCCTTTGAGTTGATGTGTGACACGAGCAATTTTGCTGTCGGAGTTGTGCTAGGACAGAAAAATGATAAGAAATTTCAGCCTATCGCCTATGCTAGTCGAATGTTGACTAAGCCACAGCAAGCCTACACCACGACCGAGAAAGAACTGTTTGCAATCGTGTTCGCATTAGATAAATTTAGATCATATCTTTTAATGTCAAAGGTCGTCATTCATACTGATCATGCGGCTATCAGGTTTCTTATGTCTAAACCAGAAGCAAAACCAAGATTGATCAGATGGATTTTGCTATTGCAAGAATTTGACGTGACTATCGTGGATCATAAAGGAGTTGAAAACAGTGCAGCAGATCATTTAACAAGGTTAGAGTGTGAGAAAGGACAGGATATGACTAGGGAAGTGAATGAATATTTTCCAGAGGAAAAACTGATGGGTCTCTATCTCACACCTTGGTATGCGGATCTAGCTAACTATCTTGTAGGGGGAGAGTTACCGGAATTTTTAAATACACATGCCCGAAGGAAGTTAATAGCAGAATCTCGATATTACTTCTGGGACGAGCCATATCTCTTCAAAGTGTGCGCGGATCAAATAATTCGTCGTTGTGTAACAGAGGCTGAAGGACATGAGATCCTTGGAGAATGCCATCGAATGGGCCATCATTCAGCTAACAGAACTGCTAGGAGAGCACTTGAAGCAAGATTCTACTGGCCCTCAATATTTCGGGATGCTCAAATCTGTGTCAGAAACTGTGATAGATGTCAACGAACTGGGAACATCATTGGAAAAGATGAGATGCCACAGAATTACATACTTGCGTGCGAAATTTTTGATATATGGGGACTAGACTTTGCAGGACCATTTCTGGATTCCAAAGGTTTCAAATATATCCTTATCGCAGTGGACTATGTCTTCAAATGGGTTGAAGCAGAAGCACTTCGGAACAATGATGCAAGAAGTGTAACAAGATTTCTAAAGAGATTGTTCACAAGATTTGGAGTACCACGGATTGTGATTAGCGATAGGGGGACACACTTCTGGAACGTACCCATGCGGAGATTACTTCAAAAGCAAGGTATACAACACCGGGGGGAGTCCCGTATCATCCTCAGACTACCAGGCAAGTTGAGAATGCAAATAGAGATATTAAGGCCATATTGGAAAAGACAGTAGCTCGACATAGAAAGGATTGGATTGACAAGCTTAACGATACATTATGGGCCTTCCGGACTGCTTATAAGACGCCGATAGGAACTACTCCATACAGATTGGTATATGGCAAAGCATGCCACCTTCCAGTTGAAATCGAGCATAAGGCGTATTGGGCCATTAAAAAACTAAATGAAGATCTATTCATAGCAGGGCAGGAGTGAATGTTTCAACTGAATGAATTAGAAGAATGGCGTTTGCTGGCCTATGAGACATCTAGATCTTACAAAGAACGATCCAAGTTTTACCACGACATGCATATCAGGAAAAACAAAGAATTCATTGAGGGAGATAAAGTGTTGTTATTCAATTCCAGACTGCGATTGTTTCCTGGGAAACTTAAATCAAGATGGACAGGGCCTTATATCGTTACAAAGGTATTTCCTTATGGAACCTTGGAGATCATGCATCCAGAAAAAGGATCTTTTAAAGTAAACGTCCACCAAGTCAAGAAATACTATAGAACGGAAAATTCGAAAGGAACAATCCAGTGTTGCAGGCTAATACCCTGGGAAGATGAATAGCACAATCTTCATGACATTGAAAAATACCCTAAACCCTAAACCCTAAATGAAAATCTTAATTAAGAGCTTTATCTCATTTGTTTGAAAAATAATCAAGCCACAAGCATGTGTTGTTATTCATTCTATCTTTGGAGAATGCTAAATTTGTGCCAAAAAGTTTACTCTTTGAATAACCTTGGAAGTACCCCTACCTTGACCTTTAAAAATTTTGAAAAGTTGTATGCTTGTGTGGTATTCACCTCATATTCTGTAAAGACCTTAGTTAAGGATCTCTCGAAGTGGGAGTGTACAACCCCTAATTTTAGAAAGATAAGTTAAGCGAAGCCCGGAATTGAATAATCATAGAATAGAACATGGGGCAAAAGGATAGCTTTCTGTGAGCATTGAGAGAAATATCCCCGCTTCCCAAGTAAAAGGCATGAGGGGTTGTTATTCGGAGAAATGAGTAGAAAAGGCAAAAAGGCCAATCCCCGAGATAAGATACGAGGAAAGCCATCTCGCTAGGTGGTGAACAACCATAGTCTCCTAAATATACAAATGTTATATCGGGAGTCGGTTCTTTACAATAAAATGGCCCTAGGAGATGAGAAAATTGAGATGAGGGAAGCCGCTTCGCTAGGATTCAAGCACCCATTGCACTGCCTTCGAAAAAGCATGGAGCTCCATGTGAAGTCGGGTTGCTTGACGATGTTACCCTAGGAAGTGAGAAAAATGAGTAACCGCCCAAGCCACTGGCGAAGAGAGGCCCATGGATCTATTTTCACTTACTTTTATGTTGGGCTTTGGCGATAAGGGAGGCCGATTGATTAGGTTTTGTACATCGTTCCCACTAGGGGGATCAGCTTAAGGCCTTTGCACAATAAGAGGTGAATGAAATTTTGGACTGCATGCTTGATATTGTGAAAACTAATTAACCGTCCAACTTGTGACCGACAGGGGTTTCGCTTTGTTTGAATATTCATAGCAGTGTATGACACATTTTTATCATTCCTTGAAGATATTGTGAAGGATTTCACATCTCCTGGTAGATTGTGTTTTGAATGAATGATTGTAACACCCCGTAAATTCATTTCAAGCCTTTCGGTCGCTAATTAATTCCTTGGGCAATTTAATTAATTTCTTTGGGCAATTCATTAATTTAATTGGGCTAGTCTTTCCTTCAATTTCGAATANAGAAAGAGTTAATTTGATCAATGAATAATAAGTAGAATAGATAAAATGAGAAAGAGGGAGTATCTATAAAAAAAATCGTAGCAAATATTTTATTATTGTTGCAAACCAGTGAAACCACAACTATGTTTTGTTACTGTTTCTTCTTGTAGGCACATTTTTGGTATTATACTAGTTGATCAATTTGCCATACTTAGTAGACTCATCTAATTTTTATTGAGTTCATATTTTTTTAGTTAGAATAAGTATACGTGCTAGTTTGATCACTTGCACTAAGCTAACAATTTGAATTTAGAGATAATCAAGATCAAATTTTCTTGTCAAGGACCTTGTAGTCTAGTGGCATTAAACCCTTCTCTTTATATGAGAAGTGGTGAGTTCGAGCCTCAGTGGATTCAGTATTGAATATTGTGCTTCAATAGGTTTAGTAGTATAAAAAAAAGAAGGATCAAATTTAAGGGGTGGATAAATATTTTTTTTTGACTGAAAAAAGTTGGGGTCAACTCAAAATCTAATTTCATGCTATTAATGAAAGTAAATATAGTTTAAGGGATAAGATTATTTTTTAGGAGTGATTGTGGATGTATAAAATTTATATTGTTACTAAAGATTTTTCGCAGTATCTGCTCATACCTATTGAAGCACAAGAGTTAGTATTAACTCCACTGAGGCTCGAACCCACCACCTCCCGTATAAAAGGAAGGGTTTGATGCCACTGGACTACAAGGTCCTTGGCACATGCATACATACATAAATATATATATATATATATATATATATATATATATATATATATATATATATATATATATATATTATAAAAGTTTTTATAGCTTATTATAAATAATGTATTAATAGAAGTTATGAAATGTTGGTAAGAGTGCATTCAATTTAGAGTTTTAACCACTTTTGTATACTTTTTAATATGAAAAAGTTTTTTAAAAGTTTATAAAAGTTTAAAAATGTTTGTTCTATAAAATTTTATAGACTGGTACAAAGTTGATGAAAGTCTAAATGATTTTAAGAACTTATAGAAAAATTATATGAAAATTATTTAAAAATCATTACTTTAAAACTCTTTGAAAATATATACAAGTCTTGATTGAATACACATAACTAAGAACCAATCTCAGCCTTACATTTGAAAATATCGAATGGATCATATCAATTTTTTTTTTAAATATGGACACATTTTTGTAATTGACGGTAATAATGTTACCGGAGTATATTTGATAAACGAGTATAATAGTTGAGTGCCATTGTAAGTGAGTACATAGTGTTGTGTGTTAGAAACAGAGTGTCCCCCTTTCCTCCTACAACATGGTTCTTTTTATAAAAGTGTTCTGAGCTTGTAACGACTGATTAATATCTATACTAAGTGCAGGTAATGACTCCAAGGAGCCGTTGGAGTAACTCCTCTTCAATGTGTCCTTCTTGTGTAACGGATGACTGTTACTGAGCCTGTCTGTCTTCTTGTGGTTTGGGTCGGGTATTGCATGCCCAATTATCCTGTCATCAGTCCCCCGTCATTGGTGCTTTCATTGAGAGCCGAGATCAGATCTCAGGCTAAAATCACAAAATCAAAAAACCACTCAGTTCATCTCATCATTATTAATGGTATCTGGATCCAGCAGCTCGCACACACCTAGTCAGGTGAACAAGGGTCACCCCTCGGGTGATCTTCATGAGCAGCTCAACAGTAACCATGGAGGTGACCTTCGCAGCCAACTCAACAACAACAACCGTAGAGAAGGTGACCTCCGTACCCAACTCAACGACAACCATGGTGGTGGCCGTACTCCCCTCCCAGCAACTGCTGCTCCCGCCCAGGTGGTGGATCTTCAGGCAGCAGCGCAGGTCATCCAACAGGTGGCGGCAACGATGGCCCAACTAGTCGCAGAAATGCAAGGCCAGATCTTACCGCCACCACCCCCTCTGGGGGAAGAAGTGCAATCTCCGAGGCAAAACAGAACTCAGGGGGTGCAAGGATCCTCCAATAGAGGTCCTCGTGCCCAAGCATGAAAGACAGTAACCAAACGACCATCCGGAGAAAGGATGGGCGAATCTGGTGGATTGGCTCCGCGTCACTCCACTAGACACAAAACACCACAGGAAGGCCTGGTGGAAAGACTCCAAAGGTAGATAGATGATTTGGAAAAGAAAGTAGAAGCAAGAGAACACTCACCAGAACCAGAGGTAAGAATGGCCGCTCCATTCTCTGCTGACATAATGGAAGTTCCTCTTCCAAAAGACTTTCAACTACCCACCATCAAGGCCTACACATGCACTTCAGATCCGCGTACCCATATGACAAGATACAAGGCAGCCATGGTCATGATTGGGGCAAGCGATGCCATAATGTGCAGAGCGTTCTTGTCCACTTTGGACGGGACTGCTCAAGATTGGTTTAACACAATCCCAGACGGATCAGTTCAGACTTTTGCAGAGCTATCCAAAAGTTTCTTGTCTTATTTCTCAAGGAGTATACAACATAAGAAACCATTCACACATCTCGAGGGGGGGGGGGGTAAAGCAGGATAAGGCAGAAAGTCTGCGAGACTTCTTAAGAAAATGGAAAAAAGAAGTCAACAACGTATATGACTTCGATTCGAAGGCAGCAATTCTCATCTTCATCCAAGCACTGAGGTCAGACGATTTTCACAAACAACTGAACACCCACCACCCACGCTCTTATGAAGAACTCATGAGAATGGCCAACCGGTACGCAGACGCAGAAGAGGCTGACAGGAGAAAGAAGGATGAGGAGGAAGGACGAAAGAGTGAACGACCTGATAAAGTAGGTCCGCCCAGCCAGACACCACGACCAAACCAACCACCCTCAACGAAGGGAAGAGATGAGCATTCTCGTCTCGCCCCACCGCGGCACTTAACACCGCTTACTCACCCGGCTAGCGTGATTCTAAGTCACGCTGAGGAAATGGGAATGGTGCATTTTCCCTCAGCACCAGCATTTGTTGAGTGTCCGGGACAGTACCAGCATCAACAAAGCCTACCCGACAATGTGTGGCGAAAGAAAGAAGATCCTGAGCCTTCAGCTTCCAACACCAAGAAAAGGAGGTGCGACCTGGGCGAGAAATCAAGAAACAGTGAGCTAGAGGAAATGTCCGTGCAACGCAAAAAACATGTAATTCGCTAATGGTCGGTCAAAAACTCTCCAATTTGGCCGAAGTGAGTCCTCGACCAAGTTTTTGGCCAAGTTTGGCTGAGGTCAGTCCTCGTCCAAAATTTTAAAAAAAAACAATAATAATAATATAATTGTGACCTCGGCCAACACTTGGTCGAGGCCTGACCTCGGCCGACACTTGGTTTGAAGTCGACCACCTCATCAAGTGGCTCCTCAAGTGGTGTCACCTTATCAAGTGGTGCTGCTCCTCATCAAATAAAAAACTCTATTCCCTTAGGGCCGGCACGAGATCCGGTCTCGCTAGCTACCTAACGGGAGAGTGTTTTCCTGGGTCAAGCCAGATGCTTGATTTCAAAAAACACCACACTCTAGTCCCTTAGGGCTAGCACGAGATCCGATCTCGCTAGCTACCTGACGGGAGAGCTGACCTTTGACCGAGCCTACGGCTGATCGAAGTGAACTCACACACAGAGCAACAAAAAAAAAAACCGTGACCTCAGCCAGCGCCGAAGTCACGGTATCGCGTGACTTCGGCGCTGGCCGAAGTCACCGTAGCGTGATTTCGGCCAGCGCCGAAGTCAGTTTCTCTCAAACATTCTTACTCCGATAATCAAACTTCCAGTTCAATAAGCGAAAAGGAGAAGACAGAAAAGCATCTTCAATGGCAGAGCAGAGCGGCGATGCACACGACCTCCGATCGATCCTCTGCTCTTCAGACAGAGATTTTCTGATTCGGAACACCGGTGATCAGGTTAAAGTTGATGATTTGAAGGGGAAGAAGATTGGGATATACTTCTCAGCATCGTGGTGTGGTCCTTGCCAGCGATTCACCCCAAATTTAGTAACAGTGTATAATGAACTCCTTCCCAAAGGCAACTTTGAAGTTGTATTTGTGTCTGCTGATGAGGATGAGGAATCTTTTAAGGAATACTTTGGTAAAATGCCTTGGACTGCAGTCCCATTCTCTGATACCGCCACTCGTAAGAAGCTCGATGACTTATTCAATGTTAGGGGAATACCCCACCTTGTGATCCTTGATGAAAGTGGTAAAGTAACAACTGAAGATGGCGTTGATATTGTTCTTGAACATGGGGTGGAAGCTTACCCTTTTACTCTATAGAGGGTCAAAGAAATCAAAGATGCAGAAGATGCAGCTAAGAGGGAACAATCTTTGAAAACTGTCCTAGTTTCGACATCACGTGACTATGTGATTGCAGCTGATGGGAAGAAGGTACCTGTTGATGATCTTGAAGGCAAGACTGTGGGCCTATATTTCTCAGTGGCTACGTACGGTGGATGCTCTGATTTTACTCCAAAGCTGCGTGAAGTTTATCAGGAATTAAAAGAAAAGAATGCAAACTTTGAGATTGTGATGATACCCCTTGATGATGATGTGGAATCTTTCAAGGAAGCTTTTGAAAGCTTGCCTTGGTTTTCTGTTCCTTTGGGAGACAGAAGCTGTGATAAGCTAGTGCGGTACTTTGAGCTCTTCTCACTGCCTACCCTAGTCATCATTGGGCCAGATGGGAAAACTCTTCAGTCTAATGTTGCTGAAGCCGTAGAAGAGCATGGCGCCCTGGTCTATCCTTTTACTCCTGAGAAGTTTGCTGAGGTTGAAGAGATAGAGAAGGCTAAGAAAGAAAAACAGACGCTAGAGTCAATTTTGGTTAAAGGAGAAGCTGATTTTGTCATTGGTAAAGATGGAGTGAAGATCCCAGTATCAGATCTTGTTGGGAAAAATATACTCCTATACTTCTCTTCTCATTGGTGTCCTCCTTGCCGTGCTTTTCTACCAAAACTCGTAGAGGCATACCACAAGATCAAAGCAAAGGATGATGCATTTGAAGTGATTTTCATCTCCAGTGACAGAGATCAGTTCTCCTTTGACGAATTCTTTTCTAAGATGCCATGGCTGGCTATTCCTTTTGGCGATGATAGGAAGGGATCTTTGAGTCGCCTATTCAAAGTTCGTGGAATCCCAATGTTAGTTGCCATTGGAAGAACAGGCCGAACTCTCACCACTGAAGCCAGAAATTTGGTGATGAGTCATGGTGCTGATGCTTATCCCTTCACGGAAGAGCGTTTGAAGGAGCTTGAAGCAGAATATGAAGAGATGGCAAAGGGGTGGCCAAAGAAAGTGAATCATCCCCTTCATGAAGAACATGAGCTTTTGCTTACAAGACGCCATCATTATAATTGTGATGGATGCAATGATGGGGGACAAGGTTGGTCATTCTATTGTGATGATTGTGACTTTGACCTCCACCCAAAATGTGCTTTGGAAGAAAAAAAGGAAGAGCCCACAGAAGAGGAGATGCCATCCTACACTATTATTACTCCCTAGTTGACTCAGATACACTTGCGAACTGGGGAGTATGGGGGGCTGATGACAGGATAATTGGGCATGCAGTACCCGACCCAAACCACAAGAAGACAGACAGGCTCAGTAACAGTCATCCGTTACACAAGAAGGACACATTGAAGAGGAGTTACTCCAATGGCTCCTTAGAGTCATTACCTGCACTTAGTATAGATATTAATCAGCCGTTACAAGCTCAGAACACTTTTATAAAAAGAACCATGTTGTAGGAGGAAAGGGGGACACTCTGTTTCTAACACACAACACTATGTACTCACTTACAATGGCACTCAACTATTATACTCGTTTATCAAATATACTCCGGTAACATTATTACCGTCAGATCGTGGTGTGGTCCTTGCCAGCGATTCACCCCAAATTTAGTAACAGTGTATAATGAACTTCTTCCCAAAGGCAACTTTGAAGTTGTATTTGTGTCTGCTGATGAGGATGAGGAATCTTTTAAGGAATACTTTGGTAAAATGCCTTGGACTGCAGTCACATTCTCTGATACCGCCACTCGTAAGAAGCTCGATGACTTATTCAATGTTAGGGGAATACCCCACCTTGTGATCCTTGATGAAAGTGGTAAAGTAACAACTGAAGATGGCGTTGATATTGTTCTTGAACATGGGGTGGAAGCTTACCCTTTTACTCTATAGAGGGTCAAAGAAATCAAAGATGCAGCTAAGAGGGAACAATCTTTGAAAACTGTCCTAGTTTCGACATCACGTGACTATGTGATTGTAGCTGATGGGAAGAAGGTACCTGTTGATGCTCTTGAAGGCAAGACTGTGGGCCTATATTTCTCAGTAGCTACGTACGGTGGATGCTCTGATTTTACTCCAAAGCTGCGTGAAGTTTATCAGGAATTAAAAGAAAAGAATGCAAACTTTGAGATTGTGATGATACCCCTTGATGATGATGAGGAATCTTTCAAGGAAGCTTTTGAAACCTTGCCTTGGTTTTCTGTTCCTTTGGGAGACAGAAGCTGTGAGAAGCTAGTGCGGTACTTTGAGCTCTCCTCACTGCCTACCCTAGTCATCATTGGGCCAGATGGGAAGACTCTTTAGTCTAATATTGCTGAAGCCGTAGAAGAGCATGGCGCCCTGGTCTATCCTTTTACTCCTGAGAAGTTTGCTGAGGTTGAAGAGATAGAGAAGGCTAAGAAAGAAAAACAGACGCTAGAGTCAATTTTGGTTAAAGGAGAAGCTGATTTTGTCATTGGTAAAGATGGAGTGAAGATCCCAGTATCAGATCTTGTTGGGAAAAATATACTCCTATACTTCTCTGCTCATTGGTGTCCTCCTTGCCGTGCTTTTCTACCAAAACTCGTAGAGGCATACCACAAGATCAAAGCAAAGGATGATGCATTTGAAGTGATTTTCATCTCCAGTGACAGAGATCAGTCCTCCTTTGACGAATTCTTTTCTAAGATGCCATGGCTGGCTATTCCTTTTGGCGATGATAGGAAGGGATCTTTGAGTCGCCTATTCAAAGTTCGTGGAATCCCAATGTTAGTTGCCATTGGAAGAACAAGCCGAACTCTCAACTTCAAAGTTGCCTTTAGGAAGGAGTTCATTATACACTGTTACTAAATTTGGGGTGAATCGCTAGCAAGGATGTAACACCCCGTAAATTCATTTCAAGCCTTTCGGTCGCTAATTAATTCCTTGGGCAATTTAATTAATTTCTTTGGGCAATTTATTAATTTAATTGGGCTAGTCTTTCCTTCAATTTCGAATATATATATATATACATACTCTTGTATGTATATTTGTTGCCTAATTTAATTATTCTAATTAAGAGCCCAATTAATTGGATTATTCTTGTAAGGGAATTTTATTCAATTTGGACCCTTACAATAATTGTGATTAAATATTCCCATAAGCCCAATTTGTTGATCTTGTATTATACATGTATATATATTGTTCCTAAGACACTTCCATGGGCTTTCTTATCCTAATCCTTATATTTAATTCATAAGGGATAATTCATTTGCCCAAATTCTAGTCTTGAATATATAATTAATCCTTGTAAGCCATTATATTACACTTGAGCCCAATTTCAATTAAAGTCTTACAATCTAAAATATTGTATGTATTATTGGCATATGTTTTGAAGACTAAAATCTACCCTAAAGGATTACACTTCTCCTTCTTCATTTCCCCTCATCCTTGCGCCATTTTCACCTAGAAAACCTCCAAAATTCATCTTCATTTCTCCTACAAGTTTTCAAGTCAAGATTGCTCTTTTAAGCTTGGTTAGGATTGGGTAAGTGCATCTATCCTAGAATCTATCTTGCATTTTGTGTTTTTAGTAGTCTTTAAGCCTTTTCTTATAAAGTTCTTTTGGGGTTCTTTGGGAAAAGATGATCAAGGTGGAGGGGAGGCTTAAAGGCTAGCTTGAGGCTTGATTTGGTTGGAGGAAAAGCTCTTGAGGTAACCATCCATGTCCATCAAAACTATTTCATTCCCTAATCTATATATATTGATTTTGGTGATCTGGAAATCCTGGAAATTCTTGTGATTAGCCTATGTTCTTGATCTATTTGTTGGATTTTCATCTTGATCTTTGTCTTGTGTTGTATGATCATGATGTTATGGATTTCCTTATTTTTGGACTCTAAATTGAATGTGATGTGAGTGGATTTAGTCTGATTTTGTGTTCTGGAAGTGGTGTTGTTCATGTCTGATTTTGGTCTCTGGAATCTGGGAATGAGTTTGGCCTTGCGGAAGACCCAAGCGGCACAATGTAACCCGCGAGGGCGCTCCGCAAGGTGGCGACGGAGGTGTTGGGCGGAGGGGAGTAGCCCGTTGAGGGAGCCCGGCTCCTCCTTGCGGAGGGGTTCGGCGGAGGACAGAGGTCCGTTGCTGAGTTCCGTTAGTTCACTGGGAATGGATTTCCAGTGAGCGATCTTCTGCTGTTGTTGTCTGTTGTTGGTCCCTTGTTTCAGATTATTGTTGGATTGTTTTGTTGGGTATTTTACCATGTTATTGGAGTATGTATTCGTGTTATTCATTGAGCATTTGATGCCTTAGTTTGGAGTCTTGATTCATGTCTTTGATTTCCTCTTGTTGGTGTCCTTGGGTTGTTGATTCTTTGATTCATGATCTGGGAGTTGGTTGGTGTTCATATTTGAGATGAACCCACGTCTTGGTTGGTTGTATTGATGTGGAGTATGGGTGTGATGGTGGCTTATGGTGGTTTATTGGTTACTATTGACTTTGACTATTTGACTTCTGACTTCGGGCTGCGGCCTTGGTACGGACTGAGGTCCATGTCGTTTACTATCTGACTTCGGGCTGCGGCCTTGGTACGGACTGCGGTCCATGTCGTTTACTATTGACTATCTGACTTTGACTTGTGACATATGGTTGACTTGGGTGATGGTTGGCTTGGTTGGTTTGGGAGGTTGATGATGGGTTGTCGTTCTTTGTTGGTTCTTATGAGTTCTTTGGATTGTTCGGTTGTTATCTTGTCATTCTCTCGAGTTGGGATGTTCCCTTTTGGATTGTGTTCGGTTGGTATCTTGATTATGATTCGTATGCCTTATGCTTTCGTATTGGTTATTGCATTTATTGGATTGAGTCTTGGTTTATGATTCGTTCAGTTTATCCTTGTTGAGTATCGTTTTGCACTGTTGTACAGTTCGTTGGTGTTTATATTCTATATGGGTGTGTAAACATATTTCTAAGCTTATGTATATCTATATCTCCTTGCGGGTGTGAATGGTGGTTGCTTAGCATTCTTTTGCTAATGGTTCTTTGTGTGTTTTCCAGGTATGGAGTAGTTATGCGAGAGTGCGCTAGAGCTTTTCTAGTCGAGGATGTCTTAGCCTTAGTTCATGATGTTTAGTCCTGGTTGTTTGGCCTGTGTGCCACCATGAGATTCTATGACTTTATACACTTGTGATTTTGTAGTTGGATTTTGAGAATTATGACTTGAGGATTTATCATATCTCTTATATTACAGTTCAGTTTGCTTTATGTTAGCCTGTGCATCTAGGCTTTGTTAATTCCTAGGTGTGGCATGACGCCCTTAGGTTTAAATTGCTTCCGCTATGTTTGGTTTGTTGGTTGAGATTGGCAGCTTTTATGTTAAGTTTTAGCTATCTCAGCCTATGTGAGGTTGGGGTGTCACAAAGGACCACACCACGATGTTGAGAAGTATATCCCAATCTTCTTCCCCTTCAAATCATCAACTTTAACCTGATCATCGGTGTTCCGAATCAGAAAATCTATGTCTGAAGAGCAGAGGATCGATCGGAGGTCGTGTGCATCGCCGTTCTGCTCCGCCATTGAAGATGCTTTTTTGTCTTCTCCTTTTCGCTTATTGAACTGGAAGTTTGATTATCGGAGTAAGAATGTTTGAGAGAAACTGACTTCGGCGCTGGCCGAAGTCACGTGGCTTGTGACTTCGGCACAGGGCCGAGGTCGCATGACCTCGGCGCTGGGCCGAAGTCACGCGGTGTGG
>CP025654.1:12176681-12328736 GCA_003576665.1 Ipomoea trifida
AGCGAGACCGGATCTCGTGCCGGCCCTAAGGGAATAGAGTTTTTTATTTGATGAGGAGCAGCGCCACTTGATGAGGTGACACCACTTGAGGAGCCACTTGATGAGGTGGTCGACTTCAAACCAAGTGTCGGCCAAGGTCAGGCCTCGACCAAGTGTTGGCCGAGGACTGACCTCAGCCAATTATATTATTATTATTATTGTTTTTTTTTTTGTTTTTAAATTTTGGACGAGGACTGACCTCGTCCAAACTTGGCCAAAAACTTGGCCGAGGACTGACTTCGGCCAAATTGGAGAGTTTTTGACCGACCATCAGCGAATTACATGTTTTTTGCGTTGCACGGACTTTTCCTTTAGCTCACTGTTTCTTGCTTTCTCGCCCAGGTCGCACCTCCTTTTCTTGGTGTTGGAAGCTGAAGGCTCAGGGTATTCTTAATTTCGCCACACATTGTCGGGTAGGATTTGTTGATGCTGGTACTGTCCCGGACACTCAACAAATGCTGGTGCTAAGGGAAAATGCACCATTCCCATTTCCTCAGCGTGACTTACAATCACGCTAACCGGGTGAGTAAGCGGTGTTAAGTGCCGCGGTGGGGCGAGACGAGAATGCTCATCTTTTCCCTTCGTTGAGGGTGGTTGGTTTGGTCGTGGTGTCTGGCTGGGCGGACCTGCTTTATCAGGTCGCTCACTCTTTCGTCCTTCCTCCTCATCCTTCTTTCTCCTGTCAGCCTCTTCTGCGTCTGCGTACCGGTTGGCCGTTCTCATGAGTTCTTCATAAGAGCGTGGGTGGTGGGTGTTCAGTTGTTTGTGAAAATCGCCTAACCTCAGTGCTTGGATGAAGATGAGAATTGCTGCCTTCGAATCGAAGTCATATACGTTGTTGACTTCTTTTTTCCATTTGCTTAAGAAGTCTCGCAGGTTTTCTCCCTTATCCTGCTTTACCCCCGAGATGTGTGAATGGTTTCTTATGTTGTATACTCCCTGAGAAATAAGACAAGAAACTTTTGGATTGCTCTGCAAAAGTCTGAACTGATCCGTCTGGGATTGTGTTAAACCAATCTTGAGCAGTTCCGTCCAAAGTGGACAAGAACGCTCTGCACATTATGGCATCGCTTGCCCCAATCATAACCATGGCTGCCTTGTATCTTGTCATATGGGTACGCGGATCTGAAGTGCATGTGTAGGCCTTGATGGTGGGTAGTTGAAAGTCTTTTGGAAGAGGAACTTCCATTATGTCAGCAGAGAATGGAGCGGCCATTCTTACCTCCGGTTCTGGTGAGTGTTCTCTTGTTTCTACTTTCTTTTCCAAATCATCTATCTGCCTTTGGAGTCTTTCCACCAGGCCTTCCTGTGGTGTTTTGTGTCTAGTGGAGTGACGCGGAGCCAATCCACCAGATTCGCCCATCCTTTCTCCGGATGGTCGTTTGGTTATTGTCTTTCCTGCTTGGGCACGGGGACCTCTATTGGAGGATCCTTGCACCCTCTGAGTTCTGTTTTGCCTCGGAGATTGCACTTCTTCCTCCAGAGGGGGTGGTGGCGGTAAGATCTGGCCTTGCATTTCTGCGACTAGTTGGGCCATCGTCGCCGCCGCCTGTTGGATGACCTGCGCTGCTGCCTGAAGGTCCACCACCTGGGCGGGAGCAGCAGTTGTTGGGAGGGGAGTACGGCCACCACCATGGTTGTCGTTGAGTTGGGTACGGAGGTCACCTTCTCTGTGGTTGTTGTTGTTGAGTTGGCTGCGAAGGTCACCACCACGGTTACTGTTGAGCTGCTCACGAAGATCACCCGAGGGGTGACCCTTGTTCACCTGACTAGGTGTGTGCGAGCTGCTGGATCTAGATACCATTGATAGTGATGAGATGAACTGAGTGGTTTTTTGATTTTGTGACTTTAGCCTGAGATCTGATCTCGGCTCTCAATGAAAGCACCAATGACGGTAATAATGTTACCGGAGTATATTTGATAAACGAGTATAATAGTTGAGTGTCATTGTAAGTGAGTACATAGTGTTGTGTGTTAGAAACAGAGTGTCCCCCTTTCCTCCTACAACATGGTTCTTTTTATAAAAGTGTTCTGAGCTTGTAACGGCTGATTAATATCTATACTAAGTGCAGGTAATGACTCCAAGGAGCCGTTGGAGTAACTCCTCTTCAATGTGTCCTTCTTGTGTAACGGATGACTGTTACTGAGCCTGTCTGTCTTCTTGTGGTTTGGGTCGGGTACTGCATGCCCAATTATCCTGTCATCAGCCCCCCTTACTCCCCAGTTCGCGAGTGTATCTAAGTCAACTAGGGAGTAATAATAGTGTAGGATGGCATCCTCTTCTGTGGGCTCTTCCTTTTTTTCTTCCAAAGCACATTTTGGGTGGAGGTCAAAGTCACATTCATCACAATAGAATGACCAACCTTGTCCCCCATCATTGCATCCATCACAATTATAATCCTGGCGTCTTGTAAGCAAAAGCTCATGTTCTTCATGAAGGCTCAGGATCTTCTTTCTTTCGCCACACATTGTCGGGTAGGCTTTGTTGATGCTGGTACTGTCCCGGACACTCAACAAACGCTGGTGCTGAGGGAAAATGCATCATTCCCATTTCCTCAGCGTGACTTAGAATCACGCTAACCGGGTGAGTAAGCGGTGTTAAGTGCCGCGGTGGGGCGAGACGAGAATGCTCATCTCTTCCCTTCGTTGAGGGTGGTTGGTTTGGTCGTGGTGTCTGTGTGCAGTGCTCAGTGTACAAGTGAATTCAGTATGTATTGTCTAGTAAGAAGTCCCCCCTCACTATGTGGTTGTGAGCCTTTTTATTCCTTTCAGTTCAGTGACCGTTGGACATCAATACCTGAGGTGTTGAATGCTGAGAAGCTGAACGTCTGTCATCAATGCTGAGGAGCAGAACGTTGGCCATCAATGCTGAGGAGTTGGACCGTTGCGCATTGATGCTGAGGAGTTGGACCGTTGCGCATTGATGCTAAGGAGTGAGGTGTCTTGGGTAGTTTGAACGACAACTGTCTTGGTCATGACAACGGTTCCGGGTCGGGTACCCAATTACCCTGTCACCTGACGGTAATAATGTTACCGGAGTATATTTGATAAACGAGTATAATAGTTGAGTGCCATTGTAAGTGAGTACATAGTGTTGTGTGTTAGAAACAGAGTGTCCCCCTTTCCTCCTACAACATGGTTCTTTTTATAAAAGTGTTCTGAGCTTGTAACGGCTGATTAATATCTATACTAAGTGCAGGTAATGACTCTAAGGAGCCATTGGAGTAACTCCTCTTCAATGTGTCCTTCTTGTGTAACGGATGACTGTTACTGAGCCTGTCTGTCTTCTTGTGGTTTGGGTCGGGTACTGCATGCCCAATTATCCTGTCAGTACTTATCGCCAACTTTATCATGCAACATTTAACATTATATTGTGCACTTCTCAAGATTTTCTAGAAATACACATTATGTTGTTAAAAGTGCATGTCAAATTATAAAAAAAATGTACTGTATAGTATTAAATATTGCAATTTAATTTGCAAAATGAGAAAGTGCAATGCACTTTTAAAGTTTATGATTGAGTTTTTTTTATTTAGTATAAAAGCGCACTTTTTACTACTTAGAGTTTAACATTTATGAATTACATTTAAATTTGTTTTTTTTTTATTTTAAAAGGTTATCTAGAAATGGATTGTTATTGTTAAAAATACACAATATAGTTTTAAAAGCTGCACGGTCAAGTTGCTGATAATTACAGTAATGTATGTCATCGCTTTTTTTTTTTTTCTTTTTTTTTTTTAAATTTGATNCAGCGGTCGGAGAGTGCATGAACTGGCAAAGCCGGTTTACCGAGTAGGAGAGATCAGGCCGAGTGATAGTCAGGTATTGCAAGGCACCCACAATACGGCGGTATTGAGTCGGATTGTCAAAAGTGTCAGTAGATGGGGCAACTGGTTGAGTAGTGGAAGCCGGAGTAGCCAAGGCTTTACAATCTGTCATCCCAGCCTATTTTAGAATGTCACTCATATACCGACGTTGTGATAGTAGAATCCCATGCGGAGTAGAGATAGTCTCGATTCCCAAGAAAAAACTGGGTGTCCCCAAGTCTCGAATTTTGAAAGTGCCGGATAGCCGAAGCAGTAGTTTGTCAATCAAGGACCCGTCATTACCAAGCATGATAATGTCATCGACGTAGACCAACAGATAGACTCTTGAAGCGCCAGATGTGTAGTAAAAAAGAGAGACATCTGTTTTGGAAGCAGAAAACCCTACTTGACTCAAAAACTCGTGCAAACGTTTGAACCATGCATGCGGCGCCTGTTTCAGGCCGTAGAGAAAGCGTTGAAGATGACACACATGGGAAGGATGTATGGGATCCTCATATCCTGGTTGTTGTTTCATATAAACTGTTGATAAGTGGCCGTTTAAAAACGCATTGTGAACGTCTAGTTGCCGCAGTACCCAGTTGTTTGAGACAGCTAGAGAAAACAATAATCTGACCGTGGTTGGCTTGACTACCGGGCTGAAGGTGTCAAAGAAGTCCTCTCTAGCTACTTGATTAAATCCTTTTGCAACTAGACGAGCTTTGTGACGCTCAACTGAACCATCCGCCTTTCTCTTTGTTCTGAACACCCACTTGCAGCCAATCACATTCATGCTCGGATCAGGTGGAACCAAATTCCAGGTGTTATTGTGGGGCAAAGCATTGAACTCTTGGTCCATGGCATCACGCCATTGCGGATGACCAACAGCTTGGGAGTAACACGTTGGCTCAACCGAGGTAGTAAGAGCGTAAAACTGCTCACCTGTTCCACGTGTCTTACGGCGTGTTCGCATGGCATGGCCGTCAGTTTGAGTAGTTTGACTTGTTGACTGATGTTGCTCGGGCTCAGAGTGTGACTCAATAGGTGGTTGCAGCTCCAGGGGTGAAGGATCTTGATTTAGTGGCATGGCTGTAGAAATATCTGTTAATGGCCCAGGTACGGTACCAAGAGATATACCCCAAGGAAGTGGAGTGGATTCCGGTGTTGAGACAACCTGTGAAATAGAATCAAATGGGAAAACAGATTCATTAAAGCGAACGTGACGACAGATATAGACAGCCCCGATTTTCAGATCCATGCAGCGATAGCCCCTAAAGGAAACAGGGTAACCTAAGAAAACACAGGAAGCAGACCGGTATTCCATTTTATGTCGATTATAGGGACGTAAATATGGAAAACACTGACAGCCAAAGACACGGAAGAACGTATATGTGGGCTGAGTTTTGAAAAGACGGTAATGAGGACTTTCGAAATTTATAGAGGCTGAAGGAAGGCAATTGATTAGATGGGTAGTTGTTTCAAAGGCAAAGTCCCAATATATTTGAGGTGTGGTACTATTTGCTAATAAAGCTAGTCTAGTTTCAACTATATGGCGATTGCGGCGCTCTAC
The DNA here is from genome assembly GCA_003576665.1 of Ipomoea trifida. Lineage (NCBI taxonomy): Eukaryota > Viridiplantae > Streptophyta > Magnoliopsida > Solanales > Convolvulaceae > Ipomoea > Ipomoea trifida. The sequence goes on from CP025654.1 coordinate 12,182,094, forward strand.
ACAGCCATTTTGTTCGTGGGTGTACGCGCATGATTGTCTATGAAATATGCCAAGTGATTCAAAGGTTTTGTGAAGTCGGAGGTATTCACCCCCTAAATCGGACTGTATGGCTTTGATAGAACGGGAAAACCGCCGTTCTACCATAACCCGAAAAGAATCAAAAATTTTATAAATATCTGATTTTAACCGTAAGGGATAAAACCAGGAGTACCGGGAGTAATCATCTACAAAAAGTACAAAATAACGAGAACCGGTAGATGAAATGACCGGTGATGGACCCCAAATGTCCGTGTAAAGCAAATCTAGAATATTTTGACTATTATTTGGAACTCTAGCTAAGGGAAAGCGTGCCGATTTTCCAAGTTGGCACGCTGTACAAAGATTTTGCATTCTAAAATTATTAGAACTAACAGGACATTGCTTGAGAACTTGACTCAGAACTTGACCGTGCGGATGCCCAAGCCTTTGATGCCAAATGGTGGGTGAGGCTCGAGCAGACAGAAACGCAAAATGTGACCTCGGAACTGACAGCTTGTAGAGACCGCCCATCGTTGAACCTCTAAGAAGAACCTCCCGAGTTTTGGAATCCTTCACAAGAAAACAGTTGTTGTGAAATTCAAAAAAGACGTTGTTTTCATTTGTGAATTTAAATATAGATAATAGAGGTAACGACAAATTTGGGACACATAAAATATTAGACATAGATAGGTGTTTGGATTGGGATGGAATCACTGCATGACTGATGCTCGAGACTGCCAAACCTGCGCCATTGCCGACTTTGAGCACGTCACTGCCATTGTAGTGCTCGGAGTGGCTTAGCATGTTTTCGTTTGGGGTGGCTTGGGTTGAGGCACCCGTATCTGGATACCATGCATCAGAAACGGCGTGGTGATTTTCTGAATCAACAGCAACATTCGCTCGGGGCGCTGGCCGATCATCGTAACGTTTAAAGCAGTCGACCGCACTGTGGCCATGTGACCTGCATATCTGACAGCGGGGAGAGCCACCACCACCGCCTTTGCCGCCTCTGCCGGAGTTACCCCTTCCACGCCATTGCCGACCACGATTGTTACCAGAATGGCGACCGCCGGAATCGGAGCGACCTCTGCCGCGACCTGCATACATCGCAACAGAGTTATGGATTGAAGCAGCAACATCCGACGGTTGGAAATCCTCGGAGTTGATGAACTCCTGATTCTGGAGATGATCCGCAAGCTGGGCAAGAGTCACCGTTTTAGTGGAAACCGTCAAAGCGTTCGCCATGGATCGATACTCAGGACGAAGGCCGCGGAGAGCGTAGAGGACCTGCTCATCGGGTGAGAGAGGACGACCGGCCAAGGATAGTGCTTCGACGATCATTTGGGCTCTTCCAAGAAATTCAGCCGGTGTTTGATTTCCTTGTCGCAGGGTCTGGAATTGGCCGAGCAGACTTAAACAACGGGATCGCGAAGAAGACGCAAGAGCGGCGGTAATCGCTTCCCAGACCTCCCGGGCGGTAGACCGGCCGACGGCGAGGTACATAACCTCGTCGGTGAGCGACGAGATCAACAAGGAGAGGATACTTTGATCCTGTTGTATCCAGGTATGATACGCTGGATTAGTCGCCGCAGCCGGAGGCGGTGGAGTGGTCGTGGACGACGCAGCCGGTGGCGGGGTGACGGACGCCGGTGGGCACGGGTGCGATCCGTCAAGGAAACCAAGAAGGCCCTGTCCTCGGAGGAAGGGCACCAGTTGAGTTCGCCAATGGAGGTAGTTGCGAGACGTCAACTTTACAGAGACATAGTGATGCGCCGCCGTGAGGGAGGGAGGAAGCACCGGCGGTGGGCTGGTTGCGACGGTGATAGCTCCTTCAGTCGGCGACGGTGCTGCCATGTGCACAACGACGGGAACGGTCGATTAGAGTGATCGGGAATGAAGGAACGATCGCGTACCTTACGCAACTGATACCAGATTAGAGAAGCGTTTTGAATTCAATTGGATAATTACAAGAGAGAGAGTCCTATATACAATAATACTCTAAGGACTTGCCTATTCTAATGGAGAGCTACTTAGACTGTATTACAACCACAAGAATAAATAACATATGGTAAGACAATAATAATAAATGGTAGGAACCATATATAAGATAACTCACAAGGGAGTCTTTTGTCACATTTTTCTATTCTAAATATTAGGTTAGGTTTAGAGAGGATTAAGGGAGGAGGAGGAGCTCATTGGAGAAGAGAACTAGATCTCCATAGCTTTGAAGATCTTTTGGGTAACTTCTTTCATTCAAGATTTGTTTTCTCTTTGGATTACTCTTGCCTTTCCTTTTTCCTTAAAGTTGTTTGCTTTTTACATTGATCTTGTAGATATGCTTTTCTATTTTGATGCTTTTATGTTGTTGAAGCCTATGAGAGGCTAATCCCTAGGATAGGGGCTAGATTGAATGGATGATTGGTGTTCATGATCTAATTTGATGAATGAGTTTGATTTCTTTGGGAATGTTGAATTTGTGTGTATGTTTTGTATGATCTTGTTAGATCGAGGGCCCCGATCTCTCCAAGAGTATAGGATCATCTCTTTGGCGAGATATCGCAAAGAGATGTAGCCCACTACCCACATCTCCCGCTCTCAATCTGAGAAGATGAGATCCGGAGGGAACTTGTAGACAAAGTGTTTGATAAAATTCCCCAACCGACTGAGGATTGGGAGCTTGAGTGTGACGCCACTCAGGACAATGTTCCAAGCTCCTTCAACCGTAACTCAAAAGAAATCAACACTCTACCTTGTGCTTTGATCCAATCTCCATGACATCTTAGCCCCATCCGCCTTTATTTCCCTTGTTTACCTCTTTATTTAATTAACCTTTGCCCTCTTAATATTTCCTTTTTACCAAAATCCACATGATCCATCTTAACGTTATTCAAACAAACCAAGGTAGCAAAGCCGTATATTCTCTAATTTGCCATCCACGAGAGATACGACACTCGGGGAGTTCATGACTCTTCGTTTTAACACCCCCCATACCTTCACATGCAATTCCCACTACACCTACATTCCTTCACCTCACCACTAATTAAAAATACCTAATATTATACATTTATAACTTGTACTGCCAGAGGCCCAGACTTGTAGCACAAATATAATCATACCCCCAACCTGTATCTCTATTCTCTAGAGCTTTTGGCAGCTCACAAAATTAAGGAAATACACGATCTTTATTTGCTCACAAAATTAAGGAAATACCGAACTCCCATCTCTAGAGCTTTTAGTGGCTCACAAAAGAAGTCCTTTATACTTTTCACCCAACACCCCAAAAAGCCTATAAATATCCAACATTTCCACCATTAACAAGTAAAACTCAACATTTTTCAAAAAAAAAAAAGTAAAACGCATCATGAAGATGATTTTATTTGTTTTCCTGTTTTCGTGGATTTCAAATGTTCAGTCCCAGTATACCTCGGACTTATACGTATTATCCTTGTACTGGGCCCCCGGGCTCCGCTACGGAAAATTATGCTATGGACCCAGGTCCACCTTGCAAGGTGGACCTGGGTCCAAAACTACGTCATTTTTTTCTCGTTTTTAAAAAAAAAATTAGCAAACATATTGCTGAATATAGAGTTGTCCAAAAATGTGTGAATGTAGAAGTTTCAAAGTGTGAATGTAGAGTATAGAAATCGTGAATGTAGATTTATGATTGTGTGAATGTAGAGTTGCCCAGAAATGTGTGAATGTGGAGGTTTCAAATTATGAATATGGAGTATAGAAATCGTGAATGTAGAGTTATGCATGTGTGAATCTGTAATAGAGTTAAGAAGTTCTAGCAACTTGTAGCCCTGTAATGTGTGAATGTGGAGTTCTCAAGTTGTGAATATGGAGTATAGGACCTGTGAATATAGAGTTTTGAATGTGTGAATGCATAACAGTGGCAATATAGTTACTAAACATATAATCCTGTAATGTGTGAATGTGGAGTTTACAAATTGTGAATGTAGAGTATAGTGTATGTGAATGTAGACCCAGGTTCACGGCATAACAACCCGTGCTGATTAGGAAAATAAACACTAAAGATGGATTAGGCTAAAACTCATTTATTGGGCCACATTTCTTTTCTCAAATGGATATGTTACATATCAATTGGGCCAAATAAACACTAAAGATGGATTAATCTCATTTTTTATGGGCCTAAGGAAATGTTGGGCTATCTAATTTGGGCAAGTGTTTTTTTTACAAAATTGAAAACTATATTGTTTTCAAAATGACATTCAAAATCATTCTTTGAATTTATTATGCTCCTAAATTAAATTGTTAGTTTGTGCAATTTATTTGGTTGACATGATTCTATGCGTTCATATGCATATTCTGTCATATTTGCATAGTTTATTTATGTGAATAATAAGTAGACTCTCGTTTTTAGCCAGCCATAGTATATATAGATTTTTTTTTGGAAAAATCTAGATCTTAGTTGTTATCTCCAAAATATGAATTTACCAATCTTATTTTGGACGGGAGCACGTCTTTACCATATGACCTTGAAATTGATATTTATCTCAATCTCATATCCTGTCGATAGCCCTATAAAAATCCCTGAAGGATTGCTTTGACTACAAATATCATTGGTTCTTTCTACGTCACAATTTGACTAATTTAACTTTAGATTTCAAGGTTTTCAGTCAGTAACTGATTTAATCAGCTATACGCAATTGTGTCCCAAACTTAAGTTATTCAACTAGTTGAGGATAACTTCACATAACTTTTGGCCCAGCAGCAAAGTATGTTTCACGTGTGGATATAAAAGGCACTGTTCACGTGCGTGCCACACCACGAAGCATCTTGCTGAAACCTAAGCGAGCAGGACAATGTTGAATCTGACCAAGTTGTTTTGCTTGAAGCAAACGCTCTTGTTTGGTCATATTGATGATACAAATACCTTATCTATCCTAGAAGTGATAGGTTATTTCTCTATAAATTACAATAGTAATTCTGTTGCAAATATTTTGAACGGATGCATGGTAGTTCATCCCGATATGAATGATCATTAGTAAGATCATTCTGGACATTACAATATATTTTCTCTCGATGTTTTATGCATCTGTGTCAAACCAAAATTATCCACATCATCTTATACGACATTCATTGCTTTAATTTTATTAAAGTTATTTTGGCACTTTTGAGAAATCATACCATACTTATGAGTATGATTTGGTTTGCCAAAATGTCGTGATAAGACCCAAACAAGTATTGATGCTTTGGGGACATCATACTTGATATATTTTCAAATCTAGCTCACTGCATATCAGTATCAATCCCCCATCAACCTAGTACGTGTAAACATTTCCCATTCTGCGTTCCAATTCTTAGTGTGCAGTCCAATTGCTATATCACCACCTTGCGTATCTTTATACGCTGACTGCATACTGAAGATTTGTTTCACGGCATTAGGGGGAGATATACCCAAATTTAAATGCCGAGAAATCCCATGAAATGGAATGATCTTCATTATAATCCACGTACAAGTAAGAGTAAACTAGAAGTTCAGAAGATAATCTATTTGCGATATTAGCAAATAATCTGCCAAATATATATACCGATAACGTATATATACAATGATCATGTTGATCAGAAAAGAGTGACAAGGTTCCATATATAATCCCCAAATTGGATCGAATATATTTATCCCGATACTCTTTGACACCAGAAGTGGAGGAGTTCTATCGGTTTAAGAGATATGAAACATAATACTAGATCTAGTAATGGCGTTACCAAGGGTAGTTCCAAGGTAAATGCTACAATTGTGGCAAGTGTGGCCACAAGGCTCCTAAATGCAAGGCTCCAAAGAAGAAGAACAAGAGTTTTAAGGCCAGCATGGTTAGAGATGTGAGCCACAAAGTGGTTGAAATTAGCCTTTAGGCTATGGTCACGGAGGTAAACCTCGTGGCCTCTAACCCACGTGAGTGGTTCATCGACACCTGTGCAACCAAGCATTTATGTTGCAATTGGGAGATGTTCAGCACCTTTGAGATCGTTGAGGGCGAGAAGATCTAGATGGGAAACTCTGATCAATCCGTTGTGGAGGGCGTGGGCAGAGTGATTCTGATGATGACTCCTAGGAAGGAACTGACTTTGAATAACGTGTTGTATGTTCTGGACCTGAGGAAAACTCTGGTGTCTGGCTTGTTGCTGAACAAGAATGGCTTCAAGATGGTCTTCGAGTCAGAAAAAGTAGTTTTGTCGAAACTAGGGATGTTTGTTGGTAAAGGTTATTTACTTGAAGGGCTTTTAAGCTCAATGTAATGCGTGTTATCATCAATAAAAGCAATGTTAATTTTGTTTGCTTGCTTGAGTCTTCTAATTTGTGGCATGGTAGACTAGGTCATGTTAATTTTAATTCTATGCGTAGATTAATTAGCATGAACCATATTCCTATGTTTCAAATTAACACAGATAACTAGTGTGAAATTTGTGTTGAGGCAAAACTAACGAAAGCACCTTTCAAATCAGTTGAAAGGGAAACTGAGCCAGTTGAATTAATTCATAGTGATTTGTGTATTTTAGATCGATTCAAACGTGAAGTGGTAATAAATATTTTATCACATTTATCGATGATTGCACACGCTATTGCTATGTGTATTTGCTGAAAAGCAAAGATGAAGCCATGGAAAAATTCGTTCTTTATAAGAATGAAGTGGAAAATCAACTTAATCGAAAGATTAAAAAGGTTAGAAGCGATAGAGGTGGTGAGTATGAAGCACCTACCGGTGACTTCTGTGCAAGTGTAGGTATCATACACGAGCGTACGGCACCTTACACACCTCAATCGAACGGTGTTGCCGAATGAAATAATCGTACATTGAAAGAGATGATGAATGCAATGCTTATAAGTTCTGGTCTACCTCAAAGTATGTGGGGTGATGCGATTTTGATAAGTAATTACCTTTTGAGTAAGGTACCCCGCAAGAAGCTCGATAAGACTCCTTATGAGCTGTGGAAAGGTAGGAAGCCTTCTAACCAATACCTCAAAATGTGGGGGTGTCTTGCCAAAGTTTTGGTGCCAACACCTAAGAAAATAAAGATAGGTCAAAAGACGATGGATGATTGTATCTTTATTGGATATGCACATAATAATAGTGCTTATCGATTCTTTGTACACGAGTCCCATAATCCGAACATACATAAGAACATAATAATTGAATCAAGGAATACATCTTTCTTTGAAAATGTATTTCCTTGTAGGTCTAGTGGTGGACCGAGTACGTCAAAATGAACGATTGACGAAGCTATGAATAATGATAGCGAGGATTCTGATAAAGAACCCGAGCTTGAGCCTAAACGCAGTAAGCGGGTGAGAGTTGAAAAATCATTTGGTCCAAATTTTCTAACTTACTTGTTAGAGTATGATTCTAGTAGTCTAAATTGTTTGATAGAAAACGAACCGGATTTTCTATCTTGTTTGATAGGAAACGAGCCCCGGACGTACGTGGAAGATGTGACTTCCACGGAAGGTCCAATGTGGAAAGAGGCTATTAAAAGTGACGTGGATTCTATCATACAGAATCACACTTGGGAACTTGTTGATCTTCCTCTGGGTTGTAAACCCTTAGGATCCAAGTGGGTCTTTAAAAGGAAGATGAAACCGGATGGTTCCATCGAGAAGTATAAGGCTAAGCTTGTAATCAAGGGTTGCAGGCAATGCGAGGGCCTTGATTACTTCGATACGTACTCTCCTATGACGAGAATAAATTCTATTAGGATTATACTTGCCATAGCTGCACTGCGAAATTTGGAAGTTCATCAAATAGATGTTAAAACAACTTTCTTGAATGGCGAGTTAGATGAGGAAATCTATATGGAACAACCCAAAGGGTTTGTGGTTCCGGGCCAAGAAAACAAAGTATGTAAGTTGATTAAATTGCTTTATAGTTTGAAACACGCGCCTAAGCAATGGCACTAGAAGTTTGACCATGCGATGTTAAACAATGGTTTTAAAATAAACGAAAGTGACAAATGTGTCTACGTTAAGGAAACAGTAGATGAGTATGTCATTCTTTGTTTATATGTAGATGATATACTCATCGTTAGTAGTAATGATCGGATGGTCAAGTCTACCAAAAACATGTCGAATGCGAGATTTGACATGAAGGATATGAGTTTGACTGATTTAATCCTCGGGATTAAAATCATTAAAAGACCTGGTGATCTTGTGTTGAGCCAATCTCATTATTATGTTGATAAAATCCTTCCCAAGTTTAACAAGGATGATGATCAATTTGCTAAGACACCATTTGATACAGACGTTCAACTAACCAAAAACCACAGAGAGTGTATTTCTCAAGTTGAATAAGCTCGGGTTATTGGTAGTTTGATATATCTTATGAGTCGTACTAGGCATGATATAGCCTTTGCGGTAAGTAAACTCAGTAAGTATACGAGTAACCCCGGTGAGACTCACTGGAAAGCAATAGGTAGGATTATGAGATACTTAAGGTATATATACTCGTGACATTGGACTGCAGTACGCGAGATATCCTACAGTACTTGAAGGGTATAGCGACGCTAGTTGGATATTGGACATTAAGGATTCTAAATCCATGAGTGGCTACATGTTTACACTAGCCGGTGCAACCGTTATGTGGAAATCTTCCAAGCAAATAGTAATAGCCAAGTCTACGATGGAATCTGAAATGATTGCCTTGGACAAGTGCTATGAAGAGGCTGAATGACTATGCCATTTTCTGGAAAATATTTCTAGTTGGGAAAGACCTATACCTCCAATCTGTGTGCATTGTGATAGTCAGGCTACAATTGAGAGAATACGGGGTCATATGTATAATGGTAAGTCTAGAAATTTACGTCGTAGACATAATACCATTAGACAACTTTTCGCAACTGGTCTTGTCTCGGTTGACTACGTAAGGTCAATAGACAGTATAGCGGATCCGTTAACCAAAGGGTTGAGCAAAGAAGTTGTAGTGAAGTTGACACGAGAAATGGATTTAAAGCCCTTGGATTAAAAGTTCCATAGTGGATACCCAACCTGGCTGGCTCTTAGGTTCAATGGGACAACTAAATTATGTAATGAAGCATGTCATTGCAGGGGTTTCGGACTCCCTTCCACTCCTCATTAAAATAGTGGCTCCCGCACGAGGCTAGCACTTTGATGCTTTAATGATTCGAATGTCGATTGTCATATGTTGAGTATGCGGGATACTCGAGAAAGAATCACCTATGTGAGAGAGAAGTGATGGTCGCTTCAAACGAGAATTGAACTGCGCTCAATTCTTTAGAAACTCTTGCAGAACTAGGAAAGGTGACCCACGACCAAAATGGGCACAATCATGAGAACAGAACATGGTTGGAAGGTTCCTGTGTGAAATATATCAATGTCTACACAAACAGTAGTCAGTTCAAAGACATCGCGTTCTACCATACAACAAGTAGAGTAAATATATCTCACAAGGCAAGGTTCAAAGGATAACACCTACCTCTGCTATGTAGGAATCAACCGCTGAACATAGTTTTTTCTTCCGATTTCAAAATACCCTTGAAAATCAATTTTCATTCATGTGGGGAATTGTTGGAAAATAACACTAAAATGGCATTTTAAGTGACCATTTTGTGGTACAAATATAAGTGGGGTCCACATCCGATTTGGGTCGAATCTATATGGATCGTGTTCTTCGTAGTTAGACGAAGAGATCGATATATTGTACGTTCAAAATGGATAATGAGTGAATGAGAAATTGGTTCTCAAAGTAGACCCATTTGAGATGGAATTTGAGTGTGGAAAAGCTTAAGTTGCTTTATCTCACATTAGTTGGGAAAGTGGATTTGTACTGTTTAAACAAGGACCTTATTATGACTTATTGAACTGTATAGAATAGAGGCTCTCTCTCACGTATAGGGGGTGCAAATCAAATTCCAAAATGAGCCTAAAAAGGCTTGACTTGTATACACCGGCACCTGTGGGCACGAATGTCGTCCGGAAATTGGCTGGCCTTGCGGGCTAAGTTATGCCAAATTTTCGAACTAGTTTTCAGCTAATCTCTCGTGGCTGGAGGAGTTACGTCTGGTGGAAGGAAGTTCGCGTGAAGTGATGTCTCGCAGCTTGCACTAATGTCCCGCTGAAAGTGATCTTTCGTAGATCGGACTCACCTCTCGCAGCTCGATCTTCTACGCGTAACTCAGGAGTGACCTCAGCAGCGATGATTCACCTCCATTGTGTCCGTTCAAGAGAACGACTCTTGGCATTATGGAATTAATTTGATTAATTTCAATCATCATCATCATCATCATTACTCCTTTAGAAATTATGTCTCGTCATAAAAGTTTAAAACAAATGTTTTAGATAAAAATATCTATGTGTAGACTTATGATTTTATAAACCCTATCTATATACTATAATTTCAATCCAAAAAATTTAGCCAAAAATCTATCTGAGATGAGCCTAAGATCCTAATATCATTTATTTTGAATATGAGATTTAACCCAAGACAAACCTAACCTATTTTTGTATTAATTAAATTATATTTGTAGCTTAAACTTGATCCCACTTTAATCCAAAATAATAATAGTTTAGAATCAAAATTCCCAATTTGCTTTTCAGCCTAGCCGTTCCATTCAATTCAACCCTCCTAGGGTTTTGCAGCCATATATAAACAACAGTAACACAAGTCTGCCTCTTCATCCCTCCACGCTCCCTTCTCCATTTCATCACAACAGAGACTTCAAGCTAGCTAAGAGCTTTGACAGTAAGCTTCCTTCATTCCCATTCTTCTTCTTTCTTCCTTCCTTCTTCTTCTTTACTCTGCTTCTGTGAATATGTATGTGTCTATGCTTATGTACTGTGTGGTTGTGTTGCTGGTTTGGGGATTTAGGAGGTGGTGAATGAAGGCATTCTTGAGGTTGTAAAGGAGAGACCTTATGACTACCAAGGTTAAGGTAAGACCTTATGGAAGCTCAAAACATACTCATTTTGCCCTATACTCTGTGTAATAGTGGGTTTTTGGTGATTTTACTGTACTAAGCTTTGAAAATGATATTATGTGATATTATAAATGTGTATTTTGAAAATATAGACTTGTATTGATGTTGAAATGTGTTGGTGGCATTGAGATGGTTGGAGGTCTGTGTTGAGCATTAATGGAGGTTTGGAGATAGCCTAATGCATCGGATAAGAGGTAATTGTCTCTTTGTGTGTTTGGCCTTGCAGGGCTAGCCATAGTACAGGGTGTACAGTGGGCTAGCTCCGCAAGGAGGCTACGGTAGGGAGTGGCAATCTACTCTATACTGCAAAGGTCGCGGGGCTCCTTGGCCGTGCTACATAGCCCCGCCTAGAGCCCTTGGCTTTTTCTTCGTGCGAGCTTGCCATCCCCGCCAAGTAAAATGTGTTGTGTCTAAAATGTGCACTGTGTTGTTGATTGTTACATCCAAAACCTATTTTAAATCATGTTGAGTATTTTTTTTAACTACCTACTTAAGTGTTGTGAAATTCTTAAATCCTTGACTTTGTGAATGCCATGATTTGGTACCACTATTTTAAGAGTTATATGTATATGTACACTTATTATGCTTTTATAAACATTTATATGTTTTCACCTATAAATACCATCGTTTACACTACGTATGTAAATATCTATTTTATGAGTATAAATGCAATATTTTCTTAGCCTAAGGGAAAACCTACTTGTGTGAATACAAATGTGGATACTAAAATGATGCCTAAATACTATATTTTGAAAAGTTTATTTTGTATACATAAAAACTATTTGGAAGGAAAATGATGGATTTTACTCCTATTAATATTACTACATTTGGGAAACACAATCATTGATTTTAATACTCTATTTGGGAGGATTATGATTATATATAAATATATGTATTTGGAGGGTTTCATACTATGGTAGGGGTTGTGGTCCTATCAATAGTATTATGCCTGGTAGAAAACATCCTGGTATTAAATTGAGGGGTAACTTGGTAGAAAACATCCTGGGTTTCTAAGGGTTGGTTTACTACTCTTTTGGGCTTGGAATCCCACTAGGGGTTGTGCATACTTAAGGTAGCGATTTTGTTTGCACATGTGATTAAGTGGGGGCTTTGTGAAGTGTTCAGTAGGGAGTTACTGTTCACTATGACTTCGTTGCGGTGATGATCTTGTCCCACTATTTGAGATGTTTGATACCTCTTATGTATATCTATATGTTTATGATTAAAAAGCTATGATATTTGTATATATTGATGATTTGAGAAAATGCTTTAAAGATCCATCCCTTTATTACTATGTTGAGATTGATGACATGATATGAGATGATATGATATGTATGTGTTTATAACTATTAACTATCTATGTTACTATTGAGGGATAAAGATACTTTTAAAAATTGGTTATACTTACGTGAGAACTTGTGAGGCATACTACTATCTTATAAATTGTGCATAAGTATATATCTTCTAAGCTATACTACGGTATTCTTCTATCATGGCTACTATTTGGTGATGTGTTGCGTTGGGTGTGTGTAAGTGACCAAATGTTTTCAAATGTATAACGTAAACTATTTTTAACTACAAAACCCCGTATTTTCTAAAATCTATAAAAAAATGTACCTATTTTACGGGGCCGAATGGTTTCTTACTTAGCATTTTATGCTAACTGACTTCTTTTGTGTTTTCAACATAACCCCTTTTTCAAGTGCTGCTGATGCATGATGAGAGCGTTACTGGTTTCATTTATTGGTGGTTCTATTCCTAGTTTCTTAGCCCTTAGACTGTTTCGACTGATGTAGTTTGACTATGATAACTTGTAGACTTTATGGATTTACAGTAGTACCCCTCTTGATGATTTAATTGGTTTGAAATTATGCATAGATATCTGGGTGACAGAGTAATCAGGCTAGCAGCACCCGACCCGGAACCACTGGCAGGACCCAGAGGCAAGGCAACGGACGTTCAACCAACCGTTCAACACCTCACTCCTCAGCATCAATGCACAACGGTCCAACTCCTCAGCATTTATGACCAACGTTCAGCTCCTCAGACGTTCAGCTCCTCAGCATTGACCCTCAGCATTGATGACCAACGTTCAGCTCCTCAGACATTCAGCTCCTCAGCATTGACAGCAATGATGACTAACGTTCAGCGTCCTTAATGCTCCATTACTGAGCTGAACAAAATAAAAGGCTCACAAAAACACTTGTAGAAGGACGACACTTCTTACTAGACAAAACAACACTGAACTAATCTGTACACTGAGCACTACGCTCAATATTGTATTCAAATACTTGATAACACTCAATAATACTCAAATACATACCGGTAACACATTATTACCGTCATTGGTGCTTTCATTGAGAGCCGAGATCAAATCTCAGGCTAAAATCACAAAATCAAAAAACCACTCAGTTCATCTCATCACTATCAATGGTCATCCCGGATCCAACAGCTCTCATGGATCACAACCACGAGCACTTCCTCCTCAAGTGCATCCGTCTCCTTCACTTGTGCGTTAACCTCTTGTAAGCAGTGGCGTTACCCAGTGAACGCTGCTCCCATCCAAGTAGTGGACTTACAAACAGTGGCGTTATCAAGTGAACACTACTCCCATCCAAGCTGTGGACTTCCAAGCAGTAGCGCTTCCTCCTCAAGTGCATCCACCTCCTTCACTTGTGCGTTCACCTTTTGAGAGCAGTGGCGTTACCCAGTGAACGCTGCTCCCATCCAAGTAGTGGACTTACAAGCAGTGGCGTTACCGAGTGAACGCGGCTCCCATCCAAGCCGTGGACTTCCTCAAGCGGTGAGTTGCGTCACCTCATCAAGTAGCGTTGCTCCTCAAGCAGCGTCAACTCATCAAGTGACGCTGCTCCTCAAGCGGGCGTCACCTCATCAAGTGGCGCTGCTCCTCAAGCAGCGTCCCCTCATCAAACGGGCGAGGTCACCACCTCAATCACATTAAGCGTTACCTCCTCGAGCAACGTCAACACCTCAAGCGGGTGTCACCTCACCAAGCTGGTGTCACCTCATCAAGTGGCGCTGCTCCTCAAGCAGCGTCACCTCATCAAGCGGGTGTCACCTCATCAAACTGGTCCGTCACCTCATCAAGCGGGTGTCACCTCAACAAGCTGGTGCGTCACCTCATCAAGCGGGTGTCACCTCATCAAGCGGGTGTCACCTCATCAAGCTGGTGCGTCACCTCATCAAGCGGGTGTCACCTCATCAAACTGGTGTCACCTCATCAAGTGGCGCTGCTCCTCACGCAGCGTCACCTCACCAAGTTGGTGTCACCTCATCAAGTGGTACTGCTCCCCAAGCAGCGTCACCTCATCAAGCGGGTGTCACCTCATCAAGCTGGTGCGTCACCTCATCAAGCGGGTGTCGCCTCATCAAACTGGTGTCACCTCATCAAGTGGCGCTGCTCCTCACGAAGCGTCACCTCATCAAGTGGTATCACCTCCTCAAGTGGCGTCACCTCCACGAGCAGTGCCACCACCTCGAGCAGAGTCACCACCTCAAGCAGCGTCACCTCATCAAGTGGCGCTGCTCCTCAAGTGCTTTTGCTTCCTCCACTTGTGCATCCGCCTCCTGCAATTGTGCACTCGCACGTCTGCACTCGCACGGCTCCTGCACTTGTGCACTCGCATCCTCTACTGGTGCATCCGTCTCCTCAAATGCGTCTATCGCCTCCACTTGTACATCTGCCTCCTTCACTTGTGCGTTCACCTCCATAAGCAAAAGGACTCAGTAGTTGGTCATGGTCTGCCCTGATCAATTTTGTTAAAAAAACAAAATAATAATAAAAAATCTAAGCTCTAATCCCTTAGGGCCAGCACGAGATCCGATCTTGCTAGCTACCTAACGGGAGAGTGTTTTTCTAAGCCCAGCCAGGGGCTTGGATTCAAAAAACACCACACTCTAATCCCTTAAGGCCAGCACGAGATCTGATCTCGCTAGCTACCTGACGGGAGAGCTGACCTCTGAGGGTGTTTTCTGGGTAAAGCTTAAGGCTTTGCTACGAAAACACCACACTCTAGTCCCTTAGGGCCGGCACGAGATCCGATCTCGCTAGCTACCTGACGGGAGAGCTGACCTTTGATCGAACCTACGAATGGTCGAAGTGAACTCACGCAAGAGCCCTGAGCAAAAAAAAAAAAAAATCAACGGCGTGACCTCGGCACAGGACCGAGGTCACGCATCGTGACCTCGGCTCAGCGCCGAGGTACGGTCACGTACCGTGACCCCGGCCTGGCGCTGAGGTCACACCGCGACGTATGACCTCGGCCCCGTGCCGAAGCCACAGCTACGTGACCCCGGCACGGTGCCGAGGTGAGGACGCAACGAAAACAAATACAAACAAAAACCACTCTCATTGGCTAGGGAGTGGGGGGACTGGTGACAAAGTAATCAGGCTAGCAGCACCCGACCCGGAACCACTGGTAGGACCCAGAGGCAAGGCAACGGACGTTCAACCAACCGTTCAACACCTCACTCCTCAGCATCAATGCGCAACAGTCCAAGTCCTCAGCATTGATGACCAACGTTCAGCTCCTCAGACGTTCAGCTCCTCAGCATTGACAGCATTGATGACCAACGTTCAGCATCCTTAATGCTCCATTACTGAGCTGAACAAAATAAAAGGCTCACAAAAACACTTGTAGAAGGACGACACTTCTTACTAGACAAAACAACACTGAACTCATCTGTACACTGAGCACTACGCTCAATATTGTATTCAAATACTTGATAACACTCAATAATACTCAAATACATACCGGTAACACATTATTACCGTCACTGGGTTTTAGAACCCTCATTACTTAGACTTTGGTTTGATGTTTTGGTTTAGCCTTAACAACTACTCAGGTGTGGGTAGTTGTGGCGGCTACATGCCTCGATCTGATAGTATGGATTCTAGAACTTGTTATTGCTTTAATTAGAATCCATTTTTTGTTATTTATGCTGCGTGATTTATATTTTAAACTATGCTCTAGGTTGGAAATCGAGGGTGTTTCAGGGGGGGGGGGTTCCATAGGAATTGGTAATTAAAGTGAATGAAAAATACACTTAAAGGAGGGGACATGAGTTTGCAGCAGCACCCTTTGGAAATTGATTGGCTTTGATTAGGGCTTTGATCTAGGAATATTTTGGAGCATGGAGGATGTCGATGGTGAGTAATACTATTTTCTACTCAAAAAAGTCATCGATGATAGGAAAAACCTTGGTGAATTTGAAGGAAGAGAGTGCCATGCAATCAAAAGCCGTACTATTCACGAGACGGTCAAATGATGAAAAACTTTTCCCTCCACTTTTTTATGGAGGTTTGGAGGCTACTTACAACTGTCTTGTTAGGAAACCAAGACAATATTGACCAAGGCCCATGATAGCCAGGCCACCAATTGTTATATGGTGGACCAGAGTCCACAGTGGTCCGAAACGATGTCATTTAACTAAGTTAGTGGGGAATTGACGCGCGACGGACACCGTTCTATCCGTCCCATTCCCGTTATGTGTAATTCTGTGTATTCTTTTGTGTAATTCTATATATTCTATGAGTGTTTATGTGTATTCGATTATACAGTTCTGTACATTAGTAATTTCAATACCATATCTGATGAAACAGGAATGCTAATACTTAGGGTAGTGATTCTGTGATTCTATTGAGTGTTTATGTGTATTCTAGTGTATGATTCTATGCATTATTGGTTTCCAATACCACAATAACATTAAGTATAAAAATTTATATCATTAATGTACAGAAGTATATAAAAGAATACACATATCATTGAATAGAATACACAATCAATAGCCTAAGTATTAGCATTACTATTTCATGAGGTATGGTACTCGAAATCAATAATGTACAGAATTATATACCAGAACACATAATCATGTACCAGAATACACAGAATTTATGAATAGAATACACAGAATTATTAGCCTAAGTATTATCTCTGTTGTTTCATGAGGTATAGTATTGGAAATCAATAATGTACAGAATTACATACTAGAATACACATAATCAATGAAAATGATACACAGAATATAAGCCTAAGTATTATCTCTTATGTTCCATGAAGTATGGTATTGGAAATCAATAATGTACAGAATTACATACTAGAATACACATAATCAATGACTAGTATACACAGAATGTCACAATAGAATGCACAGAATATCATATCAAAATACACAAAATTTATCTTATAAGTTAAGGTCGAACGGGAAACGGAAAAGCCCTTAATTAAAAGAACCTAAACGACGTCGTTTTGGATAGGGGTGCACAATGGTCCACGATATAAATTGCCCCTGGTCACTTGGAATGCTTGGTGGAAGAGGTCTAAAGTGGTGTTCAACCTATAGTTCTTGTAGATGGTGAAGAAGCAGTTGATCAAGCATCGGGAATTAGGGACAAGCTTACTGGGACTAGGCCATATTATAGGCAAAAGTTGGTTAGGAAGAAAATTAAGACCGTATTTAATGGAGTGATAGTGGATGCTAATATAATCATTCTCAAGTAGGTTAGTTATAAGGTGACCAACAAGGAAATGGTATCGACGAAAGAGCTGAAGAGGTGGTGCATGAGGTTTAGCATAATTTCACATACGGTGGAGGTGTTGTGAGGAGGTAGGATGAAGTCTTTGAAATACTTGATCCCAAGAGCTAGGACGTTGGTGGGACGAACTACTCGTAAGGGCAAAGGGGGAGAGGAGTTGATAGGGGGACAAGTGAGCTATGAACCCCCCCCCCCCCCCCACCACCACCCCCGCTGCTCTAGCAAAAGAAGTGTGCTAGGAATAGATGGAGAGCTTGAGGAGGGGATAACAATTAGGGATGTCAATCGGGCCCGAACCCGATGGGCTAGCCCGAAATCGACAGGGCTATAGCCCGAACGGGTTAACCCGATAAAAAAATTAGCCCGATGAGCCCGAAACCGATTAACCCGATAGCCTGATAGGACTAGCCCGAAATTAAAAGGGCTAGCCCGATAACCCGAACAATTAAAAACTATTATTTATTATAGAAGTTATGTGAAACATAACATACTTGAAATTTATAGGTGAGTTCATCTTTAGTATTTTTTTTTAATCACTAGGTACATTTTTAAATAAAATTTTAATAAATATATAAATATAAATATATATTATATATAATAAATACATACATATATATATATATATATATATATATATATATATATATATATATATATATATATATATATATATATATATATGCAGTACTACATATTTATATACATAGGAATATATACACGTAATGCATCGTCTACAAATATAATATATCTGGATATTTTGCTAAAGAATGTGTAATGGTGGAAGAGTCAAATTTCTAATATTTATAACAGATTTTTAACGTGAAAGTATGACTCTTTGTGATTCAGTAGGTTGAGAAAGTAGCTATGAACATATACTACATTGTAACAGAGTCAATAGTACTAAAAAAAAACATGAAAGTATGACATTAAAAATAATAAATATGTAATAATTGAATAAAGTTGGCAGATTCTCAGTAAGCCAAGAAAAAGATTCACATCCTCTTGGGTGGGATTTACTTTCATTGATATCATGGAATGCAATTCTCATTGACCTAAACTTTCTTAAGTTAAAGATTGTACCAAACGTGGGAATAATTTTTCCGATCCACTTTTTAAATCCACAGAAAAGTTCGAACTTTCTTGGCTACTAAACGCCCTCTTAGTGTAGTCCATCCTTAGCTTCAAGACACATTTTCTTTTATTTGGGATGAGAGTAATTTGGGTGATTTGCTTCCATGTTTAGGGATATGATATTACTTACCTTTTCCTAGTTAGTTAATTTATAATCTATGAAAGAGATTTATTTTCTTATTTTAGATGATGACATTACTTGTTTTGAAGTGTATAAATATCTTTAAAAATGGCTTGTAAGGAATTCACAATTTCTATGACGTAAAACAATACATGATCTTTAATTTACAACCCGGCCCCTAACAATTTTCAATTACTCTTCCAAAATATCAACATTGTGTAGGCCAATCGCGAACTGCACAAGTCACAAAATCAATAATTATAAATACATATCTACTATACTAATAAGAGCCAAAGAGAGTTAGGCCTAAAATGGGTATAAAAAATGGCGGTCAAATTATTTAATCAAATGGATGGTTCAGATGAATTATTTAACCAAATAGATGGTTAAGATAATTCAAATTAATATTATTAATAGAGATTACCTAATTTAACCTTACTTTTATGATTATCCGTTAAGTTTTCCGTTAAATATTATCTTCTCCGTTAATATTCCGTTAACTTTTAACTTACCCTTTAATTTATATAAAAAGGATCTTAGGTTCGAACCTCATCTCAATCAAATTTGACATAATTAAGTTTCTCACTCTATTTTACTCTTATTAAATTAAATAAATTAGTAGCTACAACAAAAAATGATACATATGTATTTCTTTAATTTAGAATTATGTGTCTACAATACCTTTATTTGAAAAAATTATTCATTATCAAAAAATTAAATTAAATAAGAGAAATAATTTCATTAGTTATATTGTCTTTATTTTCTCTCATGCAAAGATTCTTTACATTCAAATTTATCAATTGATATTTCATTACATTGTCCATTATCTTTTTTTGAGTACTACTGACTCGGTTACAATGTAATATCTGTTCATAAATTACTTTCTCAACCTACTAAAGCACAAAGAGTCAGCATCGCCTCCACTGAGGCGATCGAACCTGCCCCCTCCAACATGGGGTGCAACCAAATGCCACTATCGGATGCCACTAGACCACAAGGTCATTGGCACATTGTCCATTATCTTATTTTTACAATATCTTGTAATTAAATATCAAAGTTATAGTACAAAATAATGTTATATATTTATTTACCAAGTATTTTATTAATACTATGAAAAAAAATTTAAAATAATTTCAAGATAATTATATTAACTATTTGGGGATTGGTTGACAAAGAGAGTACTCAAATAATAACCCAACAAATTGAAGTGGAATCACTTTATTTTACTCTTATTGAATTAAATAAATTAGTAGTTACACCAAAAAATGATACATATGTATTTCTTTAATGCCATGAAAAAAATATAAGAGAATAGTTTGAAAGCAATCATATTAATTACTTGGGGGATTTGTTGACAATGAAAGTACTCAAATAACCCATTACCCAACAAATTGAAGCGATAAACTACATTTTAATATCTTTGGAATACATAATATTTTAAATTTTCAAATTTTTATTAATTTATTTAATCTTTTTTCTTAAACTAGGGATTTCTTTATCTACAAAAACTCATTCAACAATAATGATTGAACCAAATGAATCCCAAGCAAAACACCTAAAGGAAAGTCCATAGCTCCTATATCATAATCTCATTGCATGACGTTTTCATCTATGCTACCAATAATATTCTAATTGCAAATAACACACTACCAACAAAAATGAAGAGAACAAATAGTAAAGATGAAGACAATGACAATGTTACTCAAAAGAGAATTAAGAACCACTTAAAAAAATTCAAATTAAAAGTAGTATTTATTTAGACTATCATTTTTAGACCAAATATTCAGACTATCAATTTTACAAGGTTGCAAACATTTATTTTAGTAATAATTATAATGAATTTTCTATATTATCTTGGATTCATATACTTTGAGTTAGGTATTAAAATAAAAAAAAAAAACTGACATTTAATTACCTATGTATAAACTTCTCCTATATAATCTTGCATTGATATAAACATTGGGCATTAACCCATTCGCGCAATGCGCGTATAAAACTAGTACTGATAATAATGATGGATATATACGGTCAAAACTTAGAAAATGTTGTATTCAAATATTGGCGAGTAGAAACCTCACCGTGGCAAGCTCTGCACTGTGTTTCCTCGCTTTAGTCAGAATGTTTGTTGCCGCACCATAGTTTGTTTGTTTGCAACGTTTTCTATTTTTGAAATGAACATATTTGACTTCCAAATTCAAATGCAACCCTGTTGGTTGATGAGTGGATCGGTGGATGTTAAACTTTCAATTCATATCATTCTTAAATTATTTTTTAACATATTTAATTCTCAATAACCTCTTTTTCATTTGATTTTAAACTAAAACATACATCCATTTATTACATCTTCTATATAACTATATAAGCCATGCAATGATGAAGTATGAAGGGGACGATTATGTATGTCATGTTGCCAAGATGTTTTTGTGATGATGGTCAAAATGTTCATGGAATGAAATGATTGTTGAATCTACCTTTTTGAGATGTTATGTTAAATAATATTGATTAATTACATATTAAATTGTACTTCACATTCTTACTTAATTAATTCAAATAATATTGTGATTGAATCAAATTTCTATTTAAATATAATATAACTAAAAGTACTCAAATAAATAACATGTCAATTACACTCAAAATTTAAAATTTGATTCAAATAATGTATAGTTTTAATAATTCAAATAATATGAATAGCATCTAACATTATTAAGTGTATATAAATAGGTTACGCTAACATAAGTAGACAGGAATAAATAAGATATACATGTAATAGTAGGTAAAATAAAAGAATATGTTAAATGTTAATGAATTTAATTATAATGGTGAGTAGATAGGTAAGTAGATAAAGACCTCATGTGGGTTAGATAGTTAGGTTGTTAGGGTAGATAGACATGATAAGTTGAAATTTGTAAATAATGACAATGATGATTAATTATCGAGTTATTTTTTTTCATTTCAAAAATATAAAAAATTTGCTTTTCAAATTTATGGGTCACACTTGTGTCAGATTGCCTCATGGATCCTTATTCGTGAGACGGGTCGGGTCGGGTCGAAACAACATACAAACATCATACTTATATGTGCAAATGTCATACTTATATGCTTAAATATAATACTAATCAGGAATACAATTTTTGTTACTTATAAGAAAAAAATTATTACATTTTTTATAATAAGTAATGTTGACAAGTGTCTTTTACTTATAAGAGAAAATATAATACTTTTAAATCAAAATGTAAAAGTATTGTATTTTACCTAAAAAGTATTATATTTACGCTTATAGGTAACTAAAAATTTATTCCTAATTAGTATTACATTTCAGCATATAAGTATGACATTTGTGCGTATAAGTATTACATTTTTATCTTGACCCGTCCCATCCCGACCTGTCTCACGTGAGATGGTCTCACACAAGTTTTTGCCCAAATTTATTTGTTAACATGAAGAAAAAGAAAGAAAGAAAATTATTTTATAAATAAAGACTAACAATAAATTAAATTATAAATTAATCGAATCAAGTTTCGTACAATCAAATCTTATCAAAGAGAGCCAATGATCTTGTAGTCTAGTGATACGAAGTGACTCTCCCAAATAGAGGGTCATGGGTTTGAGCCCCAATGAGAGCTGTATTGACTCTTGAGCCCCAATGAGAGTTGTATCAAGGTGGACTCATGTCCATGTTCACAATTTAAAAATTCTATTCACAATTTTGTTATATTTAAAAATTGTGTTATACTATTAAATATAAAGTTATGAAATTGTGAATATAGAGTTATGAAATTGTGAACATAGAATTCCGAAATTGTGAAAATAGAGTTCTAAAATTGTGAACATAGAGTTCTGTAATTGTGAATAGAGTTAATTCCATAAATGATCCTTCGACTATTGATTTTTACCAATTTTTGTCCTCAACTTTTAATTTTACCAAAGTTGATCTCTTAACTATTGATTTTGTACCAATTTTGGTCCTTCTGTTAAATCTATGTTAGACAGAAGGACCAAAATTGGTACAAAATCAATAGTTAAGGGACCAACTTTGATAAAATTAGAAGTCAATGACATAAATTGGTAAAAGTCAATAGTCGAAGGACCATTTCTGGAATTAACTCTTGTGAATATACAGTTCAAAAATTATGAATATAGAATTCAAAAATTGTGAACATAGAGTTCTAAAATTGTAAGCATAGAGTACTAAAATTGTAAACATGAACCTGAGTCCACCTTGCAATGTGTACCCGAGTCCATGGCATAACAACCGCTTTGTGCTGTAGTAGGTTTACATTGTAACAATCTTACAAAACAGGGACAATGATGACATATAATATTCATATTATTTAAAGCAAAATATTTGGTAAAATTTTACTTGAATAACATTTCTCTGATTAGGCAAAATCATGTTCCATGAATTAAAATACATTCACAAAAATAATGTACTTTATGTATATAAATACTGTAATAAACCTTATGTTCTACAAATAGTAAACCTCATATACAATAAAAATGAGTTTAGAATATAAATGACCAAATAATCAACATTCAATCAGATTGTACATGCTCAAATAATGAATATTATGCACACAAATATTGAACCTTATATATATAAATAATTAACTAATAGGTTGTTTTCGTACTATTGATAGCATAATTTGTTGCGCGGGCTTTGGGTGTTGGGCCGAGGGAAATAGATGGGTTTATTGGACCACATTGACAGCAACTGTTCCGTTGAAATGTCAAATGTGGGTAAGTTAGTTGCTAATTAACCTTTGAGAAATTTAATTTATTGACAAACACAAATCGTCAACAGCTTAGATTGTAACATATGAGCATTCTCAGGCGATAATTAAATGAACATCTTTGACAAAGGACTTGGTATCTATGCGCTCGATTTGTCTGTAGCTCGGAGGATAAGGCGGGTGTTGAGGCAAAACACAAATTAACATGGGATTCTAAGTTAAATTGCGGAGTATTTTAGTCTTAACAAAACTCTTCCTCCCACTTAATTAATGCTAACATTAATTTGAAAACGTAGTTTTTTCAAATATATGCTTTTGTTTCTCGAGTTAAATTCTTTTAGTATTAAGGGCATTTTCAATGGTTCTCCTCTTTTTTTTTTTTTTTTTTTGCCAAATTGTGGATCCAACTCGTCCACATCACTTTATAATCTCCTCTCCTATTTTCTTTCCAATCCGTCCTCCTTTTTCTCCCTTTTTTGTGAGCCCTACTCATTCAAACTCCTACAAATCATCTATTATTTTATTCACTTCTTTATAATTAATACTCTGTAATATAAACTTTATAATTATAATTTCGATTTTAAATAAAAATTAAATTCAAATAATGAAAAAAAAAATCAAAAACAAATTTTAAATACTATATATACCAAAAATTAATAAAATTAAAAATTTTAAAAAATAAATTTTAATATAGAAATTTACAAAATAAAATAACATGTGTGTGTATTGTTTTTTTTTTTTTTTTTGAAAACAATGTGTGTATTGTTAAACGCATGGTGGAGAATATATAATGCATAATAAATGCATACATTTAATATTTCTCTGGAGAGAAAGTTCTTTCCGAAGAAGTTACTGAAATTACTTCTCTTCCTTCCAACCATTATCTCACTTTTTCTCTCCCTTTCTCCCCTTCTTTCTCCTTGAAGATGTCCTAAAAAGACTATTTCTTCCCGAAGTAGCTTGCTCCACAAGTTTTGATGAATATGCTAGGCAATGTAAAATTATATTTTTATCTAGGTTTAAGTACTTTATTAATTGAAATCCGTACTATTGTGACATTGGTTTATAGTATAAGAATTAAATTAGACATTTCACAATAGTATAAGAATTAACGAAGTAATAGTCAAACTCTTTTATAAGTTTAAACCTCAAATAAGGAAAATTTTCCATACACACGCACAAACACTCATACGCACATACATTATACATGAATCATTGCTTTAAATGTGTGGATTTGATATCATATAGACAAAAATGTGTTGATTTAAAACCCTAGACAAAAATGTGTAAAGTACTAATGACATTACATTCTTTTTAAAACCCTTCTTTTATAATAATAATAATAACTATTACTATCTACTATACTCGTATGAAATAATAATAGCCAAAAAAATAACAACAATGTAACTACGATTTCTATAATAATAAAATAATAATAATAATAATAATAATTATCAAATATAGCCTCTCCGCTTTTACTGTTTTTTTTTTTTTTTTTTTTTTTGTTAAAAGAAGCTAGGCTCATTACCTTATTCTCAAAAACCCTAATGATAAAAAGATAATGAGCCTAGTACTTTACAGTTTATATATTTTAATTTAGTCCATCTTTTTATTCCTACGCATTTTTGTTTCATCCATGTCAAATCTACACAAAAAAAAAAAAAAAAAAAAAAAAAAAAAAAAAAAGTCAACCATGTAATATTGTCAAGAAAAATATTACTTTTCTAAACTAAAATTATTACGTAATATTCATTTCTTTATGAAATATTAATTAAAAAGAAAGACTCATTATTTTTATATATTCACTAATATGAATTTGTTAATTTTACTAAGATTAATTTATTTATTTATTCACATTTTTTCACACTAATATTTTAAAATATTATTTACCAAAATATGACAGTTTTAATTTTTTTTTCTCAAAATAAGGTACATTTTATGGTGTCATCATCTTATGTCATGTCATCATCAACATGTCATATGCCACATCATCCTCATGCCCGGCTATTCTTATCCTGCAAATCTCTTTCACTTTAAAAAATGGTTTTCACTTTCATATCACCCAATTTGCAAGTCATTTAATATTCACATTACATCCCTGCAAATCTAATCAATTCTAAAAAATGGACCCCAATTTCACATCACATTAAAAAGTAATATCTTTTCCTTTATAAATATTATTTTCTCTTTAACATTATTAATTTATCTCAATATATAAACTACATTTAAATACTAAAAATAACAAAAATGAAAATCCAAAAACATGATTTTTTTTTTATATAAATTACTTTTAAATATTGTAAATAGCAATAATGAAAATCAAAAAATGTAATTTATTTTTTAAAAAAATATTTAAAAATTATTCGTAATATGTATATAACCGAATGCAAATTATATTACAAAATTTTTTTATCTAAAAATGTATTACGTAAGAAATTTCAATATAATAATTTAACAATGAATTAAATAATAATTAACAATTAAAATAAATTAGTTACATACTTACATACCAAATTTTAAAAAAAAAATATTAACCAAAACTATATATAGTAAGTTAGTAACGTATTAACCAAATACGAATTAAGGAATGGAATACACAATAAATGAAATATGAATTATATTCTATGATCACGTTCAGGTGTGAATGGCCCGCGCAGGAGAAAACTGAGAATGCATGTCATTCGCTCACGTGTTCAGATGTAATTGCACTTAACGTTATAACTAGGTGCACCTTAGTGCATGAATGTTAACAAGGTAAATTACTTGCACTTGTAAGTGAAAATAGGTGAACAAGCGCAAGTAAAATGTATTACAGGTGCAACTAAATTGTACACTGAGCATCAATACTAAGTGCACCTAATGTTATAACTAGGTGCACCTAATGTTATAATTTGGTGCACCTAGGTGCATGAATGTTAACAAGGTAAATTATTTGCACTTGTAAGTGAAAATATGTGCACTTGTAAGTGAAAATAGGTGCACAAGTGCAAGTAAAATGTATTACAGGTGCAAGTAAAATGTACACTGAACTCAATACTGTGTGCACCTAATGTTATAACTAGTTGCACCTAACGTTATAACTAGGCGCACCTAGGTGCATGAATGTTAACAAGGTAAATTACTTGCACTTGTAAGTGAAACTAGGTGCACTTGTAACACAGTTACTTGCACCAAAGTTCGAGTTATTTACGAAAATGCCATCACGTCGTTTTTTTTTTAAATTATATCTTATTCGTTGATCTGTACACGTAGACGGCTGCGAAGCGTTCTTATTTCCTTCTTGGGCGATGGTTCGCACCTAAGCGCGCCCCTCGTATTCTATTATTTGGTTCGTTGAAGGAATAGACTTTAGTGCTGTTATTACCATGTTTTGTTAATTTAAGGAATATAAATATTATGTGTTTTTAAAAATAAATAAATACACCAATAATAAAAATATAATAATGATGGTTATTATTATTATTACATAAGATTTTTAAATAATATTATTTTATGGCTACTATAGTATTGTCAAAAAAAATTATATATTATGTGTAAATGTGTAAGTTATTATCAAACAAAATGTTCATTTAAGAATCTTTTTTTTTGAAAAACAGTTAATAATATTCAAAAGAAGAATAACATAATCTAATAAATAAAATATCATATAAAAATTAAATACCATATTCATTCACCATAGGAAAATATATAAAATTTATGATAGCGAGAAAAAAAAATAATCTAAACAAATTTTAGATTTAATTGGGGTCAAAGTAGGAAAATATAAATTTAGGTTATTCTTGAGAACTCATGAATAGCCTAATACCAGGGGTCCACTTGGAATCATTATTCCACTTGCAAGGGGAATAACTCATTTTCGGGAACAAAAGACATTAACAAACAACGGATCGGAATATTTTAATGTGTGCAACATGGTGTTCGACGGGTTTTAATTTGAGTAAAAGCGTTGACTCTTAGTAGAATGCACACACCTATTTTCGATTTTGCACACACTAATGATAGGTGATATATGCATACTAAAAAAACTTAAATACTTAGAAAGGTTTTACAATGTAAAAATCAAAACGTTGCACACATTGTTATACTAAATTGCATGATAGTACAGACACAGTGTAGATATAGGGCTGTATGGCTTCACAACCTTTGGTTGCATTATTACACACTACTATGGTTTCTATTGCACACACTCATAGACGAATATGCATAGTGCTCAGTATTATTCCCCAACATTGGGCACACTTAGGGTGTGTTTGGAAACCCAGAAAATGATTTCTGGAAATCATTTTCCGGGTTTTAGGTGTTTGGGAGGAGGGAGGAAAATGTGGTCAATGGAAAATGAGCCACTACTCAATGGAAAATAAGCTCATTTTTCAGGAAAATGACTTTCCTTTTTTTTTTTTAGGGGAAGTCATTTTCCGGAACGCTACTTCTGCCTCTCGCTTCTCGCTTCTACTCCTTGGCTCCCACGCTTCTAGTTGCGCTCATGTTTCTTCTTCTTGGCACTAAAGATCTGAACTTTTTTTTTCTGATTTCCGAGCAGAAAACCTCGGACTGGTTTCGGAAACCAGTCCAACATTTTCTGCTCGGAAATTGGTTTCTGACTAGTTTTAAAAACTAGTCAGTCGGACTGGTTTGCGAAACCAGTGTCGACTGGTTTCACAAACCAATTGAAACCAGTAAATCCACTGGTTTCGCAAACCAGTAGATTTACTGGTTTTGAATTTATTTTATTTTATTTATTATTTTTTTTTTTTGCATTTTATTGTGATTTTTGTTATAAATGAATGATTATACTGAAAATTATTATTATACATGTTTTTATATTTAAACAAATTAATTAAAATATTTAATTAATAGAATTCTATTCATTTTCCTGCTCTTTTTCTGGAAAATGAACCAAACAGACAAAGATAGTTTTCTGCTTTGTAGCCAAACGTAAGAAAGGAAAATGTTTTCTAGAAAATGACTCATTTTCCAGAAGTCATTTTTCTGCTTTCCAAACACACCCTTAGTAAAATGCACACACTAGTTTGCGTGTTTGCACACATTTAGGGTACTATGGTTTCTATTGCCACACTCATGGATAGATATGCATAGTGTTCAATATTATTCCTCAACATTGGGGACGTTCAGTAAAATGCACACACTAGATTGCGTGTTTGCACACATTTAGGGTAGGTCGTATGCATATTAAAAAATGTACAACATCATTTCTGCGTTTAATTTTTAATTTTTAAAATTTTTTATTCCTACCATCGATATAATCTCTGTATTCCTACCATCATATTGTATTTCAATTATATTCCAATTCAAACAAGTAACTACAATTACTATGTCACCCCTATGTATTAAATATATCGTAATATATATCGATTTTTAAATTCAATCCTTACTATTAATAAAATTCAATTGGATGATTGAGATGAGATCTCATGATCTCATATAAATAGGGTGGTCTCACTTGATCCAGTATATATATATATATATATATATATATATATATATATATATATATATATAAGAAAAAAATCATGGTCTAAGAATTTTATTTTGGAAACGTTCATATTTTAGGAGTTTCTTTGTAATTAATGTTATATTAAATAAAATAATTGTAAAATTAATACATTTATATTGTAATGGAATTACAATTTATTATTTAATTAAATGTCGATGCTACGTTGGATTCTTGTTAACAATATTTTAAGAGTTGATTTTAGTGGTGATGGACAAAATGGAATGAGAGAGTGTTCTCACACTGAATATCGTCTCAAAGATTGGCATATTGATAGGCAATAACATGTGGTTAAGCAAAAATATAAGCACAAATTTATATTTTACTCTTGAAAGCTAAATATATTACAAAGAGTACTATATATTGATTATGTTACAAGAAATGGAGATGATTTTTTCTTAAGAAATAGTAGATCAAGATAGAAGGGAAAATTGATAATTATTTAAAATTAACCATCAAGTCCTATTTATTATACTCCCAAAATGAGCCAAAACAACCAGATTAGATTTTAATCATTCTGAAAACCCGCTCACAATCGACCTTAGTAATACACAACTCATAGGTTTAATCCCCGTGATGCACCTCACTCTTGTGAGCTCGGTTGCGACTTTTGCACTTTGCTTGTGGATCATGTTGGTTATGCTGAGTCTCACATACATGAACATCAGCATGAGGACCAATTTTAAAAAGCATGTGCAGCTCTTCTCGGTACTCCTCACGGCCATTAGTATCATCGTGAAGGCTAATCCTAGATCTCTAAACCTTGGCCTCACACTGGCACTTACAGTCGTGAGTATCAACTTGACAACCAAGGTTCATAACACTACCCATCACCCTCGCGGCCTTACTCACAGTCATGAGTTCTATCGTGACACTTATTCATTCTTCTAAGACTTGTTCTTTTGGTCTTAGCTTCCAACTATGTTGTGTCCATGTGTTTTCGTTCAATGTCAAAATAACTCTTTTTCACTCTAAAATTGTTGCTTTCTTGCTCCTTCCCACGCGTGTCTCTTCTTTTTTACCTATGAACCAAAACCAATCAATTAGGAACGTAACATTTAATTTGTCCTCCCAAGCTAAGACACTAATTATAATTGGCTAATTGTTTGTCAAAAATATTAATTAGAGTTTAATAGGGTATGTCAAAATGTTATTAGATTTGTCCTCCGAAGCTAAGACACTCAGACTGTTTCAGAGATAGATTTCCAGTAGTGATTTTGAACCATTCGAATTAATTGTGGTGAATTTGTGGACATCATATTTTGATTGAGTAAATTAAGTCAGTTGGTCAGGCATGAAGTGAAGAGATATATGTGATGAATTTTAGTTTTTGGAAGTTGCCTAATCGGGTATAAATAGGTGTGAAGGCTATGAATGTTTTTGAACACTACAGATTATTAAATTGACATTCTACTTTGTTCTAATCCTTCATCAAAATACATGAGAAGCTGATATGATATTTTCTTGATGATAAACTTTTATCCAAGTGTTGTGAAAATTGAAGACGTGAATGCAACGTTGAAGATCCAATCGAAGATGATGAAGATTCGTGTTGGTTAATGAACCTTGTGTATCTTGGTGGTGTAATTCTGACAATTGTAATCTTGGGTGATCATCTAGTGGATTGGATAAACGTTGAGTTGCCTCATAGACGTAGGAGGATTGTTCCGAACTGCGTAACCAATTTGTTGTGTCCGGGTTCTTTTATTTTTTATGTTAGTTTCTTTATTTACTTTTTAGTTATATGTTGCTGAGACAGTACAGATGATTAATTGTGTTTAAAATTAAGTAGGAACCTCTAGGACTAATCTTGCATTCAAGAATCACGATTCAATTTCAATTGGTATCAAAGCTCGGAGACTTAAATGATTAGTCTAATCGATCTGGCTACATCGTGTTTCTTGAACTCATGAAATCATTTTATGATTGTACGTTTAGTAGTTTTATTTATTTTGTTTTGTTCGCACCTACCGTTTGTTAAGTGTTTCAGAATGAATAGACAGCCTCCTGAACTAACTAGTGATAACTATGTTTATTGGAAAGCACGTACCAAAACCCATATCAAAGGTCAAGGTGAGGATATCTGGAGATTCGTGTTAACTGGATGGATGCATCTAACCAAAGCTGGAGAAAATTCAGAAGACCCTCGTGTGCTCAAACCAGAAATCCAAACTAGAAATCGAGTGGGATGAAGCTGAAATGATAGCTGTTGGTTACAATAATAAGGTTCTCGATATTATTTATTTTTTAATGCACGAAAGTCAATTTACTTTAGTTATAGGTTGTAATTCAGGTAAAGCCACATGGGACATCCTTGAAACCACATATGAAGGTACAAACTTTGTGAAACAATCAAAATTGCAACTCATTCAATTAGACATTGAAGAACTGCGAATGCATGATGATGAAAATATTGTAAACTTCAATGAGTGAGTCCAAGAACTTGCAAATCGTGCTACTATGTTAGGCGAACCATTTTCCCAACAAAATCTAATTAAAAAATTTCTACGATCCTTACCACTACGGTTTAGAATGAAAGTTACTACAATTCAAGAAAATACAGGTTGGAGAATCAATCCGTTACTCAATTGATAGGGAACTTCACAACATATGAAATGGATATTTTGATTGATCACAACAAAAAGCAAAAGAGTGTTGCCTTTACAGCTAAATGACTGGATACAATAATTGATCCAGACGAAACAGGTGACGATGAAATTGTTTTATTGACTAAACAGTTTTCTCAATTTTTGAAACAGAAAAAACGAGCTCAAAATGGCAAGTTTCAAAACCAAAGAGGTTCAAGCTCGAACGCCTAAAAAAATGTGTTAAACACATGTGGCTCAAACTACAAGTCTTCTGGTTCACGACCATCTCAAGTAAAAGAAAAGGCAAGTAACAAAGGCATTCGGTGTTACGAATGTGAAGGTTATGTACAAGCCGAGTGCCCCACGTATCTAAGGCAAAAGAAATTCATGTTAGCCTTAAATTGGAGTGACGATGAACCTAAGTTAGAGGCAGTTGGATATGATACAAAAGAAATGGCTGGAAATTTTGTTCCATTTACTGCTGTAACAGGTGTTGATCCAGATCCTCAAGAGATTGCTGACTCAAAAGGCAAAGAATACAACTCAGCCGAAGATTTTGATTTGCCCACTCCTTCTTTTGAATTAGATTATAAAAAATTGTAGTCCAAATGGGAGGTTTAAATTAAAGCAAAATTTCTCATTGTCTAGTGAGGTTGATATATTAGAAAACGCTAGAAAAGTTTACAAAAAACAAGTTGTTGACCAAGATCTTCTTCTGAAAGCATGCCTTGAACGTACGTGAAGAAAAGCTGAAACAGGAATTGACTCTAAATAAGCGAATTAAAATGATGGACAACACATCTACGCTTACTTAGATTCTTGATGGTGGAAAACAATCTACTACAAATTTTGGTCTCGGATTCACTGGTGGACAAAATAAAGATAAAACTACTTTGTTAAAGAATCTGGACCCGACACAGAAATTCCTGAGTCTAGATCAGCCTAACGTAGTTACGGTAAAGTATTTAAGACTACATATACTTACAAGCGTTATAATCCTGTTTGTCTCTATTGCAGGATTCACGGGCATACTAAATCGGAGTGCCTTTATTTCTATAAGGACCAAAGGGTTGAGAAATGCATTCACAAGTGCATTGCACCATTTATAAAACAAGTTTGGTTCAGGAAAACAGATTTTATATATCCCAGTTAATACCAAACACATCGCAAGGGAAAAATGGTACTT
This sequence comes from Ipomoea trifida, assembly GCA_003576665.1. Taxonomy (NCBI): domain Eukaryota; kingdom Viridiplantae; phylum Streptophyta; class Magnoliopsida; order Solanales; family Convolvulaceae; genus Ipomoea; species Ipomoea trifida. The sequence goes on from CP025654.1 coordinate 12,214,886, forward strand.
AAGAATTAGTGGAAGATAGAGAAATTGGTATAGAGAATATGAAAATTCAAGATTGAAGGGTCATCATTGAAAAAATAGGTATTTTTAATTAAATAAGTTATATTTTTTTCTAATAAAAAATTTCTCTTTGGTTTGGATCCAGAACCTTGTTTAGAGGTGGAATCTCAAAATTCAAAACCCTAAATTTCTTTCAAAATCCTTGCATCATTAGAAGTTGCAAATAATTTTTTGGGGAGTTTTGGTACCCTCTAATTCTTATTCTTTAGTTGTTATTTTCTCAATACCTGTATTTTGGATTTTTTTCTGTTAATTTCGTGCTTGAAAAAATCACTAGGCGCTCCTCAGACGCTCGGGGAGCGCCTAGCGCCTAGGACACCTAGGCGAGGATTAATTGGCACCTAGGCGCCAGTGTATTTTTTATATTTTATTTTGTATTTTTTAAAAGTTTGTTTAAGTATTTTCAATTTTTTGAAGACTAATAATTATAAATTATATAATACTTTAATAGTTAATACTAAAATATTTAATATTAACCTTAAAAATATCTAGAGTTTGTACAATTTAGGGTTATTTCACTCAAAACGATGTTGTTTTGAGTGAAATAACCCATTAAATTAAAAAAAGAAGAACAATAGTTAATTGGCTGACTAGGCGGTCTAGTCGGCACCTAGGAGGCCTAGGTGATCAGCGCCTAAGCGGCTTAAGCGGTCTAGGCGGAGCTTAGGCGGTCGCCTAGTCGGCTAGCCGCCTATACCACCATTTAAGGTGATACGCTAGGCGGTCGACCGGCGTCTAGCGCCTAGGTGAAGATTAATCGGCGCCTAGGCGGGATTTTTGCAACACTGGTTAATTTACCTGTTATTTATGCTTTCATTATCGATTCCTAAATGTGTTTTTTAAATGTGCCTTTTACTACTTATTATGATATTTTGAGTATATTTGTTGCATTACCAGCTCCATCTTTATCAGTTTTTGATCCAGTAGTACTTGACACTGTTTCTATTCCTATTTCTGCTTTAGTAGTTGCACACTCTCTCTTTGCATCTAAATTATCTAGTTCTGTGCCTATATCTGTTCCAATAGGATATGTTGTTGTCTCTGAAGAGTCCATTTCAATCCCTATAATTGTGTCATCTATTTAGTTATATGTTGCTGAGACAGTACAGATGATTAGTTGTGTTTAAAATTAAGTAGGAACCTCTAGGACTAATCTTGCATTATATATATCATTATCATCTCCCTCAAAATTAAATCTTCTTTCAAAGGCTTATCCTTAATTTCCTCCTTCAAACTTGCCATCACCATTTAATTTTCATCCAACTCTTCAGTTTGGTGTCTACAAGGAGTCCATTTGCACAAACATTCGATCATGTGTAATAACATTTTTCACAATCTACCATCAAGCTAAGGAACTAATTAAGCTAACTGTAAGGCACAAAAGGAATAGTTGGAGCAACCTCTCAAATGAGGGGGTCGGGTTCCTTGCGCAATGAGCAAAAATCTAACATCTATTGATAAGTTGAATTACCATAATTTATCCCTCCATAATCCATTTGGGTCAGGATGTGGGGACGTCTAGGATGAGCCATTTCATTTTATGTCACAAGAATAGTTAGAAAACATATTAATTCGGGCAGGACGTGGGGACGTGTGGGGTGGGTCATTTCACATTTTGTCACAAGAATAATAGGAAAACATATTAATTATGATGATGATATGAATAATAATGATAGTAAAGTTGTAATTATGATAAGAATCGGTTAAGGAATCTAAAATGACTTTTCAAGTCCTTTTCTCAGTTTGTGTTTGACTGAAAGCATTTAATAAGTTTTTAATAAGCAGAAAAATTACCGTATTCGACACCAATCAATTTAAGGAAAGCCGAGCATTCTCCGGCGATGATTGAAATCGCATTTCTTCTTCTCTTTTGTATGCAATCGCCAATTTCATCATTCGAAAAGGAAAGTTATCTAATCCCCAATTACACTACATTGAAAAACACCCCAAATTTTGTCGAGTTTTCCCACGTTTAGGTTTGACCAACCCCTCTATATATACTGTTTGTACGTGATGTGTGTGTTGTTAAGCAAAACCATAGAGTAAAGCTAAGCAGCCTTTTTTAACTGCGGAAACAAAATGGCTTCCAACGTTAGTTTTGGGGTTGTGTTTCTTCTAGGGTTTCACTTGTTCTGCCACAGTAGTTTTGTCGGCGCCATGCCATTTAGGTTGTTTAATGTCCTCTCCTATGGTGCCAGACCCGATGGAAGGACCGATAACAAAGAGGTGAGTCCCATGGCCAATCTCTACTTTTCAGTTTATATATACATACTACAATAATTCAATAATTCTTTATGGTCTTGTTTGGTAAATGGCTGTTAGCTGATTGGATTGGCTGTTTGGGTTAGAAGGTATGATTTGTTGATGACATTGGCTGATTGTAGAAAGTTGTTTGATAAATTAGCTGTTAGCTGATGGCTGTTTGGTAAAATTTCTTTTCTCAAAAATCTAATTGAAAATCCTTTTGAATTTTAACATTTTGGAGTTACAAAAAACTTATTATTTACCAACTAAGTGGTCAAATAAGTCAAAATTGGCTGATAGGCTGATTAATTACTAAATAGGGCATATATGTAATTGTAATTTTTTCTAAGGTAATGTATTGATTATAATTTTTTTTTTTGGTTTGTGTGGTAATATTTCATATATGTGACTGATATATTTGAGACGGGTCCAGAATAAATTGTCCTGATTTAGGACATTTAATCCTGTAATTTCATTACATTAGCGATTAATACAATTTTTTTTTCTTTTTTCACTCAGTACTTTATTCGAGCCACTCGGGTTAATTTATTCTTTTAATATGAATTGTAGTTTAAGAATAATTTTATTAATGATAATTAATTTTGTATTGTTTTATGAAGGCGTTTTTGAATGCTTGGAAGGATGCATGTAAATGGGAGGGTGGTGCGAAAATGCATATACCGCGAGGGGTGTACATGGTTAGCTCGGTATTGTTTACAGGAACGTGCAAAGGTTCCGTTACCGTTAGGATCCAAGGGATAGTTAGGGCCCCAACGAACCCTTCGTTGTTCTTCGGGGACACGTGGATCGGTTTCCGTTACATTGACGGCTTGGTTATGGAAGGCGGAGGGACTTTGGACGGTCAAGGGGCTTCTGCTTGGCCCTACAATGATTGCAACAAAAACCCTCATTGCCCTAAGCTTCCTGCGGTAACATCCTATCCTCAAATATAATTTTAAATTTAATTTTTTTTTTGAAAAGATTTTAAATTTAATTTTAGTTATTATAGTTTGGGATATATAGATTAGGACTAGAGAATAAAATGAGTCAGATTTTATTTATTGGTTTTCGAAAAAAGAAAAAATTCAATCTTTTGAAACATTGACCGTCAGTTGAGAGGGTGAAGAGTCCAAAAATATCGTTATCCGGTAAAGTTAAACTGAAATGAATTGATTCATGTTGAACCAACTGTCAGATTATTGATCAGTGTTCGTGTTCAATTGAAACGGTATTTATTGCTTGTAGTTTATCTAGAAAAGTAATAATAAATTACAGAATGTTATATATATTTACTTGTTGGGCGGTAAAGGACCATGTTTAGTACATGGTTCTGGCTTATTTAAAAAAAGTAATATCAAAGTCAAGTCACTTATTCGAGTCTAACAACAGCTATTAAGAGTACTATATATTTAATAATTTTGTTGGGTGAAAGCCGGTAAAGATCAAGTCAAACCAATAATTATTATGTACAGCTGTGTGGCTATCAAATAATGTACATTCAATATAAAAATAATGTACATTCAACATAAAAATAATGTACATTGTATTAAGGGAATATACATTATTTGTGTACTGAATGTACATTATTTTTATAGTATAAAAATAATGTACATTCAGTACAAAAATAATGTACATTTAATACATTAAAAATGTACATTATATTATGATCTACACAGCTGTGTGGACCATGGTCAACATAATAATTTGCCAAGTCAAACACTATGTAGTTAGAGATATTGTTGGGTGGGGCCCAATAAAAGGCAAGTCAAGCACCATATAACTATGAACATTGTTGGGCGGGGCCAATAAAGGGCAAGTCAAGCACCATATAACTATGAACATTGTTGGGCGGGGCCCAATAAAGGGCAAGTCAAGCACCATATAACTATGAATATTGTTGGGCTGAGCCCAATAAAGGTCTAGAACCATGTGATTGGACGAAGGCTAGTAAAGGCCAAATCTATCAATTTGACTAGTATAATAAAATAAAATAAATATTTTAATGTAATGATAAGTGTTCGATCTTTAATCATTACTTTTTCAGTCTGTGAGGTTTGATTTTGTGAAGAACGCCATAGTGCACAACATCCATTCAATCAACAGCAAGAACATCCATTTCAACGTCTTCGCGTGTGACAACGTGGCGTTCACCGGCGTCACGCTGTTAGCACCCCGCGATAGCCCCAACACCGACGGAATCCACATCGGAACCTCCACCAACATCAGAATCTCCCGGTCGGTCATCGGCACCGGAGACGACTGCATATCCATGGTCTCCGGCAGCCAGAACATCGCCATTGAAAACGTGGTGTGTGGGCCCGGCCACGGCATCAGTATTGGAAGTCTAGGCAGGTCTCAAAACGAATTTGTGAGTAACATACACATCAAGAATTGTAGCCTATTGGACACGCAGAATGGCGTGAGGATCAAGACATGGGCGCCCTCCTATCCTAGTAAAGTCTCCAACGTTATTTTTGAAGATATTGTCATGACCAATACCAATAATCCCATTTTCATTGACCAGCAATATTGTCCGGATTCCAGTTGCACTTCTCAGGTTAGTTTGTCAAGTTCAACTACATGGAATTTTATTCTCTACTTTCTAATTTTTACTCTCTAAGGCCCTCCCCAGTGATAGTTTTTGGACCAAATTTTAAGAAAAAATGGGTTAGGTGGATGAAAGAGAGAGAGAGGAGAGAGAAGAGAAACATACCTTGCTGACATTTTGTGGGTCCCACCGGAAAAAAACAAGCAACAAAATGCAATTCTCTCTCTCTCCTGACATTTCGTATTTTATTCTTTTTTTCTTGTTTTTCTTTTTCTTTTTGCTCCCCTTCTATCTTAGGTGGAGCTTAAATATGTATGCAAAGAACTAATCTATTGTGGAAGGCCTAATATAACAAGGCATGATAGGTTATATTCATTCTATAGTTTCAAGTAAACCGTCAACATCAAAATTTTGAATAAATGCGTAAGATTAAGGAGTAGAACTTGAGAATCCAGCTAAGTAGTATTTTCCTCAATAACTATTATTTTTTACAGTCGAGTTCTGCGGAAATAAAGAACGTAACGTTTGCAAAAATTCGAGGAGTTTCGGGTTCAAAGTCTGCGGTGACGTTGAATTGCAGTCCCACATCTCCATGCCAAGATGTGAAGCTAGTGGACATCAACTTGGTATACAAGGATGGGCCGGCGACGTCGTTTTGTTCCAATGTTCGTGGTGGCGCTTTCGGCAAACAACAGCCACCAGGATGTCTATGATCCAGGCCACTCTAATTTAATTAGTTTCCTCGTACTTCTTTTTATTTGTTACATAAATGTAATGGTCTTCTTAATCTTAAAATATGTGTCGACTTTATTTCAATAGGTTTTTAGTTTTATTCCCTAATTGATTATCAGGGCTCATTCGAAACTCTATGTTGTCGTTTTGTAGCCTCTTTTATGTTCAAACTATGCGCATCATATAGTTATTATAAGTCTTGTTATTTTGGTTTAACTACATACTGTACTGGTTTGGCCAATTACTTTAAACTTTTTTTTTTAACTAATTACTTTAATCTTTGTTTTCTATTTTTTATTACCTTGAGGTTGTAGTGCACTGTGCAAGTGCTGGTGTTTAGAATTAATGACTTTATACATGAATTTAATAACTGATGCATGCTTAATTCAAAATCAGGTGGGTTGTATGGTAATTTGTAAGGTTAAATAATAAAAATGTAGTCTCACGACTTTGAATAGTTGGTTCGTCGCTTGAATTAAAGGTCATGAGGTCATGATTGGAGGTGATAATTTACCTCGACAATAGCTTTAGAGGTAAGTCGTGTAGGCTTAGAAATCGTCTGATGAAACTAAAATCACTTAAGTTTAAAATCTATAAAAATAAATTAATAATAATAATAATAATAATGAAAATAATAATAATGATGATGAAAATGTAACTTAAAATGCAAGGAATATGAGCAGTAACACAAAGAATTAATATGGTGGCATTAGTCAATCAATCGTAATTCATAAATGAGTAACATCTCTAACAGGCTGTTTGGTTGGAGGGAGTTACAATTCCTTTTCCACGTAATTCCATTTACACTGCTGGAAATCACGTTTTCTCCGACCACTTTTCCGACCACTAAAAATTTTGGTCGCGAAAAGTGATTTTTTCCCTTTTTGTCCGGCGACAAAGTCGTCGGAAATTTCCGACCACGGTTATATGTGGACGGAAGTTTCCGACCACATTTAAATCGCGGTCGGAAATTTTTGGAGATTTTATTTGTTGTTTCTCCGGGCGTTTAGCGGCCACATTTGTGGTCGGAATTTCCGACTACTTTCATGAGTGGTCGGAAAATGCCGACCACATATGAGAGTGGTCGGAGATATACGCGTTTTTTATTTTTGAATTAAGTTTATTTTCCGACAACTTAAGGTGGTCGGAAATTCCTTTATTATATAAACCCACCCAGCAGCCCTCGCTGCCCTCCTAACCAGTTTCTTCCCCATTCTTCTGTTTTTTTTTGCTTAGTTCTATGAATTTCTTCATTTCTTCAAGAGATTTTTTATTAAACCACCCACAATAGTGTATAAATTAAGTTAAGGTATGTGTATATATTTTTAGAACTTTCATTTATGTCATTTTTTAGATCTAATTAGTTTGAATATTTACACCTTTGTGCTGTATTTTTTTTTTTTTTTTTTGCAGGTGATTTTACACAATAGTGTTGTAATCAAGCTAAGGTATGTGTATGTATTTTTAGAATTTTGTATTTATGTCATCTTTTTTGTAGATCTAGCTTTTATTATTTGTATATATTTTTGTGAATATATTTTTAAATTAATTATTGAATGATTGAACACTATATATATATATATATCTTTGTGTGTGTGTAAAATTTATTTATGTGTGTGCTTGGATTTATTTGTATATTTATGAGTTTTTAACCTTAGCTTGCATTTTATATGTTGTCTATTATTTTATTAGTATGTTGATATATAATTATTTATAAAATTTATGTTACTTGTAATATATTAATATATATATATATATATATATATATATATATATATATATATATATATATATATATATATGTTGTGCTTGTATTGTATATACTTTTGCAGTTGTTTTACATGGCTAATATACCTGAACATCGAAAATGGATGGATAACCGATTGTTACCAGGAAGAAGGGGGTAACACTAATGAGTTTTTAGCGGGTGTTGAGGAATTTATAAATTATGCAAGCACACTTCATGTGTACAAGGTTTCAATGCAGATTAGGTGTCCATGTAGTAAGTGTAGGAATAGAGTACACTTGTCTGCAGATGATGTTCGTGTTCATTTGTATAAGAAGGGTTTTGAGCCGAATTATTGGGTTTGGACGTGTCATGATGAGCTTACCCCCTCAATACAACCAGATATGAATGATGGCCCTAGTGAAAATAATCGGTATGAACAAATGGTCTTTGATGTATCTGGTCCATCATTTTTTCCATTAAATGTCCAGAATGACCAAGATGAAGAGCCACATAGTAGTGCAAAAAATTTCTATGATTTGTTAAATGCTGCAAGACAACCTTTATCAATGAATGTTGGTGTAGAAACAGAGCTAGCATATACATTGAGGATGATGAATATTAAGACAACTTTTAATATACCGCATCTAGCAATGGATCAGATATTTCAATATAATAACCAGATGATAGGTCCCGATAATCGAGTACCTACCAGGTATTATGATGCAAAAAAATTACTTACAAAGCTTGGCCTTGGACATGAGAAGATTGATTGTTGTGTGAACAGTTGTATGTTGTACTATAAGTCTGAACTCAATAACAGGCACTGTAAGTTTTGTGGTGAGCCAAGATTTAAACCACGCCAACATGGATGTACTCGTGCAAAAGAGGTGCCACGCAAAAGAATGCATTACCTTCCTCTCATCCCTAGGTTGCAACGTTTGTATGCATCACATAGCTCTGCTTCACACATGCGGTGGCATTATGAAAATTGCCGTGAACCTGGTATTATGTGTCATCCTTCAGATGGTGAAGCATGGAAGCATTTTGATAGAAGGTTTCCTGATTTCGCAGCAGATCCTAGAAATGTGAGATTGGGCTTATGTTCTGATGGATTTTCTCCTTTTGGTTTCAATGCGAAGCCGTACTCTTGTTGGCCTGTTATGGTTGTTCCGTATAATCTCCCACCTTCAATGTGTATGACTACACCATACACATTCTTGACTTGTATTATTCCTGGAAAAAAGAACCCAAAAGCCAATATTGATGTCTATTTACAACCTTTAATTGATGAACTTCAATTGTTATGGGAAACAGGTGTCTTAACTTATGATTCATCATTGAAACAAAATTTTATGATGCGAGCTGCGTTAATGTGGACCATCAATGACTTTCCTGCATATGGTATGTTATCTGGATGGCAGACAGCCGGGAAACTAGCATGTCCTTATTGTCTTCAATATTCTAAATCATTTTACTTGAAGAATGGTCATAAAACATGTTGGTTTGATTGTCACCGTCAATTCCTTCCAATGAATCACTCTTGGAGGAAGAATCGAGATGCCTTCGTCAAACGACGGGTAGAGATATCAATACCTCCACCAATTAGAACAGGATATGAGTTGTTTCATTGTTTAGAAAATGTCCCAAGGATTATTGATGGTCCAATTGATCGCATTGAGGGGTTTGGACAATCACATAATTGGAAAAAAAGAGCATATTTTGGGATTTGCCATATTGGAAGGATAACTTGCTACGTCATAACCTTGATGTGATGCACATAGAGAAAAATGTGTTCGACAACATCTTTCACACGGTTATGGATGTCAAAGGCACAACAAAAAACAAAGACACGCCTAGTGCACGTCTTGACATGAAGGACGTATGTAATAGGCCACAACTTGAGTTGGTGGAACAGAATGGACGTTTTCTTATGCCCAAGGCGAGCTACAGTTTGCACCGTACTAATCAATTAGCTGTGTATGAGTGGTTACAGACTTTGAAGTTACCTGATGGGTTTTCTTCTAATTTGGCTACATGTGTCGATTCCACATCTTCTAAATTAATTGGGATGAAAAGTCATGATTGCCACATTTTTATGCAATTTCTTTTACCTGTGGCCTTCATGTTTTTACCAAGCTGTCACTGGAAAGCTTTGACTGAATTAAGTGCCTTTTTCCGAAATCTTTGCTCTACATCCCTACGTGTAGAAAAAATATGTGAGATGGAAAAATCGATTGTGTTAACATTGTGCAAGTTAGAACGTTTTTTCCCTCCAGCATTGTTTGACTGCATGGAACACTTGCATGTTCATCTTCCTTATGAAGCACGCTTAGGTGGCCCAGTATAATATCGTTGGATGTATCCATTTGAAAGATTTCTCAATCACTTGAAGTCCAAAATGAAATATAAGAGATATGTTGAAGGTTCAATTGTTGATGCATATATGCTTGAAGAGTCAACACACTTCGCATCATTTTATTTCGATGATAATGTGCAGAGTAGAAGAACAAGGATTGGTCGAAACCTAAATGATGGCGGCATTGACCCTAACTTGCCAATTACTTTGTCAATATTTAATCGACCAGGTCGGCCAATGAGCCGGAAAACCACAAGATATTTGAGTGCAGAAGAACGTTTCGCCGCTCATCAATACGTGTTATTGAATTGTGAGGAGGTTCAACCTATTTTAAGGTATGTGTGCTCCATTTTTTTTCTCATTTTAGCTTCAAGTGTATGTATCTAATTTCACTATTGTAGGATGTATGAAAATGGTTTACGGCATTACAATCCTAGTTGTACTGATGAAGATGTAGATGATGAAATCGAAAGGAATTTTGCAGCTTGGTTTAAAGAATATGTAAGAAATTAATATGTTGTGTTATTCATGAATTGCTATTATCTATATTCGTTATTATAAGACATTTTCTTTATATTTGTTATTAGGTATATGCCCCAATGAACAATGTGTGTAACCAATCACTCATTGATTTGGCATCTGGGCCTGTAATGGATGTTTGCACGTACACTGGGTATGTTGTTAATGGTTTCAAGTTTCAGACTGAAGAATATTGCCGAAGAAAGTCGACTTCTAACTTTGGAGTGTCTATTAAGGGAAGTGGTTTGTCACAATTTGAATCAAACTTTTTTGGCACGTTGCAAGAGGTCGTTGAGATTGAGTACCCAAATATTCCAATAAAAAAGGTTGTTCTCTTTAAGTGTGAGTGGTTTGACCAAGATACAATTCCGAATACAGTATTGCTGAGGTGCATTGCAATAAACGATATAGGAAGTATGATCCTTTTATCATCGCACAAAGCGCATGTCAGGTGTGCTATATTCCATACCCACGAGGTATAAGGGAAAAACTTAATTGGTGGGTAGTGTTGAATGTACGACCTAGAGGAACTATTGACAGTGCGTATAGCTCTAGTTATACATATCAACAAGAGAACATACCGTTGCCTACATATGGGGGTGATCAAAGTGTTCATGATGACGTGCAAGACTTAGTGCACGAATCCTTACAAATGAATGAAGTGGAATTACCTCAAAGTAGAAATCAGTGGTCTAAAGAACGTGTCCAAAGTGAAGATTCAGAAGAAGGGGGTAGTGAAGAGATCGAAGAAGTGGATGATTCTATAGAAGATGATAATGAAGATGCTGATGATGAAGATTCTACACCGTCAGAGCATGATGATAATGAGCAATCCGATTACGAGGGTGAATTTTAATTTAGATATGAAAGTTAAATTATTTAATATTTATTCTAATTAGTGTTTTCTTTTTCAAACTCTAATTAGTATTTCATATGTGTTTTTTTTTTTTTGAAAACAGTATTTCATATGTGTTAAATTATTAAGATATGCCTAATACTATTAAAAGTGAAATTATTTAGATATATGCCTAAAATTATTGAATTGATTTATAATCTACTAGTGTGGTTTATAAATTAATTTATTTTATTTTTTTAATAATAGATATAAGAATTAGATATTTATTATTTTAACAACAAAAAAAAAAAAGAAGAAAAGAACTTACGCTGTAAATCTGTAATATATTTGGGTTGGCGCCTCTAGTTGGTGTTTTGGCGCCACTTAGGCTAAAAAAGAAGTATGTAGAGTCTTTGTCAAATTCAATATACGACTATAGGAGAAAAATTAGGGCTTTAGACGAGGAGCTCCTCGCTGGCGCTCTCACACTCTCGCTCTGTCAACAGCAACCGCCGGCGAGGTTCCGTCCACTGCTATTCCGGTTTCAGGTTAGAGAGTGTGAGCAGAGATAGCTTAGGTTTCTTTTTTGTTGGGTTGTAGTTGTTCTATGGTGCCCACAGTGCATTGTTGCCTTGTACTCCTTTTGATGCTCATTCGAGATTATTAATGCATATTGTCCTTTTTTTTTTTGTTGAAATTTTCAGATTAGTGGACCTGAGGACGGGAAGAAACCTCCTGATCCTAAAAAGTATTTGGGAAAAGGATCAAATAGGCCCCTAAACTTTACGCTAAAAGTCAATTAGGTCCTTAAACTTTTGAAAGATGCAATTAAACACATCAACTCATGATTTCAGTGCATTCCACTCCTTTAGCCTGTTAACCTTCTGGTAGCCTGTGATAAGATCCAACCTGGCAAGTGACTTGTCAACATCATTAAAATATGACTCCCCACATAAGCAAAGAAAAGAAAAGTCAAAACAATTAAAAAAATAAAAAAATAAAAATAAAACTAAAACCCATTTGCTCATCACCTCTTTCACCAGGTACACGCCAGATTTGCGAAGGTGCGACAAGCTTTCCGGCCAGGTAAGCTTTTCTGTCCTTGTCTCCCCTGCAAGTTTTTTTGGTGGTGGCGTCGGTTTCTCATACTCCTTGCTCATCAAATATATTGTATTGAATGGGCCTTTGGTAACTCGACTCATACAGGCCCGTTCCTATCAATTTATAGGCCCGGGGCATAGCATAAAAAATGGGCCCTACATGAGATTAATATATATATATATATATATATATATATATATATATATATATATATATATATATATATATATATATATATATATATATGGTCACACTTGTGCGAGACTGTCTCACGGATCCTTATTCGTGAGACGGGTAAGATCGGGTCGAAGCAACATACAAATGTCATACTTATATGCTCAAATATAATACTAATCAGAAATACAATTTTTGTTACTTATAAGAGAAAAAGTATTACATTTTTCATAATAAGTAATGTTGACAAGTGTCCTTACTTGGGAAAATATAATACTTTTGAGGAAAAATGTAATACTTTTAAATCAAAATAGAAAGTATTGTATTTTCCTTAAAATATTACATTTACCCTTATAAGTAACAAAAAATTTATTCCTTATTAGTATTACATTTGAGCATATACGCATAGACCTGGCAATTCGTGTATACGGGTTCGTTAACGGGTCGACACGATAACGACACGAACACGATAAGGCTAAACACGAACACGACACGTTAAGGTTAACGGGTTCAAAATTGTAACACGTACACGAACACGAATTGTTAACGGGTTAAACGGGTTGACACGATAGACACGTTTTGTTAACGGGTTTCGGATCGTGTCGACATGATATGACACGAAACCCGTTTAAACCCGCTAAATCTATTGATATATTAAAAACTAAAATTTAAAGTTAAATTATATAAAAAAGAAATAAAACATACAATCCAATCCATCAAACAAACTAAAAAATATTCAATTTATAACATTCATAAAATTATTAAATAACATCCAAAAATCATAATTAAAGAAGTTCATACTAGTTTTTAGAATAAAATTGAACACAATAAACATTCAAATTTCATATTGTCGAACATCAATAATTGGTGTATGATCTTGGCCTAATGTAGTAAATTCATTCTTAATCATGTTCATGATATATTTTGTAAAGACATGGTTCTTACCTAAATGACAATGGTTCTTAGCGGGTTCTAAACGTGTCTGTATAAACGGGTTCGTGTAAACGGGTTAACACGATAATATTCGGGTTAAACGGGTTCTTAATAGGTTTAACGGGGTTGACCTGTTAAGACACGAAAACATAACGGGTTCTTAACGGGTCAACCGTTAACGACCCGGACATGTTAAGGCTAAACACTAACCGTTATTTTCGTGTCCGGTTTCGTGTCGTGTTAAGGGTCGTGTCGATAATTGCCAGGTCTATATACGCATGACATTTGTGCGTATAAGTATTACATTTTCATTTTGACTCAACCGTCTCACACAAGTTTTGGCCATATATTATATGGGGGTGTGATGTGTGGTTACAGGGAATAAAACTAATGTTTGAAATAAGATTTATAAGTTTTAACAATTTTGTATACACATAATAATAATAATGAAAACAACTCTAGATGCTTTCATTAGTTACGAATGAATTTTTCTTTGTTGGCTTAAAAATACAAAATATTCAATAATTGTATATATATATATATATATATATATATGTGTGTGTGTGTGTGTGTGTGTGTGTGTGTGTGTGGTGTTCTTATAATAATAATAAGTATTTATAATAAAAACATAATACACAACTAATTACAAATAAGACTAGATTGAGCGTGAAATCTTAATTACCGGGAGAAATAGATGATCACACCTCTCTCTCTCTCTTTTCGGCATTTGGGGAAGAAAAGGGAAAAAATTCCTTTTATATTTAATCCCAACTTATGGGATAAGCTTTAGGAAAACTTATGGGATAAGCTTTAGGAAAAATAAAATAAAATAATAAAATATCTCCACAACATATCAGTTGTGGTCCAAACAGATAAAATTTCGGTGGAAAATAATCCAGAAAGAATAATTTTCGAAACCACAAATTTATTCCAGACTAACCCTCAAAATTGGGCTAGGTTCGGTACACCGCGGAATTTTAGCGATGTACGATCACAAATAAATTTTCGCTGCTATGAGCTGATTTAATTGAATAGGAAATTCCAGAATAATAGTATGATGCCTAAAAATCCATTCCCTAGCACAAACGGGTCCGAATACTAGCTCTTAAAATATTTACGGTTCGTGACCAGTACGTAGATCGCAGCTTATCAATAACTAGTCTCACTTATAAAAATTCCTTTGAAACATCGAGCAATCATTACTTATGAATGTCAACGCCTTAAGATAATGTTAATAAAATACGGGGTATTACATTATAAATCATGCATATTCTCTATTGATACCATATTTATAAATACTTTTTCATTTAGTTAGATCAATTTCAAGTTTTTTTTTTTAGATTAATATAAATACAATGACGCATAATAGAAATTCTAAACTACATTGACCAGATAATTCATATAAAAAAACTATCTTTTAAAATTATTTCATAACTAAATCACAAAATATATTACATATACATAAATCATTATAAAGTTCACAAAATAACACATGTTCTAAATATTAGTAAATTTGTCAAACTTTTTAAAGTATAAAAGGTATAAAACTATAAAAATTGAAATTTATGCTGCTAAGGGAGTTCGACCCCTTGACCTCCTCTTATCTTAAAATTAAAAATCCAACCAACTAAGCTAAATCAAATTTCTGTGATTTCAATGTACATTAAATACTTATACTGAAGTTCTACAGTATATATACAAAGGGTGGTGTACTAGGGTGGTGGGCCCCTTTCAAGTGTGGGCCCTGGGCGAGGGCCCAGCTCGCCCTTGCCCAGGGCCGGGCCTGGACTCATACCCTTTGCTCATCACCACTTTCACAGGGTGCACGCCTATGCGGAGATGTGACTGCCCTTCCTGTCGGCGCTAAGGTCTTGAAACAGAGCACACCGCTGTGTTGGGTCGGCAGCGTGAAAATCGATTATGTGCACCATTTTATTGCTTTCCATGGTCTCAATTATGGCTGGCCACCCGGAAAAGCCACTTTGGAGAACTGGCGATGTCATATTGGCGAGGTTTGGGGCCAGGCTGCATCTCCCACTAGAAGGGAATTATTATTCCTTGAGCAAATGACATGCAATAATAGAAACGGGAGGATTCTAAACGGGACGAGCAAATGATGATAGTCTTGAAGGGAAAGGATGTTGTTGAGGGAGAAACCATATCCATGCATCTTCTTCTTGTGGTCTAAAATAAGCTTTGCAATATCGATGCTTTTTGCAGTAGTATATTTTTCTTTTATTATTCCCAGTTTAATTATGTTGTATTATCCATCAATTTAATTGTTATGCCTCTAGCAGTGTGATTATTCAATCTAATGCCTCTTAAAGCTCATATCTATTCTGGCCAATACGTACAATACAGTGTTTGCATGCAACTTGAAAATTATATATACATATATATACTCCATCTACAGTGGCTTCATATAAATATGAAAGCTAAAGGAAAAAACAATAAAGGATCATACATAGATAGAATAAAGCTAAATTCAACGAACACCTTGGTGCGAGGAAATCATCCGAGACTTCGGAGCACCCTGTTCGCAAGGGCCTAGGCGAAGTAGCAGGCGATGCGCTACATGGTTTCGTCGTCTCCAAGCTGCTGCTGCCATGTGGTCGGCCCAGGTGAGAAGATAGATCAAGTGCAGATTCCTCTCCTTCGATTTCAGCTCATTCAGCCACGAGTACATGGATCTAGGCAAAACTGATGCCACCACCAGAAAAGCTAGCAGAGGAAGAAGACAGAAAAACTTGCCCAGTCGGAAAGCCCGCCGCACCTCCGCACCGGCGTGCCTTCCGTGAAAGAGGAGATGAGCCCGTTTGAGTTTTTTGTTGTTTTGAGTTTTTTTTTTTTGGGTACTTTGCTTATGTGGCAGATCAAATCTTAATGATATTGACAAGTCAGCATTTTACCGGAAGTTAGTGGAGAGTTAACCGGCTGAAGGGGTGGGCTGCACTAAAATTGTAAGTTCATGTGTTTAATTGCACATTTCAAAAGTTTAGGGGTTTAATTGACTTTTTGCATAAAGTTTAGGGGCCTATTTGATCCTTTTCCCAAAGTATTTTGTGCAGTTCTTCGGTACAAGAGAAATGTGAGTGCATCTAATGCTTTAGTTTTTCATGCCTGTTGGTGTTTTTGATTTTGATTTTTTAGTTCCTTTTGATGGGGAAGATGAGAAGCAATATCTATGCTCTAGTTTTTCATGCTTGTTGGTGTTTTTGTTTTTGATTTTTTAGTTCCTTTTGATGGGGAAGATGAGAAGCAATATCTATGCTCTAGTTTTTCATGCCTGTTGGTGTTTTTGTTTTTATTTTTTTATTTTTTTTTTTGTTTTTTTAGTTCCTTTTGATGGGGAAGATGAGAAGCAATATCTACTTTTGACAGACTTGCATTTTTGGAATTCAGCTTTTCTTTTTGAAGGTGTGCAATGGTGAATAATATAGATGTATATATGGTGCTACTGAGCTTACATTTTTTTTTTTGTTTTATTTTGTTTTTTTTTTTTTTTGAAAGTCAACTTTTCAAGGTTTTCATACTATTATTAGTTCCTTTCTAACTCCCCTTGTTATCACTAGATTTCCAACCACCAGCATCACTGCCTGACCCATTGCCTTTCTCACTGCCACCCCAACTCCCCTTATTATCATCACTAGCTTTCCAACCTCCAGCATCACTGCCTGATCCAGTCTTCATGTTTTTGTTTTGGGGGTGAAATCCAATGGAAAAAAGAAGTACATATTGTTTTGCCTCCATGATCTGTCACTTTTTCAGTTCAATGCAAATGCATGTTATTTTTTTAGGGTCTTCTGCTCTTGTAGGGTTGATATAATGTCTGAAATGTGAAAACAGATTTGAGGTTTCTTAGTGAATGATTATGTCCACTGGAATATACTAATGCTTATAATGATGATCCTCATATTAAAATTGAGCAGGTTGATATAATGTCTACGAAATGTGAAAACAGATTTGAGGTTTCTTAGTGAATAATTATGTTCATTGGAATATACTAATGCTTATAATGATGATCCTCATATTTAAATTGAGCAAAGACACAGAAAAATTCCTATCCAATTCATATCTTAGAATTTTGAAACAAATATTCTGCTCCTAACTCATAATATGATTAAGATGTACTTGATTTATCACTATTTTCACTTTGTTTTATTACAGTGAGACAAAATGCCACAACGCAATGCAAAACAAAAGAGTAAAAGACCGATGTCCCAACCTCCAATACTTCCTAATTCCAGCTCACTACCTAGTCCTACGCCACAGTCCAACTCACCACCACCTCGAGAGCTGCATGATAGTGACTCACCAAGTTCAGATCGCACTGTCTCGGAGTCAACAACTTCTAATTCTAATTCATCATCAAGTCAGACTAGGATCACAATACGCCCAGTTGGCACATCGTAAGTCTTATATTGATAATTGTACTATCTTTACCTTTATTTCTAACATTTATACGTTGTTGCAGGTTTGAACCATTCGGTGCGCATAGAGGAATTATCAAAGCCATTACTCGGATATTCCCCGATGCTATAAAATCATATAGGGTTGCCCCTAGACATATGAAGAACGTGTGGTTTAACGAATTCAAGGTATAATACTTTATAATTACTATTGGGACAATCTTTTTACTAATTTCAATTTGTTTTCTTTTTAATTTTATAAAAGAAATTTTATGAGTGGAATCCTGAAGACGAGGCAACTATTGAGAGTATAT
Organism: Ipomoea trifida; assembly: GCA_003576665.1. NCBI lineage: Eukaryota > Viridiplantae > Streptophyta > Magnoliopsida > Solanales > Convolvulaceae > Ipomoea > Ipomoea trifida. The sequence goes on from CP025654.1 coordinate 12,232,837, forward strand.
TTCACAAAAGAGCTCCTAGAAGATTGTGTGACACGTTGCTAGAGGTGCGCAAGAACTTGGAAGAAGGTAAGGCAAAACCAGATTGGATGAATGATCATGTTTTGGCTCAATACCGCATCATTTGGGATTCAGAGGGTTTCAAGAAGAATGCTATGAAGAATAAAATAAATAGAAATTCAGATTGCGGGGGGTTGGGACCGTCACTACACACTGCAGGTTCAATCCCCATTACTGAGCACAGGAGAAGATTGGTAAGTCTTTAAGTGATTACTATTTAAACTAGTTAAAGAAACAACATTAACATTTGGTTTATTGTTCTTGAATAGAAAGAAAAGTTAGGAGTGGAGCCATCTCATGCAGCGTTGTTCCAGGCCACACACAAACGCAAAAAGACAGATGAGTTTGTGTGCAAAAAGGCTCAACAAGTAATGGTAAGATATTAAAACTTTTCCTAGACACTTGTAATATTGCTTTTACTATTTTTCAGATTGATACCCCTAAACTTACTAGCTACTAAAGCCATCTAGCTAAATTAGAGTGAGAGGGGTGAGGCAGAGAGGATTCTATAGAATATTTGATGAGAATATGAAAATAATGAGGGGAAAATGGTGAGTGGAAATATGATGAGGAAATTAGGATAATTTGTTTGTTTTGCAGCTGCAGGTGCATACAGATTACAGAGTTGAGGAATTGAGGCAGTAAACTAGCAAGATAGGCTGAGGTTTGCTCCTATGAAGCAAATTGGCTGAGGAGGGAGCCTTGGCTTTATTTTTTTATGAATGCAGCAGTGATACTCAAGATGGGTTGAGCTGGTTTGAGTTTTGTTGGAGTTAGTTGATAAATTGATTTTGTTAGATGGTTTAGCAGTAAGTAGTTGATTGTTTAATGAGCTGAACTTGTGTTGAGGGACTTGGGGGGGTTATTGCATAAAGGGGCTTTTACTTGCATACATCTTTAGTCTCCCTTAGCTTGTCCATTTTTTAATCGGCTGAGTGCTCCTCTTGTTTTTGTATAGCATACAGTGAGGTGGGAGTACTCTAGAGTAGATATTGATTTATTATGATTGAAAGCAGTGTTGAAAGTTGATGAGGTTGATGGTGGTATAAGGACTAAAGTCATCTAGCATGCTACAATTTGTTTTAGTTCCTAGCTAGTGTTGACTAGCATGCACCCATAACCCCCACCAAACAGCTAAGCCCTTTTTATATTTTATTTTGTCATAACATTTGAGTAGACCAAATTGTTAAAGTGACGAAATAGGGAGAACAGATTATGATAGAAAAGGGAATGGTATAATGCTGTCTTAGAAATGAAATGAATTGCTTTTGTTGATTTTTAAATTAAATGATGTCTTTCTATGGAAGCAAGCTATTGATTCATATTTCGAAATATTTGTATGCTTTTGTCTGCTTTTGCCAATCAAGTGTAATGATTTCTTACATATTATAAGTCTAAAAAAATGCTTATCAATATAGGAGACTGTAATTCAAATACAACAAACTCAACCTGAGCTTGAAGACTCGGTTGCATGGTACGAGGCTGCCGGTGGTCTCAAGAAAGGAGGATCAGTTTTTGGATTCGGATCAGATTCCCAACACTATTTCCCGGAGGCTGCGAAACAAAAGAACTCAAAATCTGGAGAACCATCTACAGATTCAGCTCGTGATGAACAACTTATGCAATTAAAGGAAGAGAATAAGTATATCTTGGAGAAAGTTCAAATGCTCGAAGCTCAACTTGCTGCACTTAGAGGTATAAATCTGCCATCGTTCCAATCTTCTCCTAATTTGCATGGGGCCGGTAGTCATGAAAGCAGTGGTGTTGGGTTAGATGACATCGGATTGAATGATGATACACAATTTCCTTTGCAAGAGGAATAGATCAAAGATTCTAACCTTTTTTTTGTGATGCTACTTGTTATTATAAATGTATGAAGACTTTGATCTGTACAGTAGCATTTAGAATCGAAAACTAGTATTTTGGAGGTGAATATTAGAATCAAAACATTGTATAACTAAATTTGCTATTTAAATGTATAATTTTAGTAGCGATATTGTATGGTTTTGTAATTCGTACTTGTTTTAAAATTGATAAAGCAGTGTATAATTTATATAAAAATGCATACTGAAATACTGAAATTGATAAAGCAGTGTATAATTTATATAAAAATGCATATTAAAAATGCTACAGTCAGGCTGGATTTTCCGACCACCAAGTGATCGGTATTTCCGACCATAATTCGAAAGTGGTCGGAGAGGAAACGATCATCACAAAATATGATGGTCCATATTTCCGACCACCAGATGGTCGGAAATATCACAAATGGTGGTCGGAACGTCTGGACCATCGTATTTTGTGGTGGTCGTTTTCACGCCGACCACTTTCGTTTTGTGGTCGGAAATACCGACCACCTCTCCGGATGGTCGGAAGTACCGACCAAGGTTTTTCCGGATACCCATTTTTGTCGGAATGTGGTGATTCCGACCGGGTTTAGGGTGTTTCCGACCACATTTTGGTGGTCGGAAAAAACGTGATTTCCAGCAGTGTTAATTCCGAAGGGAACTAAATTCCTTCGTTTGGTTAGAGGGAATTGCAATTCCACGGATTTATAATTCCCTCATTTTCATGGAATTAGAATCCCATGCCCCCCCCCACCCCCCGTGATTTTAATTCCATGGATTTTAGGAAGAAAAAAAGATAATCTTGAGACAAAATTACACTCCCTTATTTTAACCTAAAATTGACGTCTAACCTTCCATTCAAAATCATAGAGTGTATTATTCTTCGACTTCCCTTTGTGTATATTCCTTTAAATATTTATATGCAGCAACTATTGAAATTTTGCATTGTTTATATACAACAACTTTTGTGTATGTTCATTTGAATTCTTTATATGTATAACCTCTACAAAATTTCTGACTACCCAAATCAAATGCTTGTGATTTTTTTAGTTCAAGAGATACGGTAGATGAGTGCTTTTGAATTTAATATGTTATATTTTTTGGGTTTTGAATATGCAAATGGGTCCAATAGATACTTGTCAATAATAATAATAATAATAATAATAATAATAATAATAATAATAATAATAATAACAAATAAATAAATAAATAAATAAATAACATCAACAACAACAACAACAATGGGCATTTTCGACTTTATATTACTTATTCCCTCTCAATTCCCATGTATACCAAACATTGGAATTGAAATTCCCAGTAATTATATTCCCGCATACCAAACACTGGAATTTTAACTCCCACTTTATTCCCGCATTATTCTTTTCCCATGGAATTACAATTCTTTTCCCACCAAATTCCCTATCTCCAACCAAACGCCCTGTAAGTGTTAACAAGAGAATTGAGAATATAACTAAAAAACAGAATGATACTTAGAAGTTAGAAGCCCCTTCCTCAAGGTAAGATATACCATTATTTCAAAAAAAAAAAAGAAGGTAAGATATACCATTTATATAAAGTTAGGGAGACCTTACTTAAGGTTCAAGTACTCAATTTGACCGTTAAGCATGTGCAATAATGTCCTAAGTTGATTGGGTCATTAGAGACTTTTAGCAGAGAGTTTGACACTACTTTGACAGATCGATAATTATAACAAAAATTTCTTATATTTTAGTGAATAATCTTTACTATCTTTTTTTGAAAGCAAAAATGCCATATGATTAATTAACGAGAGCAGAAATAGCGTCAGGAGGGACAGAGTTCTAGTACAAAATACTAGCCTGCGAAGCGGCCGCAGCCGCAGCCGCTAAAGTATGAGCTATGACATTTGATGATCTAGAAACCAAATTGATCGTGCAATTATTAAAAGAAGAAAGTAACGCCCTGCTTGCTTCAATGGCAAATCCTGCATGTGAACGAATAGCCGACACCGACGTAAGGTGTGACCGGAGCTGGGAGCAGTCAGTGAAAACCGCCACGGATGATATGCCCTTGTCTCGTAGCCAAGATAGTGCTTCCTTGGCAGCAGCTACTTCGGCCATTAATGGTGAGTAACAGATTGGGGATGGTCATGCACAGGCTGCCACGAAATCTCCATCCGTCATTAGAAGCACTGCCCCGAAAGTAGCTCGCTGAGAAGATGAGCAGAAACCGGCGTCGAAGTAGCATCGCGGTCCCTCCGTCTGAAGCTGGACTGGTACTGCCGGAGCAGCAGCTGAGCTTCCTGTAGCCGACGCTTGACCGCCGAATAATCTTTACTATCTATATCTATACTATATATATAAAAAAAATCCTCACTTTAAACTTCCCGCCCAAAATAGTCCTACAATGTTTAGGATGCGATTATTTCCTATTCGTTGTATAATTCTACATTACAATTCCTCACTTTAAGCTTCCCGTCCAAAACAGTCCTACAATGTTTAGGATGTGATTATTTCCTATTCGTTGTATAATTCTACATTACAATACCTCACTTTAAAGTTCACAATATAGGACTAGAGATTTATATAAGGTTGTATAGAATTGTAGTATGATAGGAATTGTAATGTAGAATTGTGATACAATAGGAATTGTAATGTAGAATTATACAACGAATAGGAAATAATCGCATCCTAAATATTGTAGGACTGTTTTGAACGGGAAGCTTAAAGTGAGGAATTGTAATGTAGAATTATACAACGAATAGGAAATAATCACATCCTAAATATTGTAGGACTGTTTTGGACGGGAAGCTTAAAGTGAGGAATTGTAATGTAGAGTTATACAACGAATAGGAAATAATCGCATCCTAAATATTGTAGGACTGTTTTGGGCGGGAAGCCTAAAGTGAGGAATTGTAATGTAGAATTGTACAACGAATAGGAAATAATCGCATCCTAAATATTGTAGGACTGTTTTGGGCGGGAAGCTTAAAGTGAGGATTTTGTTTTTATATATAGTATAGATACTGAAAACAATTCAATGATAGTAGCAATGTTCATAAAATATAAATATGAATAATGATTAATGGCCAGCAAGAAATCTTTTGATCCACTGTAGTCTTCGATTATGATCAAGACTGAGAAAAAAAGCCACTTTATTAGGATGATCAGTGACCTTTAACGAAACAAGGTCCATTTCATCTAAAGTCAAACCATCAACCTCTTGTAATACACGATCAAGCTTCTGAAACATATCCATATCACGATCATATTGAAGGCCATCAGACAAGTTCTTACCAACTTCTGACATTGTATTGCTTATTAGCTTCGCAACATTAAGCATACTCTCAGCACATATCTCGATAGCTTCATCATTACTCATTTTTCTCTTACTTGAATTGCTTCTTTTTCTTCCACCATTTAGTGGTTCAACCTGTGTACTCATGAAATCAAAATCATCCAAACCAACAAATGCAATATCATCTGTATCAACTCTTATATCATTTTGTTCTTCAGCTTGTATTTCTTCAACTACATCATCCGTTGTCTGTGCATCTTTTAGAATATATTGTAGATAACTCATTATAAAACCTAAAACTTCTTATTCTAAAAGGTGTAGCTTCTTTATGACTCTATAATAAACATATAAAATAAATTATTAGTACGTATACATTATTGAAAATAAATGGAAGTAAAACAAATGGTAAATACTTACAATTAAGTATGATTCCCAAATTGCATCTTCAGCATAAACCATGTGCTTTTGCTCATTCCAACCAAACTCACTAGTGTCTTTACCTTACACCATATCATGAATAATGCCCCGTTCTTTTTTCAAAGTTTTAATTCTACTCTCAATATGTGGCTTAGATTTTATGGTAGAATTTGGTATTTTTTTTCAAAATCATTCTTTCAAGTTCTAATGAATAACCTGTCTTAAACCCTGTATTGGAACTATATTTCCCTACATTATGCATTTCGGTCAAACAAGACACTAATATAATGTCTTCTTCGGGTGTCCACTTTCTTTTTGTTTGCTTAGCACTTTGAGAGCCAATGGTTGCAAATGTAAGGTCAGAAGACATTTTTAACTACAAATAGAAATACATTTATTAAATACATAACATTGTTCATAAACCACATTACAAAAAAAATAAATAAATAAAATAAAATAAAACAATAAAAAACATCAATGTACATGTCCTTAATTTCTAGATGCTATCCATTCATTGAACATGTCATTTTCTAATTTTGTCCTACAATTATTCCAAACTTCTGAAGACGCTATTTATGTAATATCATCATCTTCATTTATTTCGTTACCTTATACCAATTCATCTTTCATAGGATCAACATTCATCTCATTTCTAATAAAGTTATGCAACAAACAACCTGCAAGTATAATTCTGTTGTGTATTCTAACAGGATCAAATGATGGGCTTCTAAGTATAGCTCATCTCATTTTTAATAAACCAAAAGTCCGTTCTATGACATTGCAAGCAGCTGCATATTTCTTATTAACAAACTCTTGAGGAGTTGTCAGTTGATGACCTTGATGCCATTCATTTAAGTGGTACCTTTGACCTCTAAATGGTGCCAAAAATCCCTCACTATTAGCATATCCTCTGTCAACTAAATAGTAACAACCTATAAACATAATTTTATAGTATGCATATTATATTACATCATATTTGAAATTGAATATTATAATACTTACCATTAGGGACCTTAAGTGGATGCCTTCTAGATAATGCATCCCGAAGAACTCTACTGTCTGCTACAGATCCTTCCCATCCTGGAAGAACATAGACAAATTGCATATTAGGTGTACATACACCTAATACATTTGTTGCAATTTCACCCTTTCGAGATCGATATCAAGGTTTATCTTCTGATGGCACTTTTATTGTAAAGAATGTTCCATCTAAAGCGCCAAGACAATTCTAGAAATTATATCAAATATTATTAAATATATATTCACATTGTAGTTATTTGTTATAAATCAAGTGTAGGGGATAGGTTTAAGTACCTTAAACCATTTCCATCTATGATCTGTTATTGAATATATGTCTCGCGTCATGCTGCGTTTGTCACCAATGAGTTTCCCAATCATAACTTGAGTTGTTGTCCAGTGTCTGATGCACGCTCATCCATGCCCCAGTATTTGAGTTCGGATGAACCTCTGCCTTCTCCTACCCCTTGAGATGCAGGTATTGCTATTTTACAACCACTAGAAACTCATTGTGTCGCTTTTCTACCAGCAGTGGCTATAGCGTCGACCATAACTTCGGCTTCCCTACCAGCCACAGCTCAACCAACACTGCCTATGGAGGCTCTAGTGGCAACCTCGACTGGCGGTGTGTCACAGATTCACCCAGTGCTTCATCCCACTACTTCAAAATCGTTTGTGTCCTCCATGCCCACTAAACGGTCCTCAACACCTTGCTCATCGATGCCCGTGGTTGCTGTAGCTTTTCTGTCGACTAGGAATCATCCGCGACGAGAAGAGCCGGCAGTTCCACTGGTGGAAGCAGCACCTGCTAAAGAGACAACATCAATTGCTGGTTTGGTGGATTTTATGGCGACATCCTCTATTGATCAGTAGGCGGGGCTGTTCCATTGTAGAGGTCCTCTAGGCCACATGACTTAATCCCAAGTATTATGGAGATAAGTTCATTAATCTCACGACTTCACCTCCTGTTGCTCCTTCAATTGAACCACGCGCTGTCAACCATGCTTTGAAAGATGATTTATGGTTGGCTGCTATGACAGACGAGTTTGTTGCATTAGTGAGGAACTGCATCTGGAAGTTAGTTCCTCGGGCCAATAACAATGTTGTCGGCTGCAAGTGGGTGTTCAGGGTGACGCACAATGCAGATGGCTCTATCGATTGGTTCAAAGCCCGGCTGGTTACCAAGGGCTTTCTACAAGAACAGGGCTGTGACTACTTTGAGACTTTTAATCTAGTAGTTAAGCCAGTCACTGTTCGTGTCATTCTGAGTGTAGCTTTGTCACAGGGATGGGCGTTACGACAGTTGGATGTCATCAATGCCTTCTTGAATGGCATGCTGTATGAAGAAGTCTACATGCAACAACTGGCAGGTTTCATTGACGAAAAGCGGCCGGATTATGTTTGTTGATTAAAAAAGGCAATTTATGGTTTAAAACAGACCTCGAGGACTTAGTATATTGAATTTTTTTATTTTTTTTTTGGTTTCTATTGGTTTTAAGAAATCTGTAGCAGACACTTCCTTGTTTATTTATTGCACCAGTAGTGTTACTTTGTACTTTCTAGTCTATGTCGATAACATAATTGTAATAAGAGATAATGAAGCATTCACCGCAGCCTTTATCCAGCAACTTGCGGACCGCTTTTCTTTGAAGGATTTGGGACATTTACACCATTTTTTAGGTGTTGAGGTAGTGTCTACTGCATCTGGCATGCTTTTGTCACAAAGCTAGTATGCGGTCGATATTCTGGAGCAGTTTAATATGACGGGGGCGAAACCGGTATCTACTCCGATGTGTCCATCAGCTGATTTCCATATAGATGCCACGCCATTTGACTCCACTTCCTACCGCCGGGCTATTGGTCGTTTGCAGTACCTGGCGATTACAAGGCCGTATATTTCTTTTATAGTGAACCACTTGCACAATTTATGGTGTCTCCAACTGAGGGTCACTGGCAAGCTGTGAAGCAGGTTCTGCGCTATCTGAAGGGTATCCTACACTTTGGTCTATATTTCAGGCGTGGTTGTCCACTCACTCTTGTGTCTTACTCGGACTCTGACTGGGTGGGTGTTTAATTTGTGATGGGGGACGTTCTACCGCGGCCTATTGTGTGTTCTTTGGCTCGAATCTCGTTTCCTAGAAGTTTACAAAACAGCGTGCAGTTTCACGTTCCTACACGGAGGCCGAGTTCTGGGCACTTGCCAATTTTGCTGCTGAAGTTATGTGGATTCAGAGTTTGTTGCGTGAGCTTGGGGTTCGCCAGCAATCTACACCGCTGCTAATCACTAACAACCTGAGTGCTTCATATCTGTGCAAAAAAACCGGTCTTTCACTCGCATATGAAGCACTTGGCACTTGACTACTTTTTTGTGCGATAACAGTTACTTCGGGCTCTCTGCGCATTCGTTATGTTCGTTCGACTGAGCAGGTTGTTGATCTTCTCACTAAACCTCTTAGTTTACGTTTGTTCACTACGTTCCGGTGCAAGCTTGGGCTCGCTGATAGAGTCTCAATCTTGCGGGGGCGTGTTAAGTGACATGACTTCTGCAGCCAGGAGGAAGAGACGCATAAAATTCCATCCCAACATTAAGTGTCATAGATTATGGATAATTGTTCATTTTTAATATACTGAATATTTAATTTATTGAATTTTATTATATACCTTATAACTAAACTATGGTCCCTGATATAATGATTGCATTATCTCCCAAATTTTTTGTCTTGGCTCCCTCCCCTATTTGACCATCATAATATAATGAAATATTATTTCAGCATTCAAATTAACAGAGAGATGCCCTGTGATACTGCTAATATGAATCTAGTCTAAGCTATGAAGTAGGAGTCAACTCAAATGAGTAGCAATACGCCAATACTTTTTTCCTGCTAATGTTTGTCTCCTATGTTCTTTTTCTTTACTCCTGCTGGTTGTTTCTGGATTTGCATTGTATTTACTCCTTCAATCCGGCAGATAGATTAAGCGGCGTTTGATTCATGGGTTTACACATTAAGAATGAGAGCTAAAATTATAGTTAGTGTTTGATTAATAATTTTTTAAAACATAACTATGGGATTTGATTATTCCTTCAATTAAAAATTTAATTTTCTAATTAAAAAAGGTATCATTCTCTACTAATCTAATTTTTAAGTTTGAATATTAATACTTTTAAATTTTTGTTTTGAATTTTTTGTTCATATTGATTGTTTGAATGTCATTATATTAAGATCAATTGTTTGATTTTTTATTTTTGTTTTTTTTAATATTTATTCTCATTATTATAGAGTTATACATAACCAAACATGCATCAATTTTATTGGTAGTCATTCCAATTTCACCCTACTACCAAACATGTAAAATATTTTTACCAGAACCCATTACTATTACCAAGTATTTGATTCCTATTCTCATTCCCATGTGCAAACCAAACACGCCCTAAGTTTTATTATGCTAAGATCATTCAGCAAAAGATGTATCATTATATATTAAACCTTCCAAATTAAAGGAATTGAAGTTTTTATATATTTGAATTAAGCTCCAATAATATACTGGGATGAAAAATTGTTTTGAGGAATTCTCAGTACAGTACAGTTTGGAGGAAGAAGGAAATTAAAGAAACAATCTACATACATAGTACAAAAGTTATATATGCTAATACTTTGAGAGGAGGCCGGCATTTGGACCAATAATTTATTTCCATTGATTTGCAACAATGTCAGCAAGATCCACAACCCTCTGCGAGTAACCCCACTCATTGTCGTACCAGGCAATAACCTTAACCATGTCGTCTCCCATGACCATGGTGAGCGACGCGTCCACCGTGGACGACACATCGCTGCATCTGAAGTCGACGGACACCAGGGGCTCGTCGCAGACGGAGAGGATGCCGTCCAGCTCGTTGGCGGCGGATTCCCTGAAGGCGGCGTTAACTTCCTCGGCGAAGGTCTTCTTGGAGACCTGAACGACGAGGTCGACGACGGAGACGTTGGGGGTGGGGACTCGGAGGGCGATGCCGTTCAGCTTGCCCTTGAGGCTGGGGAGGACAAGCGCGACGGCCTTGGCGGCTCCGGTTGAGGTTGGGACAATGTTGAGCGCCGCGGCTCTTGCACGTCGGAGATCCCTGTGGCTGGCGTCCAGCAGCCTTTGGTCGCCGGTGTAGGAGTGAGTTGTAGTCATGGTGCCCTTGATGATGCCTGTGTAGTATAGTAATCTCAAAGGATTATTTATAAAAAATTAAAGTTGTATCATCGCTACTAGCCATAGTTTAAGTGAGAGGGATTATTACCAAATTTCTGGTCGAGGACCTTGACGAAAGGAGCAAGGCAGTTGGTGGTGCAAGAGGCATTGCTGATAATGGGCTCATCGGGGCTGTAAGCGTCGGCGTTGACGCCCACAACGTAGGTGGGGATGTCGCCCTTTCCCGGGGCTGTGATCAGGACCTTCTTCGCTCCGGCCTCGATATGTTTTCCGGCGCCTTCTCTGTCCACGAAAACACCAGTTCCCTCGATAACCAAATCGATTCCCATTTCCCTGCACACACACATGACACATACATACATACCATATAGTGTAAAAAATCAAATCAAATCAAAAGTAGTGATTCAAATCAAAATTAATAAAAAGATTACCCACCCCCAAGGGAGGTTGAGGGGGTTGCGGCTGGATACGACTTTGATGACCTTGCCGTCGACGGAGATGGCGTCGTCGCCGACGGGCTTGACGTCGGCGTCGAAGATGCCGAGGGTGGAGTCGTACTTGAGAAGGTGAGAGGCCTGCTTGACACCTCCGGTGTCGTTGATGGCAATGACGTCAAGGGGAGAATCCTTCCTTCCATGCCAGCACCTCAAGAAGTTCCTTCCAATTCTTCCGAATCCATTAATGGCCACCTTCAGCTTAGCCTCCACTACTGCCCTCCTCTGCTTCCCTCCAACCTATATATATTATTATAATTATTATCATTATTACTGCAACCAATGCCACAATATCATCTTTAGGAGCTGTTTCATATAGGCTGTAGTTGTAATACAACAATAATTTTTTGCTGAATACAATTACATTGTTTGATTTGAAAATTTTATAATTCTTGTGGAATTGAAATTCATAGCTTCCCCCAATAAATTGTAATTAGGTGGTGAATAGAAAGTTTAAAAAAATGAAATTATGACATTACCCTAGGTGGTTATTATTATTACTCGGGGCATTTTAGTCTTTTCCTTTCCATTTTCAAAAATTATATTCTTGGCTGCCAAACAATGTAATTTGAATTCTCACTTTATTCTTTAAGTTATTCTTTTCTCACGAAATTACAATTCATTTCTCCCCTTATTCTTTAGCTGAGCATGAGCGCAAGCTAAAAGTACTCTATTATCATACAATATATAAGAGTTAATTCTATTTTTGGTCAAAATTTATAGGTGACAATTCACTTTGAATCCTTTTTTTTAGAACGCTAATGTTTTGTCCTAATATTATTGTGGCAAGACCATTTTGGTCATTTATCAATAAAGTAGTTTAAATATCATTAAATACAAAGGTATTTCGGTCTTCAATTATGAACTTTTTCAAAAAAAAAAAACATAAAAATTATAGCAGTTCAATCTATTTCGTATAAAAAAAAATATTGAAATGTCTTTGTATTTAACGACATTTCAACAATTTTATGAAGGAGGACTAAAAATGGTCATGCCACAATAATACTAGGATTAAATGAGGATGCTCTAATAAAAAGGAACTAAAAGTGGATTGTCACCTAAAAACCTAGGACGAAAAATAGAATTAACTCCAATATATAATTAATCACTTTTGGTAGAACAAATTTTTACTTTTAGTTTCACAACTCACTAATTTAGTCATTCAACAATTCAAACCAATCAAATTTAGTTCAAATTATCACTTTTGTATCACCATTTCATCATATTTTAATTTACCTTTCTACATAAACATGTGAGCCATGTTTCTATATAAACATCTTGCACTTCTTTGGCTTTCCTTGATAGAATGTCATAGGATTGAACCCCGATTGTGAGGTATTAACTCTTTGGATTGTAACAGATAAAGAAAGTATAGAACATATAGTACTTTGTAATAGAATCAATAGTATTCAAAAAAAAAAAAAAAAGTGAGCCAGGTTACTTAATCCATTTTAGACTAAACTTATTCCATTAAAAAAGTTAATGGAACTAAATTTGATAATCAAGAATTAAAAGTGAAAATGAAAATGTGGATTGGTCCTTAAAATTGACATAAAAGAAATTTAAATAAAATTAAAAAATTTAGTTGATTTATGAATATCTTGGAAGTATAATACATTCCACACTTTATAATTGCTTAAGACAAAAATATTTTCAATTTGACATGATAAAATGTAATCTTTTACAATTCAATCATTTTTCTTAAGGTTACAATTCAATCACTGAATTAATTCGATTGTAATACATCAACATCAATAAATGTAAAAAAGTTTTTCACTTATAATTAGAATCCCAATGTCAAACTTATTTGAATTATAATTAGATAACATTATTCTTCTTGAAAATATTTCTGAATGCAATGGTGATTATTGATTTATTCCTAATGCAATTCTAGTACGGTACTACAAAAAATTGATTCTCGATGATGATTAACCTCAGATAGATCAGAGTATGAGTAGCAAATTAAAGCTAGCTAGCTAAGCTAGAGACAGAATTGATGAAGAAATTAAACATGAATATCAAAGAGGACATACAATCAATTCAAACTTAACAAACGCTGAGTATATATATATATATATATGCACAGAATAGAAGAAATCGATTGAGAGAGAGAAGAGAAGAGTTTGAAGGTAGGATGTAAATGCTCACAACAGAGGTCTGGAAGGAAACGAGGGAGTGCAAGTCGTCGTGCGATCTCCTCGCGAACGGGAGCGACGAAGACGAGCTGCGAAGGCCGGAGAACTCCGACGACAATCCCTTGTTGCTCACCTGCAAACCACACCTACTAATTCAAATTAGCTACAATAATAATTCCATTATATATATATAGGCATGAAAAGAGCAGAGGAATGAGCGATCGACCTGATGGAGAGTGGAGTTGGCTACGGAAAGAGCAGCCGAAGCCATGGTGGTGGAGGAGGAGGATGAAAGTTAACTGCAGGAGTAGGGAGATTTTGAGTTATTGGTTTATCAAAGAGGGGAGAGTGAAGAATGTGTGGTGTCAAGTGTGAAGTAGCTAGAGTGGATCAGATTATGGATCATAGCTACATATATAGCCTCTCACTCATTCTATGGCTGTGGTTATTGGACTCTTTCCCCTTGTGGGAATACTAACACTCTCCTCATTTTGGCTAACTATTCTGCTTATCTTAAATCATGTCTACTGAACCAATAGACTAATTTCGTGCTGGTCATTTTGTCTAACTATGTCTATTTACGATAATTATAATGGTGAAATTAAAACGGTCAAAGTAAGTATAGGGAAATTGTAATTGTCTAATCATCTCCCAACACGTGTGTGAGATAAAATTTATAAAATTTTTAAATGTTTTACTTATTCAATTGCTTTAACCATAAGTTAAGTTGCACAAAAATTGAAAATTAAGAAATGTGATTGCTAGAAACATAGGATAGGTACAACGTGTGAGATAAATGACAATATAAAACATATGAATAAGAGGAAATGTTCGCAAAACACAAAATCATTAACCTAGCTTTAAGAGTTTATATGCTATCATAAACTATAATTCATCCAAACTTCATTCTAAAAATCGATTAGAATAGCAAAATGCTATATCTACTCTTTCAAATTCAACCTTATTCATTGCATTTTATTGACTGTTGTATGCAAACATACACTACGAGTGAGATGTTGCACTCGAGAGACAGATGTGAATTGTCACACTAATAAAAATAAAAATAAAAATTTTTTATATATTATTTTATTTTTGGCTTTTCAAATTTTTTTTTTTTTAAAAAAAAATTACATATGTTCGTAGTGATATGGTAGCTACACTATCCATCACAATTCACAACTGCCAACATGTCAGTGATACTCCTTGCCATTGGATAGCCAATGACTAGAAATCCTTTGTCCATATCCATCAGCCATATCAAATTTGTGTCTACACCTTTTCTAAATGATCCAAGGCCTCAACCATCAATAATTAAAATTAATTTTGAAAAAAAAAACACATCCAATCAATAATGAGAGCAAAGTTTGTGGCTCCTGAAAGCTATTAGCTAGTGTATGATATATAGTTTTTTTTTTTTTTTTTTTCATTTTGGATTCAAATTGACTTGAAGTGAATATTCTCTCATCATTCTTTTTGTTTTTTGTTTTTGAACTACATTGTGAAACCTATTTGGCATTTTTCTTAGACTTAGTGTAAGGTTGTAAGTCTTATTTTTTCGATCGAGATAATAAATATATTTTATTTAACAAAGATAAGAAATACATTGTACAAAATTATCTAATATTCAAAGATTCAACAAATGAAATTGTTGTAAATTCAGTCTTCTGATTAGCCCAATACCCACGTGATCATTGTACAATAAATGCCGGTAAATTTGTATGGTAGACAATGAAATGTAAAGAGGTAAAGAGAAGAGAAGAACACAAGTGTAGAACTCAAGAACTCAATCATCATCATCCTTTCATTAAGCCTTCAAAATCAATAGTTTTCCATTAAAAAATGGAGAGGATGACTGTGAAAATGCACAAAATCGTATGGGCACACAACAAGCAGTTAACCGGCACACAACAAGCAGTTAACGGGCACGCAACTGACTGCAAAAGCTTCCAAAATAAAACGCACACGAATTAAAAGCTTCCAAAATAAAACCACTACTAGAAAAGATAATAATACCCCCCAAAACTAATGTGTGCACGCACAACCAAAAATGAAACCAAAATTACAATTAATCTTAGACCATTGAATATTACAATCCAACGTACACAATTAGTCCTCATAATCCTCTATAATACATTAGTCCTCACCTGAATACATTTCTATACACACACATACACACACACACCCCTATAACTCTTCATATCTTTCAACATAAATAATGGAATAGTCAAATAAAATGTCATATGATAATGGCCATAATAATAATATTTATAACATTCTCCTTTGACCATTATAAAAATAGTACTCATGCCTCGTTAAAACCTCGCTAGAAAGACCTAGTAAGAAAAACCTAGACGAGGATAAGACATAAGAGTACATGAAGTATGTTAAACCATTGTGTTGCACCGGTTGCCTCTATAAAAACCATAGCCTAAGAAAACCCAGTGAGAAAAACTTAGCTAATGGAAAAAGAGTACAATCATATGCTTTCAGAACATAATCTTTAGGATTTCAAGAGTTTTCTAGACTGTCCATTCTAGTGCGGCTAGGGGTTGTCGCTCCCCCTGAAAAAAACAATCTCCCAAGCATGCACATCCCAATTTTATGAACATATAATACTCCAATATAATGACAATGAAGTAATGGACTTATAATCCTAAATATATGAACTTCTAGTCTTACCACAGTGCTTAAATGACAATGAATTAATAGACTTCTGGTCCCAAAACATCTTCATTATCCTCACTAAATCTAAAATGGTTCCTTATTTTACTTCAAAAGATTGGAAAATCATTAATGTGATAAGTAAATGATACTTCTTCAAATAAAACATCTTTATGACATTCTTTAAGGTAGAATAACTGGTGTATAAAATTCCTTCAAGGAGATACTCGATTTGCAAATCGAGACTATACTTGGTTTTCTAAGTCTTTTATTTCAAACTCCATCTTTAAGCATGGGATAATATCATCAAGCTCTTTAAATATTTTAATAATATTTACATCATCAACATAGATTGAGATAATAAATAAATAATTTAATTAGCAATTCATTAACAAACACATAATGGTACATATTATTTGCATATTCTTTCTTCGGGAGGAAAAACACCTAATCAATAATATTCCGGTCATACAAAGACTTTTGTAATTTAATGATACACGTTGTAATTTTCACTTTCCTCATTTCAAAAGTGTTGAATCCATCGGGGATTTATAAATAAATATTAGCATCTAATGACACATAAGCCTGCGGTCATGACGTTCATCAAATACATATCTAAATATACAATTCACTTCCAAAGATGTTAGCGAAATGTAACGCCATCTATTGTGGGAGAGTACATTTGATCAAAATCAATTCAGAGTCTCTGAGTAAACCCTTGAGCTACTAGTCTCGCTTTATATCACACCACCACATTATTTTAATTCATCTTTCATACAAACATCCATTTGTAACCTACAAGGTTAACATCTAATGGTGTATGCATTATAAAGACAATATAGTTTTAGCAAGCCGATCTCAGTTCTATATGCCTTAATTGCTCCTTTATACATTAAAATAGTCAGGGCACTACTAGTGCCTAGCTTTGAATCCAGATTATCATAAAATATGAACAATTGTAAATACAAATTGTGTTGTCGACAACTATAATATTTTTGATAAATTTCTCCAATATATATAAAAGTTAATGGCAATTTCTAATTCAACCAGACTCTAGTCATGAGAGGGAATATTTTCCAGGTATACATACCTATACGCACTGCATACTTGCTCGGTATTAAGTCTATGTCACCGTGAGGAACTGCTCCCAACAATGACCGACCTTAAAACTAACCGGCCCGACCTAAGTGTGAAGACAACCGATCCGACCAAGTTTAGTTGGAGATTAATAAACCTAGATTCTTGACCTCGATCAAGCCACGCGACTTAGTAGCAAGTTAGGAACGTTGCGACACATGGGCATCACTACACATCCACCAAGCTTAGTGACTACATGCATAACACATATCAACCATGATGAGAGCCCGACATGTGTTTCCTCCCATCCCCTATAAATAGTGCATTGAATACTGGAACTCTTGAAGGGGGGACTTCTGGGCATTTTCACCTAACTCACATCAGTTCGGGACCCTCTAACCAACTATCGCCCATTCCAAGCCTAAACACTTAAATCAACAAGCTGACTCATACAATTATACGCACCGAACCCGTATTTGTACGACGACCTTCGTACTCCAGTATTATGATTTTTGGTGCACCTATAAAGTTACTGGGGTTTTTCGCCCTCTAGACGAATGTCTTCATGGCATACTTCTTTAAGCGTTTTAACAGTGACGAAATTTTCTACTAGGTTTAGCTTTCCATGAATTCTTGTCTTTTATGCAAACATGTCTCCGATGCTTCTAACATCAAGGAGTATCTAAGTCCAAGTTGGGAAAGATATATGAGACCTAGTCATGATCAGTATATATATTGACAAATTAACTATCTTCAGAACTTCCAATGTAGTCTAACTAGTATGCGGATTTAAATACTAAAGATCTTTTTCATCAATCATTCCATGAAATTTCTCAGCATTATATTAAATTTGGGCTCTTAACTCCCCCTAATGCTGTGAAATGATTTTTATAAAGTGTGTAGTCAGCGTACCTAATCCCTTATATATGTCAAAACCTTGTGTGAGACCGTCTCACCATGAGACGGATCGGGTCAATATGCAAATGTAACACTTATATGCATAAATGTCATATTTATATGCATATTTATATGCTCAAATGTAATACTAATCAGGAATGAAATTTTTGTTACTTATAAGGGTAAATGTAATACTTTTAAGGAAAAATACAATACTTTTACATTTCGATTTAAAAGTAGTATATTTTTACTCAAAAGTATTATATTTGCCCTTATAAGTAAGGGGCACTTGTCAACATTACTTATTATGAAAAATGTATTACTTTTTTTCTTATAAGTAACAAAAATTGTATTCTTGATTAGTGTTATATTTGAGCATATAAGTATGATATTTGCACATATAAGTATGACATTTCCATGGTGCTTTGACCCGACTTGACCCGTCTCACGAATAAGGATCCGTGAGACGGTCTCACACAAGTGTGACCCATTATATATTGATCCCTATCATGGTCTAAGGATTTAAATAGACGACGGATGTTGTTAATCAACATATATATACATCTCGTTTACCTTGCTAGCCCATAAAAAGGTACGCTATGGTAGTGATATAAGAAAATAAACTGCGCACTACGAATAAAACGCAGATGGGAAATGTTTGATTTTACACTACGTACTAGGTGTTAGGGTACACCGCGTACTAGGTGTTTGGGGGAATAATTGTGATATGTAGTAGGTCATATTGGGACAAAAACAATTGATACATGCCTCACAAAATATGCAATTGAATAAAGGAGGATACTTTGTGATAAATATAAATCAGACTCACCAAAAAAAAAAAAAAAATTGCCCAAGGTGACCTATTAACTCATGCCATACTATAAAGTAATACAGGTCTTTAAAGCTTACCAAAAAAAATGTAGCGTAATATATGAAGTACCCAAAACATATATGCAATCATATAAGAGTGACATACATAATCAGATATGAATGCATATATATCAAACAATATTATAAGGGTACACAACAATCATAGGGAAGCTGGGAAATTTGTCAAATAAAATAAATATTCAAGATCTCCCAAAAGTTCTTATCTTCAACTTTCCACAGAGTAACATCATTAGTTTCACTCACTAGTTTGCTTCGTGAAAATTGACATGATATAATTTACTCTTTCATTTGCTTTGGGCAAACTGATATGATATAATTCACTCATTTGTAATTATTTGCTTCAGTTAAACTGATATGATATCATTCACTTCTATCTTTTAAAATCAATAGCATCAAAACTAATCATATCATGTATGGCATAAATCAAAGATCATTTTAATTAAAGAGTATACCACTCCTTAAATAACACATAATTGCATTAAGTCATATTCGAATAGTGATTCGACATGTTGACATCTTAAATTTAGTAAAAGGAGGATTATCATAATTTTGTCGAGAATAGCAATCCTTCTAGGATTGATATAGGATTTATGGAACAAAAATAATTCGATCAATTTTGAATTAGCACCCAATCAATTGAATACTAGCGCCGTCAAAACGGGCTTTGCCTGCTCGCCCGGCCCGTTCCACCCCTACTTAGATAGGGGGTGGGTTTTGAAAATAGTAGCCCGCCAAGGAGCGGGCTTTTGTGGCTCGCCCCGCCTAGGCCTGCAGGCTTAGTAGGGCGGGCTTAGCGGGTCGTGGGCTGCCCGCCACTTATTATACACACACACACACACACACACACATATATATTTATTTATTTATTTATTGTCCAAAAAAATTATGTTTAGCGACATCGAAAAAATAAATTTGGAAAAAAAAAAAAGACTTCTTGTACTCCTTTTTGTTTGAATTTTTTTTTTTTTGAGAAACTACACTTCTATAACTTGATATCCATAAAAAATTTGGGTTGAAAACATGTTCAAATAATCACATAAAATTCGGTTAATTTTGTTGGTAGTGTGTTATCCAGAAAAATTTGTCTAAAGCTTTTTAAGGGAAAAATTCGAGAAAATTACTTCTAGGCCTTGGATTGATATGGGCTTTATCATTATAGTTATGTATTATGTAGTGTCAAATGTTTGATGAACTATGTCTTATATTATTTATGTAACAAGTTATTTTAATTATTTTTAGAGTGTACAAATTGTAAAACTTAACAAAGTACGTAACAAACTAATCAAAACTTAAGAGTTGAAAAAAATGGGTGTGGCGGGGGCCCGCGGGTCAAGGACCGGGCTTTTTTGGCCCGCTTCACCTAGGCTCGCGGCCTGTCGGGATTTAGCCCGCCCCATCTCGCCAGCCCGTATCGACAACTGTATTGAATATGGGAGTACAATCATGATTGCATGCATGTGAAAATTTTGGTTAATAAACATGCAAACTAATAGAAGTAACTCCAAGAAATAAACTTCCTTTGGAAAGTAGAGTTCGGGAAGCGAACATTATTCGGACAATAATGTTCCGGAAAGTAAAATTTTAAGTAGTAAAATCAGCAAAGTAAGTCCCGAAAAGTAAACAAAATAATTTAACTTTTGACAGTTTATTAACTTTTTGGCACAACATTGACTTTTCAAATTGCCGTGTATCGGTGTAAATCGTTGAAACGTTCCATGAATTGCTCTAAACTAAGTTTTGAATTGCCATGGAAAGTCTATCACTACAAATGGCCGAAAAGTAAAACCATGCATTTACTTTGCATAACATTTACTTTACACATACATGGATACTTTGCGGAATATATGTACTTCTGATCTCGGTCATGCAATAACTTTTCGAGTATTGCGTCCATGAATTAACTTTCCAAGTGCTTCATCAGATATGAACTAACTTTTCTAATGCTTCAGGCATGAGCTAACTTCTCAATCCTTCAGGCAGTAGCTAACTTCTCGGCCATGAATATATATTCTCATGCATCACTCAAACATTATCTTAACACCGATTATTTCAATATCTCATCATTTCATTATCATCATTTATCACAGTATTTGCTTCAGGAAAACTAGAATTAACATGTTGACATTCAATCTATGATCAAATGCTTTGGTGTGCAGCACGTAGGAACGAACACCCTTCACACCCACTTCGATAGCAAATCTGCTTCTAGCTAGAATTTTTGTCTCGAGGAGCTTAGTTGTCCCTGATTGTTTGATCACTCTGATCCTTATTATGGGTCTGGAACTCCTCTATATTTATACCACCTCCATAGTAACTTCGACTGCGACCTCAACCCCTTCTAAAGTTTCTTGACTAGGTAATATTATTTGTTTAATTTCAAGCACCAATGTAGAACCAATTTGACATGCGTTATGATTCTTATTTGTCAACAACTACTTGTACTTCTTAGCAACAATGAGTGGTAAAATTAGCTCATAATACACCCCATAATTCTTTGCCATATACTACTGCTAGAGTACAAGGTTGCCCGCATGAAAGGTTGCCATAGTCTTTTCAATTAATTCTTTCTCTGAAATTTCCTGTTTGCAAAGTTTCAAGTGCGAGACTATTTTATGTATTGTGGAATTATAGTTCGTTACTGGATTATAATTTTGAAATCAAATGGCAAGTTAGTCAAACTATACCTGAGGAAGAACAATTGATGATTGCTAGTCGAAAACAATCCTTCAAAGGAATTTCATAATATAAGAGGGTCATTTTCTATGAGATACTTACCATTTTTTAAGGTTGTGATTCAAGTGGTGGCAAAGGAAAAATGAGAGCTTTTGCCTTCTGGGCGTCAATACTCTGTGACTTACAAACAATAGTTCCATTTAATTCCTTAAGTGTCAAATATATCTCAACCAAAGTCAAGTTAAATAATCGCTCCCGTCATGAGCAAATTTAGTAAGTTTGCATTTAGCACATAATCTACAAGATCATCATTTTCATGCATACATCATCTCTTTAATTACTTTTCTTGACTCCTTTATTACTTTATTTGTAACATTCATTATGGGATATAATTTTCCTTTAATCTATAATGTAGCTCTAAGAAGTACTTGTGCACTGAAAGTATAATTGTATTAGAGGACTGTATCCACTACTATATGCGGGCATAAAATTTTTGCATGTTTGTCTTTGCACTTGCTTCATGTTTCATCTTCAATCCTTCACCATATGAGAATAGACAAAAAGAATGAGAACATATCAGTGCAAGTGGAAGACTTCAAGCCGGCAGAAGAGGTTGTTGCTGCTATCAAGAAATTCACATATGTTGACACAACTAAATGAAAGACATAAAAAAGAAAGCTGATTATTCTGGTCATCCTAGTTACATTTTGTTTTGTTTTGTGATCTCAAGGATCTATATGCTACTTACAAGCAGTTGATATGGATGCCTCTTTGCCATTTTCACTCTCGAGTTCATGTCAAAATGTTGGTGATGCTATGAGACCTCATCATGTGAATTGGCCTACAGGTTTTATAAGAGTGCAATATGAGGTAAATTGCATAGTATATACTCCGTACTATATAATAATAAACAATGTGATTTCTAGAAACAGATAGATTGTGTAAAGTTATATAGTGTAAGAACGCATTTGATTAGAACTTTGTGAGCGATATATATTTAGACTTGGTGCATGAGATTGGAATTGTTCATTGTATTTTGAAGTATATGGTAAATTCTTGTGTATTTTGAAATACTTTACATATTTGTAGAAGATGATTATACTAATGAATTGATGTTTTGGTATTTATGGTGTTTGGATAAATTGTTTTTTTTTTATTATATTATGGTTAAATTGCCATTATATTAGCCTTGTGCTCAAATGGCTTGTAGTGGCTCTCCCATACGAGAGGTCACGAGATTAAGCCTCAGCGGTTTTTTAACCGTTGTTTATGCCTGTGACTTTCAACAACATCGGTATCAACAATACTAAATAGACCGTTGTCTTTTCTAGAAAAGACAATAGTTAAAAACTATTGTCTATGTGCGTGACTTTCAACAACACTCAATAGAGAACGGTAAAAAACTATTGTCTATGTGCGTGACTTTCAACAACACCGGTTTCAACAACACTCAATAGACAACGGTTAAAAACCACCGTTGTCTATGTGTGTGACTTTCAACAACACCGATTTCAACAACATTCAATAGACAACGGTTTTTAACTGTTGTCTATGTGCGTAACTTTCAACAACACCGGTTTCAACAATACTCAATAGACAACGGTTTCTTTTCTAAAAAACACAATGGTTAAAAACCGTTGTCTTTGTGAGAGACTTACAACAACACCGGTTTCAACAACAGAAATTTTACCTCAAAAGACTACATTTTTTAACCGTTGTCTGCATTTTTCTTGTAGTGAATACTGAGCATTATTCCATTTGAAACTACCACAATATTTTCTATATAGGGTACATCTCATTCAACTCAATATGTAAGAGGATCAAGATTTAATCTTGAAGAAGCCCATGTTTCAAGTCTATGTGCATTTTTCTTGTAGTGAATACCGAGCATTATTCCATTTGTAACTACCACAATATTTTCTATATAGGGCACATCTCATTCAACTCAATATGTAAGAGGATCAAGATTTAATCTTGAAGAAGCCCATGTTTCAAGTCTATGTGCATTTTTCTTGTAGTGAATACCGAGCATTATTCCATTTGTAACTACCACAATATTTTCTATATAGGGCACATCTCATTCAACTCAATATGTAAGAGGATCAAGATTTAATCTTGAAGAAGCCCATGTTTCAAGTCTATGTGCATTTTTCTTGTAGTGAATACCGAGCATTATTCCATTTGTAACTACCACAATATTTTCTATATAGGGCACATCTCATTCAACTCAATATGTAAGAGGATCAAGATTTAATCTTGAAGAAGCCCATGTTTCAAGTCTATGTGCATTTTTCTTGTAGTGAATACCGAGCATTATTCCATTTGTAACTACCACAATATTTTCTATATAGGGCACATCTCATTCAACTCAATATGTAAGGATCAAGATTAGGATCAAGATTTAATCTTGAAGAAGCCCATGTTTCAAGTCTATGTGCATTTTTCTTGTAGTGAATACCGAGCATTATTCCATTTGTAACTACCACAATATTTTCTATATAGGGCACATCTCATTCAACTCAATATGTAAGAGGATCAAGATTTAATCTTGAAGAAGCCCATGTTTCAAGTCTATGTGCATTTTTCTTGTAGTGAATACGAGCATTATTCCATTTGTAACTACCACAATATTTTCTATATAGGCACATCTCATTCAACTCAATATGTAAGTTTAATCTTGAAGAAGCCCATGTTTCAAGTCTATGTGGCATTTTCTTGTAGTGAATACGAGCATTATTCCATTTGTTACCACAATATTTTCTATATAGGGCACATCTCATTCAACTCAATATGTAAGAGGATCAAGATTTAATCTTGAAGAAGCCATGTTTCAAGCTATGTGCATTTTTCTTGTAGTGAATACCGAGCATTATTCCATTTGTAACTACCACAATATTTTCTATATAGGGCACATCTCATTCAACTCAATATGTAGAGGATCAGATTTAATTTGAAGAAGCCCATGTTCAAGTCTATGTGCATTTTTCTTGTAGTGAATACCGAGCATTATTCCATTTGTAACTACCACAATATTTTCTATATAGGCACATCTCATTCAACTCATAGTAGGATCAAGATTTAATCTTGAAGAAGCCCATGTTTCAAGTCTATGGCATTTTTCTTGTAGTGAATACCGAGCATTATCCATTTGTAACTACCACAATATTTTCTATATAGGGCACATCTCATTCAACTCAATATGTAAGAGATCAGATTTAATCTTGAAGAAGCCCATGTTTCAAGTCTATGTGCATTTTTCTTGTAGTGAATACCGAGCATTATTCCATTGTAACTACCACAATATTTTCTATATAGGGCACATCTCATTCAACTCAATATGTAGAGGATCAAGATTTAATCTTGAAGAGAAATAATAAAATAAAAACTTAATTACCATTTTGGTCCTTCGACTATGGTGAAAGTACTAAATTGGTCCTCGACTATGGTGAAAGTACTAAATTGGTCCTCGACTATCAATTTTGACCAATTAAGTCCTCAACTTGATTTTGTATCCGATTTAGTCCTCTGTCAATTTGGCTATTAAGGGGCCGTCTTTTTCAAGACCAATTTGGTACATCGTCATAGTCGAGTGACCAAAACGGTAATTAACTCATATTTATTTGTATATAAAAATATAAAATTGTTTAACTTCAGTACTTCCATTTTTTTTTGGAGTTGAATCTAATAACTTCAATATTTATTTCCTAAAATATATCTTTTTTCCAATTTTATAATTTCATTTAATTTTAAACATTTTTTTTAGAACTCCGTATAAAGATTATCTACGCAAAGAAAAATTATAGAACTTTATTAGTGTTTCACTCCAAGACATCCTTATTTATTAAGGATGTATTCCAACCAATTAATCTAGGCGCGCGCGCACACACACACACATACATACATACATATATTATGGACACTGATCTAAAACGACATCTGCATCTATACCTACAGACCTAATAAAAGTTAATAAAGTTAGGTCTTTAATTGGAATACAAAAAATGTTGGTATAATTGTTTGTTGAAATGAATGGTTCATATTATTTTTATTTTAGTATTTGTTATTAATTTTTCTACTTTACCCTCTATTATATCATTTACTTTTTTAAAATGCCCCTACATTCCAGTGATACATGTTATGGATCTCATTATAATTTTTCTGGTAATTCACTGCAATTTTAGTGTCTTGCATTTTTAAAGTATATGTTTAACAATTATGTCAATTTTGATTGGGATGAGGTTCGAACATAAGAACGGAATAATCTGTTACTAAAGTTTACACTTACAGAATGTAGGGGCATTTAAAAAAAGTAATGATATAATAGAGGGTAAAGTAGGAAAAATAATAATAATAAATACTAAAATTAAAATAATATGAATCATTCATTTCAACAAACAATTATATCAACATTTTCTTGTTCCAATTAGGAACCTAACTTTATTGCCTTTTATTATTAGGTTTGTAGATATAGATGTCGTTTTCAGTGTCCATAATATAATATACCTAGAATAATTGGTTGGAGTGCATCGTTAATAAATAGGATAGGAATCATAGGATGTCTTGGATTGAAACACTAATAAAGTTCTATAATTTTTCTCTGCGTAGATAATAATCTTTATACGGAGTTATAAAAAAATGTTTAAAATTAAATGAAATTATAAAACTAAAAAAGATATTTTAGGAAAAAGTAAATAAATTTGAGCTATCAGATTCAACTCCCAAAAAAATGGAAGTATTGAAGTTAACAATGTTATATTTTTATATACAAATAAATATGAGTTAATACCATTTTGGTCCCTCGACTATGGCGATGTACCAAATTGGTCCTCAAAAGAGATGGCCCTTAACAACCAAACTAACGGATGACCAAATTAGATATCAAATCAATAGTTGAGGACTTAATTGACCAAAATTGAAAGTCGATGACCAATTTGGTACTTTCGCCATTATCGAGGGATCAATGCGGTAATTAACTCTAAAATAAAATAAAAAGGGGATAATACTCATCTCGCAGAAACAAGAATGGAAGGATGCAATCCAAACTCATAGCCATACATATAATATTTATACATAAAAAAATTGTATAGTTTTCAAAAATCAAAATGCACAAGAAAAAAGGAACCAATAGTACCATTCACCAGAGATATGACGGCGAGTTGTGCTGATAACGTGTTGTAAATTCAACCCTTGTGATCGTTGTACGATAAATGCTGGTAGATTTCTATGGTAGATAATAAAATGTAAAGAAGTAGAGAGAAGAGAAGAACACAAATGTAGAACTCAAGAACTCAATCATCAACATCTTTTCATTAAGCCTTCAATATGAATATATAATAAGGCAAATGAAAGATCTTATGATAATGACCATAATAATAATATTTATAACAAAAATCAATATCAAACTCACGAATAAATAAAAGTCTAAAAACCAAATAGAAATCCAATAAACGTATCACCTTAACCCAAAAAAAAAAAAAAAAAAAAAAAAAAAAAAAAAAAAAAAAAAAGCCTATACACTCACAATAAATATTCAACATAAACTAACAAACTTATCATCTTTGCTTAACTCAGCCATTCTATTCTTCAACCATCAACGTTGATGTCTCCACCTGAAATCTCAAAACCTAGAATAAAGTAGAATTCAACGTCACTATTTGCATACATAATGATTAGATTTGTAAACCGCACTCCACTCCTCCATTTGATATACTGTTTTAATATTTTTAATGTTAAACTTTTGTAATTCTACCACTCCGATTACTCCAATATAGAAAATGATTTCTTTTCCACAATGCCTCCTACAATTCAACTTAGGTTTCCCCTCTACTATCTCCATCACAAAGTCCAAATCCAAATACCATAGATTAAAAAAAATAAAAGAAAAGAAAAACCCTTAATTAAAAATTTCTGAAAATCTTGATGTATCCTGAAAGGAGCAAGATCCATTCTCCAATTTGGATTCCCCACTAGCTAGAACCAACAAGAGAAGGGGACCTATTGAAAACCCCATTTGATAGCCTATCAAGGACTAATATTTCAGAAATTGGAGAAAAACAAAGAGAGATAGAACAGAGAAAGCTTCTCTCTCTTCTCTTCTCTTTCTCAAACTCATTGTTTCAATTGCCAAAAGATTTAATTTCTATGGTGTTGCTTAACCTCTAATCACTTTGCCAAGAAATTGAAAAGATAACCAAAGACATAAGAATTTCAAATAGAATATGTTCCTTATCTTGTTAACCTATAATACTGTGTTATAGTGATTTACTATTTATTATTTTTTGTGCAATTCAAATGAAAATTTTACCCTTCGATGAAGATCTAGGAGTCGGTTTCACTTGAATTTTTATACAAAGTTGATGATCTTTTGTTCCCAATGTTCATTACACCACCTTCTTACTATGAAATAATACACATTCAAATATCAATCTGCCTGTTAAATTTACAGAAGTGACCAGTGATTCATATATATCAATCTGCAGACTAACTAAGCAAATATGAACTCAAAATCAAAGCTTTGGAGATTTCTGGGAAGTACTCTCTCTCTTTTGCCAAACCTGCCTTGGAGGTCTGATGTTCTTTGGGTCTTGTCTAAGGCACCATCCAAACTGACCCTCGAGTTTCGAGGGCTCCAAAGATAGATTTTCGCGGATGAATTTATCCAAGTTGAAGCCACTGGCAGTATCTAACCTACTGCCATTGGTATCTGCTTCTTCACTGATGGAATTATCATCGGTTCCCTTTACGCTTTTGGAGGAATCTGAGTCCTTGACGAAAGAATTCTGATCCAAGTTGAAGATTCTTTTTAATCTGTCAATAGTTGGATCAATGATGTCTAGGAATCCCATAACCCAGGACTCGTCATCAACCACATCGGTCCGCTGTGCCACAATGAAATCAGGTATCAGTTCAAATTTCAAGGCGTATTGTTCTTGCTTCTAATTCTAAAGATGGAATAAACAATGCAAATTTGAGCGAGAGATAGTGTAATGTTCACAATATGCCCCGATTAAATGTATATTTATCACCTTTCTCTGTGCATGATAGGGATTTTAGAATCCCGCTGCCCAGCCTAAATGCATATGAGTGAATTATATCACGACGCACTGGTTCACAAATCGTGTTGAGTTCTGGAACAAATGTTCATGGCATGTGGCATAATGTTCATCGCATTTGTGCATAGTGTTCAGAGACTAACATATCCCACAAAGCTACCAATCAAGTATTATGAGTTGATGAACATTGAATTGATGTCAATTGTCAAGTGTGCCATGCAACAACCAAAATTCAAAGATCCACATTTTACTAGTGTTATCTACCAATGAATGTCGAGTTCAATAATACGAAGAAAAAAGATCATGCAAGATTAGAAAACATCCGGAAGGTCTAAACACCAATTTCAATGAATTAAGATGATCTGTTTCTTTAACTATGTCGTACCTGCTGAAAATAGAGGTTTCGAATTTCCTCTGCACGCACAGAATTTCCTTGCTCTTCCTCTAAAGCTGCCCAAGTCATCCATGTCACATAGCTTTGAGAATTAATGTTCAAAGAAGATCTGAATAGTCTTCGAGCCGCAGAAATGTTACCAACTCTCTGCTCCAAAACACCCCAGGCCTACAAAATTTGATAGCATAGAAAATTGTAATCAGTAAATTCCCAATGTTAAGAGTCCCACTTTGAAAATATAAGAGAGAACATTTGGGTTTATAAGGCCATGAGATAGACTAGCCATTGATTGGATTCAATTTTTTAGTGTGGTTTGGCCGATGTGCATTATAGCCTAACTGAGTGACCTTGGCCCAATCTTGGATTATAACATGGTATCAGAGTCTGGTTTAGTCCACTTTGTGTTCACCCAAATGTCTACTTGTGGTATTGATAAACTAGCCATTGATTGGATTCAGTGTTTTAGTGTGGGTTGACCCATGTGCATTATGGCCAATTCAAGGTCACTCAACGAAAGCTTTAATCTAGTCATTCAAGAATCCGATGCGGAAAAGTTAAAAGCATACTTCACTCATCTAGTCTAAATAATACATTCTTCAATGCAAGCACAAGAAAAAAGGAATGCGATATATTACCATTACCAGTAACTCCAAAAGAGTGCCAGAAACCATTCTAAACGATGACAATTCACTTTACCTGAAGGCAGCGAGCAGCATGATCATTTGATGAATTGATAGACAACACTTTCTGGTATAGTTCCCTTGCAGTGGAAATATTTCCTTCTTTCCACTCCATCCAGCCCCAAGCCTATGCATGCAAAATTTAGTTAGGGAGGATATTATAGAGACGTGTGTATTTTATACTGTAACATGGCTGCAAATATGGAGGTGTGTAAACTACAAGATTAAGTACTAGGACAAACAAAATGAGAGATTGATATCAATATGACTTGAGTGAACACAACATGAAATGCACTAAACGGTCAAATTTATATGTTGTTTCATTTTTTAATGTCCAAAGGAAAAGACAATTATTGACAGAATAGAAGCCGAGTCATTATATTATAAAATGATCAAATGTTTTTTTTTTAAATAAATACTAGCATTTTCTGATAATCATAGTATGGTTAACTATCTGCTGATCAGACCTACTAGTTCTAATTTACCATTTTTGCTCAGACCTACTAGTTCTAATTTACCATTTTTGCTAAATCTCCTATTTCCTGTGCGTATCAAACTTTAACACCTGAGAGTTCCTCTCATTTGAAATTTAAACATGGAAAGGTCATGTGCTCGAGAGTTCCTCTCATTTGAATTTTAAGCATGTAAAGGTTATGTGCTCGTAACGAAGGCGCAACTTTAATTCCGGCCTCCCAGCACCAGCCAGTCTTAACTGCTCTTGCTAGGACTCGAACCCGTGACCTGGCTATGATACCACTTGTTAGGATCCACTATGCCAAAAGCTATAGCTCGTAGCGAAGGCACAACTTTATTTCCTTAAACTGCCACACATTTTCGAGAACCAGGGTGCTAGACTTGGCCCTTTACCGGCCTCCGCCCAACAATCCCCCTAGCCACATGGTGCTAGACTTGGCCCTTACCGGCCTCCGCCCAACAGGTCAAAAGATATCTTTGGTTTTAATTCTGTTTTCAGAACCGTTCCTTGTGAGCAATCAATGAATAAATATAGATTTGCTACAGAGTCTGACTTATTTTCTGTCAGTCAGCAGCTATGATTATGGGTGAGATAACATCAACTACACAATGGGACATAACATAGCATCATCCAAAATAATTAGAAATAAAAGCTTACACTCCACACTGGCTGGTGCCTTGGATCCAATTCACAAGCTCTTTGGAACAACAGTCTAGCACGATTTGCACTAGAGTATTTGTATTCTAACAAAGCAAGTGACTGAAGGAGAACTGGATCTCTAGGATTTAGAATGTAGCCTATCTGCAGAAGTTTCCGCCCATGGTCAATATTTCCAAAACTGGCTTCAAAAACTCCCCAGACATGCCATGCAAATCTATTTTTTGGACTCGCTTGGACTGCTTTCTGCACATGAGAAAGATGTTTCAAATACATGAAAGAAGTTCAATTAATAAATACCATAAGTGCAAGCAAAAATGAAAGTAACACTATTTTTTTGGGTGTAGTCCAGGGTTTCCACCGTCGGACATAGTGACTAAACCCCTCGCTGAATTGTAGGCACTTCTAAGGGTGGGGCAGCTGGCCTAGAGATTTAAGGTTGCTCCATACCCAAGGCCAATGATTGATCCCTTGATGTTTGGTTAAGGATGGAGTCCCTTCCACTCAACCACACCCCCCGTTTATGAAGAACAAGTTGGGATATTTACACACCTCAAAAAGCTTCCTAGCAGCATGGTTATTCTCTAATTCTCCCTCTAGTTGAGCCCAAGCCTAGAAAAAGAGAAAGCAGATCCATCATGTGCACTTCATCAAAATAGTAAGCACAAAGCAAAATCTATGCAAATATGCATATTTCAAATGAAACTTACAAGCCAGCTAGCACAACTCTTTGGGTTACATTTTGTTGCTTGTTTGAATAAATAGCGGGCTTGCTCATATCTCTTTGCCTTAGCTTCAAGCAATGCTAAGGTTTGGTAAATGTACTCATTTCCACCACAATATTTGATGCCTTTGCCAAGAAGATTCCTTGCCTTTTTTATATTTCCCTGTTTCAGCTCTAATATTGCCCATCCATGCCAGGCTGCAATATGCTTCTTATCAGCAACTGTGGCAGCATCAAATAATTCTCTAGCTCTCCTTATATTACCCATTCTATTTTCCAGAACAGCCCAGCACTAGTCCAAAGGAGCAAATTTTGGTGAGCTTCAAATACAAAATATAAATGTTACGAAGACATACTATACCATATTTTTGGTGAATAATATGGCAGCTTCTGTAGTCTCAAGCACTACAATTCACAGTGCCAATGGCTAGTCAACCCCATTGCAGATTTATAAGTCCCATATTTTGAATCTATGGACTCGGGTAGGGTGGGACTTACTATGGGTTGAGCATTTAAATATACTTCGTTTCATCCCAGGAAGGTCTATACTTAGTTTTCTGAAGTTTTCTGAATTATTCATAGAAGCAAAGGCAAAAATCAGATGGATTCAACATAGTGTACAATAAACTAACCTGCCAAATGTAGGCGTTTTCTCCTAGTGTAGCTTGGCAACCTTTTTCATAAACTGATCTGGCTTCAATCACTTTTGATTGCTTACTTAATATCCTGCCCAAGGCCACATATGGCCTCCCATCTTCCGGCCAGTAATATATACACTTCATGCACAAAGATTTGAACATCAGGAAGGACTTACAAGATGAAATACTATCTTTTAAAAATGCATACAACTAAGAGTACTGGTAATTACTTTTTGAAGTATCTTTTCCGCTTCTGCATACTGGAAATTCCGTGCCAATAGTTTTGCTTTGTACAAGGCCAAGTCCAAATTCACTTTCAGTATCTTCTCTCCAGAAGTTGATTCCACCCTGTCAGGCTCAAAAATTGGCATCTTCCTAGCAAATCTTGAGAGACCAGCATCGATGGAAAATAACGAAGAAGATGACTGCTCCTCAAGGACAATAACACTTTGTTCATTTGAACTCTCGGTATCATTTGCTTGTTCTTGTTCTTGTTTTTCTTCTCCTTCTACAGGAGTCTCCATTACTGG
Source organism: Ipomoea trifida (assembly GCA_003576665.1). NCBI lineage: Eukaryota > Viridiplantae > Streptophyta > Magnoliopsida > Solanales > Convolvulaceae > Ipomoea > Ipomoea trifida. Next base: position 12,265,617 of record CP025654.1, read on the forward strand.
CCTACGAACTACAGGTAACTTTTCCAGGGATTTTTTTGCAATTTTTATCTCTTCAATAATGTCATCATTGTACAATTCATTTTGGCTCCTATTCTCTGATGAAGATGTTGAGGCTTCGGGTTTTTCTAGGACAAGTGAAGGTGGGAAGGATGATTCATGGGAACATAAGGGAGGAAGGAGAGAATGTGAAGAAGTATAGAAGAATCTAAAGGGAAAAGGAAGGTGAAATTTCATGGCATTTTGATTCTGAGAATGATTAAAGAGATGAAATTTGGAGCTCGAGAACGATGAAAAGCAACAGTGATTCATTTCTTCTCCCTATACAATTTCTATAATTAGATCAAACTCTATTTTTATAAGGCAGCTCCCTAGAAAAGCAAGTTTTTTCTAAGGGAAGAACGACGAGTTATTTCAAATTGTCACCAACCTCGTTTCATGTAAGAAGGACGAAATGGCATCTATTTTTTTCCCCTTCAGAGAGACTTTAGTTGCAACCCTTTTAACTAAAGAGCATAAATAACTAATAGAATGCCAAGAGATGAAAATTTATCTACCATTTGAAAAGATTCTACTATGCAGAGTCTTCAGTAACAAGAACAACACAAAGAGGACTTCTCCAAAGCAAGATTATCCAATCTGTACAAATAAATTAACTTGTTAAAGATCAAGAAAAGCCAGTTTATCTTAAGCTACCTAGGGATACATTTGGCATGAGTAATGGCTAAAGGCTACTAGCTCCTTTATCTATGAATTCACAGGCGGTTACTCTAGTTTGTGTCTTTCATCTCTAACACTTCCTCGGTCTCATCTTTATTTGCCAATTTCACTTTCCTAGGGCCTAACAAGCAATACACTCTAGATAGTTTTTAATATATAAAAACATTTGTATTGAATCAAGTCTATCACTATTGAAATTAAGCCAAAATAGTTGTGAAATTGACTAATACAACATTGTTGTGCCCAATAAAAGGAGACAAGGTGAGGGTAACCCCAGGCAAGATGGCAAGAGATCCACACTTATAACCACAAGGTCACGAGTTCGAGTCCTTGTCCCTTGTTTTGAGGGCAGGTCAGCTATGGGTAACAGACTAATTTACTTCCTTGTGGTACTTTATTAGCTAGAGTCACAAGACGGGGTTTACCTACATCCGAAAGGGCCGTGGGATTTCCCTCGTCATCCAAAAAAAAAAGAAGGCAAAGTAAGCTTCAGACATGGATTCCTCCATTCCCTTTTCTCTACTTTTATGGGGGAACAAGTATTCTTATTTAATTCTGATAACCTAAAATAGACTAATAGTTCATTGACAGAATAACTGGAAGTCATAATAAACCCATAAACCCAAACTGCTCCATAAAGGCACTCAGATATATTGAGATTGAGGTCAACCCAGACCTATCTGTTTCTTTAAACAAATTATAATAAATTAAATTCAAATTCAAGAACATTTCAACTTTCATTTTCCCTTTGGCAAGCACTTAAAGCTGAGCTATCAAATTTCTCCCAAACAAATTAATTAATAAATAAAGAACATTTAATTTTCATATACAGAGTGACAATCAACAGTATGAAACAGAAAATTAAAACCCAAACAGATTCAACAAAGCTATCAAGATTATCAAAAAACACAGGCGAATCACCAGTCCCAGAATAGCTAAAATGAAGTGAGAAGATTCGACACTCACTGTGTTTTAGACTTTTAGCAGTCTCCGAGAAAAGAAGTTCCCGACAAACTGAAACTGCCCATCATACGAATCCTTAACTTCTGCTTTAGAAATCAAAGCGTCTCCAAAAAAAAAAATCAAAAATTTTCGCTCAGGTAAACGTGTGCTTTCGCTCTTCTACCACAAATCAATGGCTGTGGTTCGTACGTGCATGCAATTTCTAATTTTTTGTGACTCTGCTCATCTGCTGTTTTTTGTTTTTCTTTTTATTTTTCAATTCTTATTATCTATTATTTATTTTCCATTTTCTAAATATATGAAATCAACATTTTTTTTCTAACACCAATAGCACTACAAGTACTTTCATAATAAAATTGAGTTAATTCCCTTTTTTATCTTATATTTATAAATGACAGTCTATTTTAATAGTTTCATAATAAAATTTTAATTCTCTTTTTCGATCTTATATTTTGAGGTAATCCCCTTTTAGTTCTAGTATTATTGTCACACGATCATTTTTGGTACTCCATTAACAAAATTGTTGAAATGCCATTAAATACAAGACATTATGTTTTTAATACAAAGTGCGTTGGCCCGTTATATTTTTTATATTTATATTTTTAAAAAAGTTCATAATTGAAAATCGAAATGTCTTTCTATTTAACGAATTTTGACCTATTTTGTTGATAGATGACAAAAAATGATCATGTCGCAATAATATTATGACCAAATAATATTTTTAAAAAAGACTAAAAAGGAACTGCAACCTATAAATCTAAGACAAAAAATTGAATTAGCTCTAAAATTTTCTTTTAATATAAATCATTACAATTTCTTGATTATCTAATTAAAATTGTTTTTATTTATCGAATAAGGTTCTAATGGCATGAAGTAAACTCTTCCAAATGGGAAGTTATGAGTTCAAATTTCAGTGGAAACGATATTTACTCTTTACGTTTTAGTAGGAAAGAAGATATTACATTGTAATAGAGTCACTAGTACCAAAAAAAATTAAAAAAAAAAAAACTTAAAATGAAATGTCAATTCACATGCTTAAAATTAATATTAGGAGTACTTGATAAAAAAATGTATCAGAAGTTTCTCAAAAAAAAAATGTATCAAAAGTTTTACTGAATGTTAATGGTACACATAGCTATTAGCTTATTTAAAATTGTTAGTGTAACACGTCAAAATAATATATTTAAACATTTATTGTCTATTTAATAAAGTTTTAAAATGGAGTTGTAGAGTTATAGATTAAATATAAGAGAGAGAAAAGTAATTTTGTTTTTGTTGCTTTCTGTATAATTATAAATTTTTGTTTTTTTTGAAGGACTACTTTGCATGACATCCACAAAACTTGACAACGTGTCATTGAGGCGACTTTAGCCCATTCTGGAAATCCCATCTTTCTTTGTCCATATCTATCGCCTTGGATAAGAATATCTACTCCCCTTAGCACAATAGCACCTCTCAAACTACAGTAAAATATTTTTTTTACTCCGTATAAGAAGATTCTTTTGATTTTTTTTTACAAAAATTCTTCATGTCATGTCATGCTCTCAACTTTTACTTTCACTTGTATTCAAATTTAATTTTTTTTACTTTTGGTCCCACGAATATTGTAGTAGTAACAATTTTTATCCACAACTTTTAAAACTTGCATAATTGGTCCACGAGTATCAATTTCTTAGCGTAAATGGTTCTTCCGGTGAAATTTATATCAACTTTTCACCAGAAAAATTATTTCCCCTTTATAGAAAGGGTATAATGGTCTTTTCCTTTTCGTCAATTTTTAGTTTGCACTTTTGTTCCCACGAGTATTGTGGCACTAACAATGTTGATCCAAAACTTTAAAGATTTGCATAATTGGTGGACGAGTATCAATTTCTTAGCGCAAATGGTCCTTTCGATGAAATCTTCGTCAATTTTTTCACTTGAAAATTTGTTTCCCCTTTATAGTAGCGGTATAATGTTTTTTTCCTTTTACAACTGTGTTTTCTCTTTCATATGTGAAAACAGTTCTCTATATCTTATCTCGGATTATCCTGTCTTCGGCTTCACCATGCACAGTCTGATTCTAGTTTGAAAAACATCCACCAAGTATTTTGCGTTGGTGACTTTGATTGCTCCATTGCGGGAAGGCGACGATCGAAGTTTCGATGGTAACCGCTTCCATGGATGAATTTCACTTGTAATGAGTCATGAAACATGCCACTGAAGGGTGGGCCAACACCTGTTCTTGCGGACAACATTGCACCATTTTAGCAAGTTCATCGGCTTAAAGGTTAAGCCTTTGCTTGGTGGCCTCATGGATCACAGGAAATGAATGCTGGAGTTCACTGACCCATGAGCTATATCGTTGATTTGTTCAAGTACACCACAGAATGAGGTATTCCAATGAAAATTTAACAAAAAGAAAAGACCATTATACCCTTTCTATAAAGGAGAAATAAAATTTTCGGTGAAGATTTGATGGAGATTTCACTGGAAGGACAATTTACACTAAGAAATTGATACTCGTGGATCAATTATGCATGTTTTGGAAGTTGTGAATCAACATTGCTAATGCCATAATACTCCTGGGGCTAAAAGTGCGATAAACTAAAAATTGACAAAAAAAAGACCATTATACCCCTACTATAAGTGGAAATAATTTTTCTGGTGTAAAATTGACGAAAATTTCACCGGAAGGACCATCTGTGCTAAGAAATCGATACTCGTAGACCAATTATGCAAGTTTAGAAAGTTGTGGATCAAATTTGTTAGTGAGACAATACTCATGGGACCAAAAGTGAAAAAAAAAACTCATTCAAATTTGATAGGAGAAAGAAAGAAAAAAAAAAAAAGAATGGATAAACATCTTGACCTCCTATTAAATTAAGCAATCATGGCATGCCATATCATAGGGAGTAGGATTTGGGAGTTCATGTGGAATTACTCTTTTATATATATATATATATATATATATATATATATATATATATATATATATATATATATATATATATATATATATATATAGGATCGCGTTCAGGTGCGAACTGGCCGCCCAGGAGAGAACTGCGGACGAATCACAGCACGCCACGTGTCCGGAATGTAGTTGCAACTAACGTTATAACTAGGTGCACTTCATGTTATAACTAGGTGCACATAGGTGTACCCAGGTGCATAAATGTTAACAAGGTAAATTACTTGCACCTGCAAGTGAAAATAGGTGCACACGTGCAAGTAAAATGTATTACAAGTGCAAGTAAATTATACAATGAGCATCAATACTAAGTGCACCTAATGTTATAACCAGGTGCACCTATTGCTATAACTAGGTGCACATAGGTTGCAACCAGGTGCATGAATGTTAACAAAGTAAATTACTTGCACAAGTGCAAGAAAAATGTATTGCAGATGCAAGTAAAATGTATTACAGATGCAAGTGAATTGTACAGTGAGCATCAATACTAAGTGCACCTAATGTTATAACTAGGTGCAACCTATGTTATAACTAGGTGCAACCTATGTTATAACTAGGTGCACCTAGGTTGCACTCAGGTGCATGAATATTAACAAGGTAAATTACTTGCATTTGTAAGTGAAAGTATTTGCGAAAATAGGTGCATGAATATTAATAAGGAAAATTACTTGCACTTGTAAGTAAAAATATGTGCGAAAATAGGTGCACTTGTAAGTGAAACTAGGTGCACTTGTAAGTGAAACTAGGTGCACTTTTAAGTGAAACTAGGTGCACTTGTAAGTGAAACTAGGTGCACCTAAGTTCCAGTTATTTACGAAAATGCCACCGCGTCATTTTTTTAAAATTGCATCTGATTCGTTGATCTGGACACGTGGACGACTGTGGAGCGTTCTCATTTCCTACCTGGGCGAGAGTTCTCACGAGAGTGCACCCCTATATATATATATATATATATATATATATATATATATATATATATATATATATATATATATATATATATATACTCCCTATGTTCCGAATTGGTTGTCACATTTACTTTTTGCATGCTTTTTAAGGAACTAAAGTAAATATTGTGGAGTGTGTGTTCAATTATGCAATCACTGCATGGGTTCAACAAGATCAAGCGATCATTTCCATGCTCATATCTTCCTTGTCGGAAGAGGTGATGTATTTGACGGTCTACGTCTAGGCAAGTTTGGCAGGCGGTGGAGGCAGCGTTCGGGTCATCGACGTAGGCACAAACTCTTAATTTGCTTGCGCAGTTTCAGGCTCTGCGTCAAGGTGACAACACCCCTGCTGAGTTTCTTGGTCGTGCTCAGCTTTTGATTGAGGGTTTAGCTCTCGTCGGTCGTCCTGTATCGTTTGACGAACAAAATTTGTACATATGGCATCATCATTAACAGTCGCCGGTGCTCCGGTGACAAGTCCACAGTTGGTGGACTACCTCCAAGCTCAACAATTTATCCATTTGGATGACTTTCCGGCGGAAATGGTGTCTGGTTCTCCGGCGCTTGCTGTCATAGTGGCTCGACGAGGTGACTGGTCTGCAAATGAAGGAGGTGGTCGCTAGAATGCTCGCGGCGGGCGGAACGGACGTGGTGGTCGTCGTGGCTCCCCCCGCTGCCAGCTATGCCGCAACCATGGTCACATGGCCATTTCTTGTTATCGGCGATATTCGGATTCTCCGCCGGCTCCTCAGGCGCATATGGCGCTGGGCGGTGATGTTGTTGTTGGTTCGGCTTCTTCGCAGATCTGGTTTCCTAAATCTGGCGCGTCTGCCCATGCCATACTGAACGAGTTATTGTTAAGTTCAACCGAGGAGTACCATGGGTCAAACTCTCTACGAGTGGGCAATGGCACAGGTTTGGTTATTTTTAGTGTTGGTCATACTACTATACCCACTCCCACTAAATTGTTAAAAATTTCTGATGCATTGCATATTCCGAAATTATATGCCTCTCTTTTGTCTATTCAGCGATTTGTTGATGAATTTACACGTTATACCTGGTTGTTTCCTTTACGATTAAAATCTGACATATATAAAAGATTTGATCAATTTCGTGCAATCGTTGAACGTTTGTTTTCTTGTTCCATTAAATCAATCAAGTCTGATTTAGGGGGTGAGTATCAAAAACTCCACTCTACTTTTACTACTCTTGGTATTGTGCATCGGTGTCCGTGCACTTATACGTATGAGCAAAATGGGCGGGTTGAGCGGCGTCATCGGCATGTTGTTGAAACTGGCCTCAGTCTTCTCGCTCATGGTTCAGTCTCATCAAAATACTGGGATTTTACGTTTGAGACAGCAGTGTATCTCATCAATCGTTTACCCTCATCTACTCTCCAGTATGACAGTCCTCATGCGCGGCTGTTTAAGGCGCCGCCTTCTTATAGTTTCTTGCATGTTTTCGGATGTCTCTGTTACTCATATCTTCGTCCCTATAACAAACACAAGATGAGTTTTCGGTCTGCTCCGTGTGTCTTCTTAGGTTACCATGTGTCCTTTAGGGGGTACCATTATATGGATCTCATCGCTGGGAAAATTTTCATCTGTCGCCATGTTCGCTTCGATGAAGGGGTTTTTCCTTTTTCTGTGTCTTCTTCTTTGCAAGCTCAAGATTGTGCTCCTGATATTGGTGATTTGCCGTGGGGCGCTGTCCCTTTGGCACCGATGGTTGGTCCTTCAGTTTCTCTCGATTCGTGTGTTACTGGCTCTGTGGGTCCTGTTACTCGTGTGCCTCCGGTTAGGCGGTGAAGAGCTGCTGGGCCTCCTAAACTGCGGACGCATGCAATGCTTCTTCTATTAGACTAATGCACATAACTGTACTAACCTCCAGCCATAGTGTCCTTTAGATTGCCTTGTAGATGCCTTTGATTGTGTGTATTTCTGCAGAGTGTCTCCCACTTGTTCTCAGGTTCAAAGTAGATGGTGTATGCAATATAGTCTGTAACCTGAGCAGTGGGAGACCTATCCCTTTTGTATAGAACCATCAATATAAGTTATGTAACGGTTTCCGTTACATGGAACCACATAATGGCTATTGAAAGCCATCATTACTTGCACCATTTAATTTCCCTTAATGGAAATGTTACATTCTCCCACTTTGTGCAAGTACAAACTCAAAGAAAACAAAGAAACATGAACTATAGAGAAACGTTCTCCAAATGTGAGTAGCATCTACTATAATCACAAAGTAACTTGTTCTCTAAGCATTTTTGTGGTAAACAAAACTTAATGAATAAACCTTATGTTTATTCCAGGTCCAAATATATTTTCTCAACAAAATGTGTGCACGATACAATAACGAGAAAATATCTGAATGCTTTAAGAATTTCATATAACAATAACTGTATGTATACAAATTTTACAACGTGGGCGCAAGTCCCATTTTCTCAACAAAATCCCTAAACTTGAATGGTGGCATGCCTTTAGTCAGGGGATCAGCAATCATCAACTCAGTGCTTATGTGCTCAATGACCACTTTCTTATCTTTAACACGTTCCCTTATGGCAAAGTACTTGGTGTCGATATGCTTGCTTCGACTCCCACTCTTATTGTTCTTAGCCAGGAAAATCGTAGCTGAGTTGTCACAATAAACTTTTAACGGCTTAGAAATAGAATCCATAATTCTAAGCCCTGAAATGAAATTCTTAAGCCATACACCTTGAGATGTAGCCTCAAAACAAGAAACGAACTCGGCTTCCATGGTTGAAGTGGTGACAAGAGTTTGTTTAACACTTCTCCATGAAATAGCTCCACCGGCCATAATGAAAATGTTTCCCGAAGTTGATTTCCGAGAATCAACGCAACCGGCAAAGTCCGCGTCAGAGTACCCAACAATGTCCAAAGTGTTCATCTTCCTGAACACAAGCTTATAATCCTTGGTACCTTTGAGATACCTCAAAACCTTCTTTGCAGCTCTCCAGTGGTCTAAACCCGGATCACTTTGATATCGTCCCAGCATTCCAACAGCAAAGGCGATGTCCGGCCTAGTACAGACTTGAACATACCCGAGACAACCGACAACCGAAGCATAGGGAATATTCTTCATGGATTCTCTTTCAAAATCATTCTTTGGACATTGGTCCAAACTAAATTTATCACCTCTCACAATAGGAGCTGGACTCGGTGAACAATCCTTCATCCGAAATCTTTCTAAGACTTTGTTGATATAGGTTTCCTGCGATAGTCCCAGAATGCCCTGGGATCTATCCCTATGGATCTTTATGCCAATGACATAAGATGCCTTTCCCATATCTTTCATATCAAAGTTCTTGGAAAGGAATTGTTTAACCTCGTGCAGCATTCCCTTATCATTTGATGCAAGCAAAATATCATCCACATATAAAACAAGAAAACAAATTTTACTCCCACTTGTCTTTTGGTATATGCAATGATCTAGGATACTTTCAACAAAACCATATGATGAAATGACTCTGTCAAACTTGATATACCATTGGCGGGAGGCTTGTTTTAATCCATAAATGGACTTTTTGAGCTTGCAAACCAAATGATTGCCTTCATTAGAAGAGAATCCTTCAGGTTGTTTCATATAAACCACCTCTTCTAGATCACCATTAAGGAATGCCGTTTTCACATCCATTTGTTGCAATTCAAGATTGAAATGTGCAACCAAAGCCAAGATTATGCGAAGTGAATCTTTCTTTGATACAGGAGAAAAGGTCTCTGTGTAATCGATTACTTCTTTTTGATTGAATCCTTTAGTAACGAGCCTAGCCTTGTATCGCTCGATGTTGCCTAATGAGTCCTTTTTAGTCTTATAGACCCATTTACAACCAATGACCTTGGTCCCATTAGGCAACTCAACAAGGTCCCAAACCCCATTGCTCCGCATAGAATTCATTTCTTCTTTCATGGCTTCAAACCATAAATCAGAATCTTTACAATTTATGGCTTGTAAAAATGTTTCTGGATCATTTTCAGCTCCAACATCAGACTCTTGCAGATACACTATGTAATCACTAGGAATTGCTGATCTTCTATCTCGAACAGATCGCCTCAAAGTTGAACTACCATCTCCTTGAGAAGTTAGTGGTTCGATTATCGCTTCAGGAATTTCCTGAATTGGTCGATCGGTTGAGATAATATCAGCATCTCGTGGAATTTCTTCAATAGGTTGTTCAATACCCGTTTGATCTTGAGGGGTGCTTGAATCTATTATCAACCTATATGATGACGTAGAAGGACATGATTCAATATGATCATGATTAGAAATCAAATCATTGAATCTATCTCTCCCACTAATCATGTCATTTTCAAGAAACTTAGTATTTCTTGATTCCACGATCCTAGTCGAATGAGATGGACAATAAAATCTATACCCTTTGGAGGACTGTGCGTATCCAATAAAGAAACCACTAATAGTCCTTGGGTCCAACTTCTTTTCTTGTGGGTTATATATCCTTACCTCAGACGGGCATCCCCAAACACGCATATGCTGCAAACTCGGTTTCCAACCTTTAAATAACTCAAATGGTGTCTTTGGGACAGCCTTGGTTGGAACACGGTTTAATATATACGTTGCCGTCTTAAGCGCTTCGGCCCACAAAAACTTTGGAAGTTTGGAGTTGCTAAGCATACTCCGCACCATGTCAATAAGCGTTCGGTTTCTTCTTTCAGCAACACCATTTTGGTCCGGAGATCCAGGCATGGTATATTGGGCAACAATCCCATGTTCTTGAAGAAACTTAGCAAATGAACCAGGTGCTTGTCCACTTTTAGTGTACCTACCATAGTATTCACCACCTTTGTCGGATCTTACTATCTGTATTTGTTTCCCACATTGGTTCTCAACTTCAGCCTTAAAAGACTTGAAGGCATCCAATGCTTCGTTTTTATTATGAATCAGATACACATAAGTAAATCTCGAGTAATCATCAATAAATGTGATGAAGTACTTCTGACCTGGCATATCCATATCTGGACAGCAAATGTCAGTGTGTATGATTTCTAATATGCTTGAACTTCTTTTGGCACCTTTCTTAGACTTGTTAGTCTGCTTTCCCTTAATGCAGTCTATACAAGTCTCGAAATTAGTATCATCAAGAGTACTAAGTACCCCGTCATTTACTAATCTCTTTATAAGTTCAAGGGAGATATGACCTAATCTCCGATGCCATAACATGGAAGAGTTCTCACTAATACTTGATCTTTTGGAATCGGAATGAACATGCAATGAACTATAAGTGATATTGTTTTGTAAATGTAAACGATAAAGACCATCAGACAATGTATCATATCCAATATGAGATGATTTATTAAAAATATTCAAACTTTTGTCTTGAAAAGTAAATGAAAAACCCATCAGTACAAGTCTGGATACTGAAACCAAGTTTCGGGAGAAACTTGGTACATAAAATGTCTTTTCCAAAAACAATACAAAACCACTATTTAAAACAAGTTTGCATGTTCCAATAGCTTCCACTTGTGATCCCATCTTGTTTCCTGATAAGATGGTCCATTCATTTCCCACCGGCTTCCTTAGATTTTGCATTCCCTGTAAAGAGTTTGCAATGTGGATTGTTGAACCATAATCAACCCACCAAGTATTAGCGTTAAATTCAGACATATTAGATTCATAACAAACAAATGAGGATAGATTACCTTTCTTCTCGACCCACTTCTTGTACTTGATGCAATCTTTCTTCATGTGTCCCTTCTTTTTATAAAAGAAACACTTATGCACTTTCTTTATGTCAGCTTGAGGTGGAATGTTTCCTTTCCCCTTAGCCTTTGAAGTGGAACCTCGAGATTTGCCAGATTTAGACTTCTCACGTGCCGTAGCCAGCATGGCACTTTCACCCATTTCCATCACCAATCTACCTTCTTCTTGAACACACATGGTCATTAAATCATTTATAGACCATTTTTCCTTATGTGTGTTGTAAGAGATTTTAAAAGGTTCGTACGATGATGGTAGAGTGTACAAAGCATAATAAACGAGAAAGTCATCCGACATATCTACCCCAAGAGTCTTGAGTTGAGCTACAATGTCACGCAATTCCATGATGTGCTCACGCACACCTTTGATGAAAGTGAGACGAAGAGAGGAAAATCTCATGATGAGGGTGCTTGCCAAAGCCTTTTCTGAAGTGACGAACTAGTCGTCAATAGCCTTGAGCAATGCTCGGACATCCTTATGCTTTTCACTAACAGAACCCCAAATCCCATTAGATATTTTCGCCTTGATGTACATTGTGCTGAGCTGATTGGATCTATCCCATTGCTCATATAGCGCAACCTCATCTTGGGTACTTTCTTTAGTGGGGACAGGCGGTTGCTCATTGTGAATAGCGTAGTCCAAGTCTTTTCACCCTAGATTAAGAAGAATAGTTTCCTTCCACATTTTATAGTTGTCGCCCCTAAGTTCTGGAACTTCGATGTTCAAATCTATGTGAGTAACGGATTGAGATGCTGTAAAGGTAAAGGTTTGGATTAGAATTTTGAGGCATAGATAGAATTGAATTGCATACATTACCAATGTAAATGATGCATATCCAAGATCCGAATGCAATAAAAATTGCATGTGGGCTAAATTTTTACGTAGAATGGACCTTGTAAAATTAGAATAGAAATGAGATGGATACAAGGTTGAATTTCTATTCTCAATGTTAAAAAACTACCAAAAACTATATGCCGACACATAATTGCCTGTGGGATAAATTATGGTCATAGTTTGGTATTTTAACCTGATCAATCATATAAATATAACAAAATTGCCTGTGGGCTAAATTTCATTATATTAAGTATGATTAATCACAACGTATTACGTATGCTTAAGCTTTATGCGATTTCAGAAAAACTTGATGTAGAATATTAATTAAATTAAGGATGTTGTGTCTACTCCTTAATCAACTAAAATTGTACTATCGCATCGGCATAGATTTTGGAAAGGCAAAACAAATTATGCAATTAACATGATATGCAATTCCCAAGTATACTCCCAGGGAAGTTGGTTGGGCTAAGGCCCATTAAAAACCAACTCCTTAGACAGAGTAGGATTTCAAGGGAACTTGTAGCACATTGGCTAATTTTCAAGTTTTCTTCCCAAGAAACTTTCCCCGGGTCATACAATTTCACATTATAGCAAAATTGTTCTGAAGGTGTTATTTAAGTACTTTGATGTTCACGGTTTGGTAAGAGACTTTAAGGGTAGGTGAACTTATGAACTTAATGTACTAACCTTCAGGCACTACCGTAGTTGTACTAAACTATATGTACTATGTAATATGCTAAAGTCCAATATACTAAGGAATTTCACTAATTCCTAAATATGCTTTTCTAAGGCATAATATAAATTGCATAATATAAAAAATAAATATTATGCTAATTGGACATAATATGCATATTACAAAAACATAAATATCATATTATACAAAAATTGCACAAAACAATATAGCAATTTAACAAATATGAATTAATAATACAATTTAAATTCAATTTGCAATTTGAATGAAAATTCCTTTAAACTATATAATTTTCAAAACTTTACCAAATTATAATTTGAATAAAAATTATATAAACAAATAATAGGCCCAATTAATTAAACAAATATATATATATATATATATATATATATATATATATATATATATATATATATATAACATATAATAATCAGGTTTCATATAAATAAATATATTAAGGGCCCAAAACAAATTATTGTTATTAATTAAATGAAATGGTCAGGCCCAAAGGGCTAGACCCGGCCCAACAAAACCTCCATCAGCACTTTAACAAAATTAAAACCTAGCTGGTAGTATAGCCCGGAGAACTGCAGAACGGCAAAAACGCACGCAGAAACGCAGAAGCAGAGGGGATGCAGCGTCGTAAGCGGGAGACCGACCGACCGCCGGTAGCCCGGAGCTCCGCCGCTCGCCGCCCTCCCCGTTGTATCCCCAGGCGTATCAACAGATCGCCGCCGTTCTCCACCCGGACGCAAGACCTAGCGCCGTCGCGACGCCTCCTACGCCAGACACCGGCTGAAGAAACAAGGAAAGCCGTCGCCGCCGCCTCTCCGCCGGATTGACGAGAAAACGACGCAGCCCGACCACTGATCCAACAGGTTTAATATTTTTTTTAATGGTTTCACCGCCCCATGGCGGTGATTTCGCCGGAATAGGAGGCACACCGACGACCACCGCCCAACGGCGGTCGAGGTCGCCATAAAGGGGGTACGCCGGCGACCATATATACGAATGGTTGCCGGCCGGAACCCCCAAATCCATATGCCTCCTATTTCTTTTTTTTTTAAGGAAATTTGGAAAAACAGTGTATATATACAAACTTTATGCGAAAAAAAAATTTGTATATAATTTCCAAAAGGTAAAACTATTGCAGTGTACATCTAGATATTCACAATTCATACATCTACAAAAATACACATTTATATGCATTCAAATAGGCATAATAGATTTTCAAGAAAAATATAGTGCATATCATATTCAGGAAAATATATATCATGCAATATATACAACTAGGCAGATATAACATAGCTCATGATACCAAATGTTAGACTAATGCACATAACTGTACTAACCTCCAGCCATAATGTCCTTTAGATTGCCTTGTAGGTGTCTTTGATTGTGTGTATTTCTACAGAGTGTCTCCCACTTGTTCTCAGGTTCAAAGTATATGGTGTATGCAATATAGTCTGTAACCTGAGTAGTGGGGGACCTATCCCTTTTATACCTATAGAACCATCAATATAGGTTATGTAACGGTTTCCGTTACATGGAACCACATAATGGCTATTGAAAGCCATCATTACTTGCACCATTTAATTTCCCTTAATGGAAATGTTACATCTTCGGCATATGCCGCATGGTAATACTCAGCTTCAGGCGCTGGTGGCTTCTACGGACTTTAGGGATCCTACTTGTTATTCTCAGGCAGTCCGTCATCAGGAGTGGCGTGAGGCCATGGACCAGGAGTACAATGCATTGATGCACAACCACACTTGGACATTAGTGCATGAGCGGCCGGTATGAATGTTATAGGTTGCAAGCGGGTGTCCTGCACCAAACGCAAGGTCGATGGGTCCGTTGAGTGGTACAAGGCGCGTCTGGTTGCTAAGGGTTTCAATTAGGTTCCCGAGGAGGATTTTTTCGGTATGTTCAATCCGGTGGTTAAGCTTACGACGGAACATTTGGTACTTTCCTTAGCTTTGTCGCGTGGGTGGACGTTGCATCAACTGGACGTCCACAATGCCTTTTTGAATGGACTTCTCTCTGAAACAGTGCTTATGCGTCAGCCTCCTAGTTATTCTTATCCTACCATGCCTGATTGTGTTTGTGTCATCTTCAGCGGTTTTTGTATGGTTTGAAACAAGCCCCACGGGCTTGGTTCAAATGCTTGCATTATTTTCTTTTATCAGTTGGTTTTAAGTCCTCGAAGACTGATGTTTCATTATTTTATCATTCAGTGGGAGATTCCCGGGTATTTATGCTAGTTTATGTTGATGATATAATTATGCTTGGTAGTGATGCTGCTTTGGTTGAAAAACTGCTTTCTCGTTTGTCGTCGTTTTTTAAGATTCACGATATGGGTTCGCCTCATTTTTTTCTTAGCATTGAGACTGTTCTGGCAGACGGTGGTCTTGTTCTTTCCCAGCGTAGGTACATGGGTGACATATTGAAGCAGGCTAGTATGACTGTTGCAAGCCTCTTGTTAGAGTATGATTCGAGTACTCTAACTTGTTTGATAGAAAACGAACCGGATTTTCTATCTTGTCTGATAAAGAACGAACCTAGGACTTATCGAGAAGTTGTGACTTCTACGGAAGGTCCTATGTGGAAGGAAGCGATCAAAAGTAAAGTGGATACTATCCTACAGAATCACACTTGGGAACTTGTTGATCTTCCTCCGGGTTGTAAACCTTTAGGATCCAAGTGGGTCTTTAAAAGGAAAATGAAACCGAATGGTTCTATCGAGAAGTATAAGGCCAGACTTGTAATCAAGGGTTACAGGCAAAAAGAAGGCCTTGA
Organism: Ipomoea trifida; assembly: GCA_003576665.1. Taxonomy (NCBI): domain Eukaryota; kingdom Viridiplantae; phylum Streptophyta; class Magnoliopsida; order Solanales; family Convolvulaceae; genus Ipomoea; species Ipomoea trifida. The sequence goes on from CP025654.1 coordinate 12,281,260, forward strand.
TTACTTCGATACGTATTCTCCTGTGACGAGAATAAATTCCATCAGGATGATACTTGCCATAGCCGCGTTGCGGAATTTGGAAGTTCATCAAATGGATGTGAAAACAGCTTTCTTAAATGGCGAGTTAGATGAGGAAATCTATATCAACCAACCCGAAGGGTTTGTGGTTCCAGGCCAAGAAAAGAAAGTGTGTAAATTAGTTAAATCGCTCTATGGTTTGAAACAAGCGCCTAAGCAATGGCACGAGAAGTTTGACCATTCGATGTTAACTAATGGGTTTAAAATAAACGAAAGTGACAAATGTATCTACGTTAAGGAAACGGTAGATGGCTACGTCATTCTTTGTTTATATGTGGATGATATACTCATCGTTGGTATGTGGATGACCAAGAACATGTTAAACGCAAGATTTGACATGAAGGATATGGGTTTGGCCGATTTAATCCTTGGGATTAAGATCATTGAAAGACCTGATGGTCTTGCGTTGAGCCAATCTCATTATGTTGATAAAATCCTTGAAAAGTTTAACAAGGATGATAATCAATTGGCTAAAACACCATTTGATACAAATGTTCAACTGACCAAAAACCACGGACAAAGTATTTCTCAAGTAGAATATGCTCGGGTTATTGGTAGCTTGATGTATCTTATGAGTTGTACTAGGCCGGACATTGCCTTCACGGTTAGTAAACTTAGTAGGTATACTAGCAATCCCGGTGAGATGCACTGGAAGGCAATAGTGAGAGTCATGAGATACTTGAGGTATACTCGTGATCTCGGACTGCACTATATAAGATATCCACGAGTGGCTATGTGTTTACACTAGCCGGTGCAGCCGTTGCGTGGAAATCTTCAAAGCAAACAGTAATAGCTAGATCCACAATGGAATCTGAAATGATTGCCTTGAACAAATGCTGTGAAGAGGCTGAATGGCTACGCCATTTTTTGGAAGATATTCCTAGTTTGGAAAGACATGTACCTCCAATTTGTGTGCATTGTGACAGTCAAGCAACAATTGGGAGAGTAAAGAGTCATGTATAATGGTAAGTCTAGACATATGCGTCATAGACATAACACCATTAAACAACTCCTCGCAACTAGTATTGTCTCGATTGACTTCATGAGGTCAATAGACAATATAGCAGATCCGCTAACCAAAGGGTTGAGCAAAGAAGTTGTCGAGAGGTTGGCACGAGGAATGGGTCTAAAGCCCTTGAGCTAAAACTTCCATAGTGGATACCAACCTAGCTGGCACCTAGGTTCAATGGGACAACTAAATTATGGAATAGCGTGTCACTGTGGGGGTCCCGGACTCCCTACCACTCCTCGTTAAAATAGTGACTCCCGATCGAGGCTAGCACACTAGTGCTTTAATGATTCAATTGTCATCGGACATATGTAATGTTGATGGACATGGGTTGAGTTGCGGGAAACTCGAGAAAGAATCACCTATGTGAGAGAGAAGTGTGGGTCGCTTCAAAGGAGAATTGAACTGGGCTCAATTCTTTAGAAACTCTTGCAGAACCAGGCAGGTGTCACACGACCAAAATGGGCACAGTCATGAGAACAGGACGTGGTTGGATGGTTCCTGTGTGAGATTTGTCAATGTCTACACAAACGGCAGTCGGTTCAAAGACATCGCGTTCTACCGTACAGCCAATAGAGTATATAGATCTCACAAGGCAAGGTTCAAAGGGTTACACCTACCTTTGCTATGCAGGAATCAACCGTTGAACGCAGTTGTTTCCTATTTCAAAATTCCCTTGAAAATCAATTTTCATTCATGTGGGGGATTGTTGGAAAAATAGCACTAAAATGGCATTTAAGTGGCCATTTTGTGATACAAATTTAGGTGGGGTCCACAACCGATTTGGGTCAGGTTAAAGTGGATTCGGTTTCTTCGTAGTGAGACGAAGAGATCCATATATTGTACGCTCAAAATGGATAATGGGTGAATGAGAAATTGGTTCTCAAAGTAGACCCATTAGAGATGGAATTTGAAGTGAGGAAAAGCTTGTGAAGCTTTGTCCCACATTGGTTGGGAAGGAAGATTTGCCCCACTATAAATACAAGAGGCTTTTTAAGGCTAATTGATTTGTATGGCATAGAGGCTCTCTCTTGCGCGCAGGGGGGTGCAAATCAAATCCCAAACTAAGCCTGAAAAGGCTTGACTCGTGTACGCGGGCACTGGCCGTACGGGTTAAGTTATGTCATATTTTCGAACAAGTTGTCTCGCGGTTAGCGCTGGACCATGCCTCGCACTGTGACTCCAGTGACCTCTCGAACGCGACATTTCACATGTGTCCGTTCAAAAATGACTCTTGATATTACGGAATTAATTTGATTAATTCCAATCATTATTTTCAGAGTTATTTTGTGAATAATGGACTTGGTAGTGGGTGTAAATGTTGGTTAGTGGCAGAATTAATTTTCTGCTAGTGGGTGGAGGTTACTAATGGTTTATCAATGCCATGATTAATGCTATGATCCATTTCCTCCACTATATATTCGTTGTGAGTAGCAGGTTTGGAACACACCAAGAACACACGGCATACACTGTTTTCTCCCTCAAAACTCTACTCACATTTCCTTCAAGTCATCTGCGTTCATCCCACGTCCTAGTTCGCCGGATCCAAGTTTGTGTGCTCAAACGTTGGATCGTAGTACGTTTTATCCTGAGAAACCTAGACCGCAACGCTACAGCACCCCGGGAGGCGGTAAATAAGGTTTTAAGGATAGTGGCAACACGACTCGTGCTTCCAACCACCCGAGATCGTCCATTTTTTATCCGAAGTTGTTTATCAGGTTTATTCAACCTTGTGTAGGTTTTATTTTCCTGTGTAATTATCCTTCGTGGATATTTCTGTTGTATTTCCATTTTCTATTGAATTTTGAGAATTATTTTCCTTACACGGTTTGCGGTTGTCTCCCTCGGAGTCCATGGATCTTCATGCTTTTTCAGACTCAGACTGGGCTGGCTGCTTCATTGTTCAGAAGTCCATCGATGGGTTCGCGATGTTTTGTGCGTCGAACCTTGTTTCATGGGTGTATCGAAAACTAAAGACTGTAGCTCGTTCGTCCACTGAGGCCGAGTACAAGGCTCTTGCTGATGTTTCTGCAGATGTTACTTGGGTTGTTTCGCTGTTGCGTGAAATTGGTTTCACACCAGGTGCTCCTCCTCGTTTGTGGTGTGATAATCTTGGTGCCACATAACTCTTCTCTCTACATATTATCTATAACTACTTTACTACAACATTATTATTATTATTATTCTGAAATAACAATTCTCTGGTTCACCGTTAATCTCATCGTTACCAAGTTAGGTGCAATAACACCACTTGATATTTCATCGTGTAAATCTAGGAATATGATGTTGCTTGTGGTGTTGTAACATTCTTCTTGTACTGAATCCAATACCAATTTTTTCTCCTTGATATTTAGTAGCATTCAGAATTTGTTCAAGACTCTCAGTAAGTCGCCTGGACTCATATTTTTACATCTTTCTTCAATTGTTCTATTTCTTTTAACAATTCTAGCTCTTTTTCTTGAGTTTCTTGAGTTCCAACTACGTCTCCTTATTCTGAGTTTGTTCGTGTTCTTTTTCACTTTAGAGCACTCAATTGGTTTGAATTAGATCCATATTCGCCCATATGAGTTATTTCCACTTGGCTTAAATTAGTTGTGTGCAAGCTTCGAAGAGTCCCTACATGTCTCATTCGATATTGAGTTGATAATCTATTTACTGTTATTAATTAATTCAGGGAAAGTTACAAAATTGTTGCTCATTCCGTCATCGTCACTTTTTGAGTCATCACTTAGGGTGGAGACATATGTTTTATTTTTCCTTCTCAAGTAGGTAGCACTTAGGTTGTATATGTCTGTGACCATTGCGTTTGAAACATTGCATTCCTTCTATATTAAAGATTCTTTTTTGTTTGCTGGAGTTTGTATCTAGTGGATGTATGTCTTTGAATGTTAGAGTTTGGGTTTTTGTGGAAGTTGGAAGTTTATTTCTATTTTTGAACCGATTGAATTTTCTAACAACAGGGCTAAAAATTTTGGTTAGGATGACTATGGATTCCTCCACGTTTCTCAATTCCTCATTCAGTGTATGAGTTTGGTTCTTTCTTGGTTTTAAACGCCTACTCCTTTTGTAGTATTCTTTTTGCTTTGGAACATGTCTAGTTCATAGGTTTGAGGAGGAAGGGGATGAAACCCTTATTTTATTTTACTAGGGAATGGATTTTAGTCATTTTACAATTAAGGAGCTAATCAAAACTTATAATAGTGTTCTAAAAATCTGTCAACCAAACAATAACTATGACTTTGATACTCATTCCTGATAGCTAAATCTGTCAACCAAACACATCCATAGTTTGAACCTAACCGTGATCCATCCCTAGACCCTAGGTCGATTGTAACAACCATGATAGGAACTAGAAAGGACCGAAAGTTGCAAGAATGTAGAAAAGTGAACAAAAAAGCACATGAGGAATTTTTATTAGTTTCACCTTCTCCCAAATCTTCTAATTGCCAATATCAAGCCTATTCTCTTTATTTGCAACACTTGTTATTTAAATACAGAATTCAGCAACGCTAACAAAAGCTAAATAATAAGAACAATCTAACAGCTGAATCCTTCCTTGTTTGAACCCTTCAAGCTACATTCTTCCAGTGTCCCTGGTAAGTTCTGCCAAGGAATGCATCATAAACAGCAGTGCCAGTTTTTACAGCTTTGGTCGTACCATCTTCGCTTCAGGCCTGCAATACGCAAAATACATTGACATGTGAAAAGAGCTCCATCCTCTTAAAGAAGAGGATTGAAAATGCAGACAATGAGTACATAATGCATAGAAACAGAACTTCAGGCCAAAGTTTATAGGATCTTTTCGTTTACAACACTCCCTATAATTATGGATCATTTCACTTTGTCCATGTGTAACTGGTGTTAGAGGCATGATTAGAATTGCAAAAAACCAGAATGGGTTGGTCAGGATAATGGAGTTCTCTATTTTGTTATGTGTAATCTATCATTATCGTTGATAAGAACAAGGGAGTTTCTGCAAGTTCTGGCCAACAATTTTTACATCACCAATGACTTTATGCGTGAATTTTTAACTCTAGAATTGTAATTGTATTAAGAAACCAATGCATTGTACGCTAATGGGGGAAAAAACTTACATGAGCTCTACAACAAGGGCAGATGCTCCTCCTCCTCCATTGCAAACTCCGGCAACCCCAACTTTTCCATTCTTTGCCCTCAGCACCTGGAAAATATTACGAGTTATATTGAGAAGCAACACGGGCACTATAAGTCAACTAATTTATCAACAGTCTCCATATAGTAAATTTGCAGATTCTTGTCTTTACGAATTACGACTTTCCCATTCAAACTGTTGTTGTCTTTTCGGGTTGTTTTTAAAAAATGAGGTCAAGTCAACTAGGCAACTACTATGTAGTGTAATGACACTTCTATTACCGTTCCAAATCGTTGGTCATAGGATAGAACCCCATGGTGAGGGCATTGATTGTTTGGGCTAAAAAAGATTGAGAAAGTATAGAATAGATACTACCTTGTAAAGAATCATGAGTATCTCAAAAAAAAAAATGAGGTCAGGAAACATCAAGACTAATTGCAAAGGTAAGCAGGAAAAGAACACGAATATTCCAGAATTAGTAGACAGAAGTAATAACGCTAATACATACCCCTAACAGCGTTACCAAGATCCTAGCCCCACTGCAGCCCAGGGGATGTCCCAAAGACACAGCTCCTCCATGTACATTCAGTTTTCCCTGTAATAAAGAACAAAGAAAAGAAGGATCATAATTGGAAGGACCATTCTGAAAGTAGAAGAAATTTTTAATTTGAAGATGATCAAGGGGTAAAGAGTTGAGGGCAGTCTTAACACTCACAGGATCAAGATTGAGCAGTCTTAGGTTGGCAAGGGCGACAACCTGCAAAGATGGGCATGATGGAAGTCTCAAAAAAATAAAAAATAATTAAAACAAGATACTAATAACAATGATTAGATTAGACATCGATCCTTACAGAAAAAGCCTCATTTATTTCGTAATAATCTACATCAGAAGTCTTCAAACCAGAGTGTCTAATTGCTTTTGGTATCGCAAGTGCTGGAGCAGTTGGAAATAACTCGGGTGCCTATCCCAGTTTCATACCGTCAAAACATAGTACAGTACATAGGCTTTTGAGTCTTAGAAAGACAATTATAAACAAGGTTCATAAACAACCTGAGCAGCATCTGCATATCCTCTGATCTTGGCAATTACTTGCAACCCAAGTTTAAGTGCCTTTTCTCCACTCACCAGCACCAGTGCAGCAGCTCCATCACTTTTAAAGATGAGAGAAGTGTCAATATGAGGATATATTAAAATAATGGTGGCATAATTTCAGTAGTGCTGTGCAGCAGACAGCAGTAGTGGTGTGCAGACTATTCCTGTGCAGAATAAGTGTATAAACTATTAGTTAGGTGGCAGAATTTCAGGGTGTATAAACTATTAGTTAGGTGGCAGAATTTCAGGATTTGTTTTCTTACATTGAATGTATATATAGGTGTGTATGAACAGAACCTAAAAACAGAAGTTTTCCTTCATTTTCCAGTCCTGGTCACTTGTCTCTAATTTCTATCCTAAAATTCTGTTTTGTCATGGTATCAGAGCCAAAATCCTGAGATAATCCTTGTGCCTTGTTCCTTGTCTTGGTCTAAGATCGTGGTGCTTTTTGTGATCTTGTATCACTCATAGCCAAAATCCTGAGATAATCCTTGTGTCTTGTTCCTTGTCTTGCACTCTTGCTCCAAGATCGTAGTGTTTTCTTTGCATCACTCGTATCCTACTATCCTAGTTTCTTGGACCTATTCTTGTTTCTGATCGAATCATGTCTTTGGAAAGATCTGAAAATTTTATTGTTCGATTGAATGGCAAAAATTATTCTGCCTGGGCATTCCAATTTGAGCTCTTTGTCAAGGGAAAAGAATTATGGAGTCATATCAATGGGAGTGATTCTGCACCTGACAAAGAAAAGGAGAAGGAGAAATATGCAAAATGGGAGGTGAAGGATGCTCAGATTATGTCCTGGATTCTTGGAAGTATGGAACCCTCCATACTTATCATTGTTATCAATCTCAAGCCTTATAAGACCTCTAGAGGAATGTGGGATTACTTGAAGAAAGTTTACAACCAAAACAACTCAGCACGAAGGTTTCAATTGGAGCTCGAGTTGGGACAACTCAGTCAAGGGAGTATGTCAATCCAAGAGTTTTATTCTTCCTTTGAAACTCTTTGGGTTGAATACACTGATATTGTCTATGCAAATGTTCCTCCTGAAGGACTATCTGCTGTACAACGTGTCCATGAAACCAGCAAACGTGATCAGTTTTTAATGAAGTTAAGGGGGGAGTTTGAAACAATCAGGTCTAACCTGATGAATAGACAGTTAGTTCCTTCAACGGATATTTGTGTAGGGGAGCTTCTCAGGGAAGAACAACGGCTCACTACACTGGCTGTCTTGGAGCAGAAAGCTCAAAATTCTGGTCCAATTCCTGTTGCCTACGCTGCCCAAAGGAGACCTAACGGAGGCAGAGATATGACTAATGTCCAGTGTCATAGTTGCAAGAATTTTGGTCACTTTGCCACTAATTGTACTAAAACATTCTGCAATTATTGTAAGAAAGCAGGGCATATCATCAAAGAGTGTTCCATTCGGCCTCCAAAGAAACATGAAACTGCCTACAATGTCTCAGTTGCTCCCTCTAGTGCCTCCAATGCTGGTCAGTCTACTATTACTCCTGAAATGGTCCAACAAATGATAGTTTCTGCCCTATCAACCTTTGGTCTTTCAGGTAACAATAATTCTGCCACCTAACTAATAGTTTATACACCCTGAAATTCTGCCACCTAACTAATAGTTTATACACTTATTCTGCACACCACTACTGCAGTCTGCACACCACTACTGTTGTCTGCTGCACACCACTACTGAAATTCTGCCACCATTATTTTAATATATCCACATATTGACTGTAATTGCACCGTTCCATTTTCAAAATCTGGTTGTTTTGTGCAGGATCAAGTGTCCGGGAAAATGATCGCGAAGGGGCCTAAAGTGGGACGTCTTTTTCCCTTGTTTTTGTCTCCCCCTCCAGTGTCAAATTATGTTACTTGTAATGCTGTCCAAAGTAATAATCAGGTGTGGCATAGACTTTTAGGACATCCTAATTCTCATGTACTTTGAATCTTGCTTAAATCTGGTTTACTTGGGAATAAAAACCTTTCTTCTAATAATGATGTTGATTATGCATCCTGTGAACTTGGCAAAAGCAAAACTCTTCCTTTTCCACGACATCAAACCCATACCACCAAACCTTTTGAACTCGTGCATACTGATGTATGGGGTATTGCACCTGTAATCTCTCATGAACATTACAAATACTTTGTTACATTTATTGATGATTTCACTCGTTTTACTTGGGTATATTTTCTCAGGACTAAGAGTGAGGTTTTCTTTGTGTTCAAGGTCTTTCTTGCTTTAATTGAAACAGAGTTTTCTGCTAAAATCAGAATCTTGCAGTCTGATTCGGGTGGGGAATATATGTCAAGTGAGTTTCAAGTTTTTCTTCAAAGTCATGGGATCATTTCTCAGCGTTCTTGACCTTTCACTCCACAACAAAACGGTGTGGCTGAAAGAAAGAACCGCCATCTTCTTGATGTTGTTCGAACTCTTCTAATTGAGTCTTGCGTTCCTCCTCAATTTTGGTGTGAAGCTTTAGCTACTGCAGTTTATTTAATTAATAGATTACCATCCCCCAACTTGAACAATAATTCACCTTATTTTATTTATTTGGACATGCACCAAATTATTCCAATCTTCATGTTTTTGGATGTGTTTGTTTTGTGCACCTTCCTGCACATGAGAGGAATTAACTTACTGCCCAATCTGTTAAGTGTGCTTTCTTAGGTTATGCTGGAACCCAAAAAGGATTTCTTTGCTATGATTCTCATGCCCGACGAACTCGTGTCTCTAGGAATGTCATTTTTTTTGAAAATCAGTCTTTCTTTAGCACTCAACAGACTTCAGAACTCCCTTCTCTATCTACTTTACCATATTTCTCTGCATCACCAACACATGTACATCGGTTTAAATCTGATTGTGTTTATCATAGACGCACTCCTCCTGCTTCTGATCCTCTTACAGGTCTCACTTCGGCTCTTTCACATCAACCTGCGACAACTGATTCTGTTCTACCCAGTTCTAGTGATCCCCCTCCTCTTCGTAGAAGCTCTAGACCTCACAAACCCGTTGAAAGGTATGGTTTTTCAAGCCCTGTGGCTATGTCTACTGTGTTATCTTCAATCTCCATCCCCACTTGTTATAAAAAGGCTATGGAACATAAGTGTTGGCAACAAGCTGGAAGAAGAACTTCAAGCACTTGAAGAAAATCATACTTGGGACATTGTTTCCTGTCCCCCAAGTGTTAAGCCCATTGGTAGCAAGTGGGTCTATACTGTGAAACTCAAGTATGATGGCTCCTTGGATCGATATAAAGCTCATTTGGTCACTCTTGGAAATAAACATGAATATGGTCTCGACTACGAAGAAACATTTGCACCAGTTGCTAAGATGACCACGGTGAGGACCATACTTGCTATTGCTTCCTCTCAGTCTTGGGCTTTACATCAGATGGATGTAAAAAATGCCTTCTTGAATAGGGATCTTAAGGAAGAGATTTACATGAAGCTTCCACCCGGGATGTCCATGACAGGTGCACATGAGGTTTGCAAGCTAAGACGTTCCTTGTATGGTTTAAAACAGGCACCTAGGGCCTGGTTTGAGAAGTTTCGCAACACTCTTCTCACTTTTTCCTTCACACAAAGTCAATATGATTCTTCACTCTTCTTTCACAAGACAACCACCGGTATGATCTTTCTCTTAGTATATGTTGATGATATTATCATCACCGGTAATGATAATGGGCTGATCACTAAGCTTCAAAATATGCTGTCTTGTACATTTAAAATGAAAGATCTTGGGCATCTAACATATTTTTTAGGGCTGGAATTTCACTATGGAGGTCATGGTTTCCTCCTAAACCAACATAAATATATTCAAGATCTCATTGAGCTGGCTGGTTTACAGGATGCTACTGCTGTTGATACACCAATGGAGGTGAATGTTAAATACCGGAAAGATGAAGGCGACCTTTTGCCCGATCCTTTTTTGTATAGGCAGCTTGTTGGTAGTCTTATCTACCTAACGATTACAAGGCCCGATATCTCTTATGCTGTTCATATAGCTAGCAAATTCATGCACTCACCTCGACATCTTCATCTTGCTGCAGTTCGTCGCATAATTCGATATTTAATTGGGTCACCTACACGTGGGTTATTCTTTCCCAAACAATCTGCTCTTCCTTTGACTGCATATAGTGATGCAGATTGGGCTGGCTGCCCAGATACTAGGAAGTCTATCACTGGATGGTGCGTTTTTCTTGGAGATGCCTTGATTTCTTGGAAGTGTAAGAAGCAAGAGAGTGTTTCTAAATCCTCTACAGAAGCCGAGTATAGAGCAATGTTTGCTGCCTGTTCAGAAATTGTGTGGTTGCGTGGTCTTCTTTCTGAACTTGGATTTCCTCCAAGTGATCCTACTCCACTTCACGGTGATAATACAAGTGCTATTCAAATTGCAGCAAATCCCGTATTATCATGAACGCACAAAACACATAGAAGTCGATTGTCATTACATCCGAGAGGCATTTACACTAGGTGTTATCACTCTGCCTCATCTCACTACTGATCTTCAAGTGGCTGATGTATTTACAAAGGCTTTAACACGCCAAAGGCACAAGTTTCTAAGTAGCAAATTGATGTTGATGGACTTACACACATCAATTTGAGGGGGGATGTCAATATGAGGATATATTGAAATAATGGTGGCAGAATTTCAGTAGTGCTGTGCAGCAGACAACAGTAGTGCTGGGAAGATAGCAGTAGTGGTGTGCAGACTGCAGTAGTGCTGTGCAGAATAAGTGTATAAACTATTAGTTAGGTGGCAGAATTTCAGGGTGTATAAACTATTAGTTAGGTGGCAGAATTTCAGGATTTGTTTTCTTATATTGAATGTATATATAGGTGTGTATGAATAGAACCTAAAAACAGAAGTTTTCCTTCATTTTCCAGTCCTGGTCACTTGTCTCTAATTTCTATCCTAAAATTATGTTTTGTCAAGAAGAGCAACAGCCAAAATAAAATAAATGGCCACTTCTCCACAATGAAAAATGTGCACAATGGTAAAGCAAAAAGTGTTTTGAAAAAGTTGACAATATGTGAAGAAAGACAGGACCAAGCAGATCAAAGGCAAAGAAAATTCGGAGGTAATGCCAAGGAATAGACTTCTCCACACAGATTGGCTATAGATGTGTTAAGACAAAGGAGGTGGACCAATCAGCTCTTCGGTCTTTCAGATTTTAGGAGTCTTGTCAAATCCAGGATACTAGAGCTTATGTCTGGAATTTTACAGCTTTGTGTGTCCTTAGCCTCAGAGATCTTCCGGATCCTAAGAGAGAAGTTCAAACATACCAGCCTACTTCTAAGGTTCATTGAATTTTGTGTCAAATCCATCAAATCTCCTCCTTTGGGTGAATTTCACCATTTAAAGACTAAAAGCAGATTTCACCAGCAGCCAGTGCCAAAGTGCAAACCCTTTCTTTCTCAAATCTAGCCTAGGATCTATATGCTCATACTACCATGTGCAAATAAAGAATGCTAAAAAAAAGTGCAATTAGGTCCCTGAACTGTCCAAAATTATGCAATTCGACCAAATTTGACTTGTTCTTGAGGTCAACGCTGACGTAGTGGTCATTGTCTTCGTCTCCGGCATAGAGATGAAGTGTTTTCTGTCTCCAGCCTGGAAACCACGTCAATGACCGACAGGTCAATAAATCATTTTGGACAATTAAGGGACCTAAGTGCACGTTTTTTTTTGAGTTGGATGGCTCAATTGCACTTTCGCATGTAGTTTGGTAGCTAATTTGAACCTTTTTACCATAAAGAATTGTACTGAAAGACCAATAGAGAGCATATATATAAAATAAAGCACCATCCTAATGTAAACCTTACTAATCTATAATAAGGCAAATAATGTTTTGAGAAGAATTCTGGTCCCGTAGGAGATCTTCCCAAAACTCATATGATTCCAACATGCACTAGTAAACTTAACATGCAAAGCCGGATGATAGGAAACAGAGAAGTAGACATATCTGTGAAGAGAGAGAGAGAGAGAACCTTATGATAGAAGCATTGCCGGCAGTGACGGTACCTCCTTCTTTAAAACTAGGTCTAAGCTTTCTCAATTTAGAGGCATCAAACTAGCAAGAGGAAAGTGAAGCAGAGACTTCAATAAGCATATCATAAAAACTCAAAGTTCAATGGATCACTGAAACAATATCAATTTTAGAAATTGGAGCGAAATATCTACTATGCAATTGGCAACTGTCATTACTAATGAAGCAATCAAAAGTATAAACACTAGAATACCAGATTTATTTAAAAAGAATAATAATCCCATTTAACTGAGCAATTTATGTTGCATCCAAAAGCATGAACGAGGATAGATACATAGATAAGATAAGAAATAAAGAAATTTTGAAAAATAAAAGCTCCATTTTGAATAAAGCTGACAAGAAAGAAAGATATCCATATGTTAATTTCCTTGCTCATCAATTATATACCTGTCTTAAACCATCATCTTTGTCAACAATATTAGGTGGCTTCCCTCTACCACCAGAAATTTCAACCTGCGTGTAAAACACAAATTCATAGAAGTAAAAAATGAATACACTTTCATACCAAATGTTTTTAAAAACAGAACCATAAAGAGAACAAGCTTGAAATCTCACCGGAACTATTTCCCATCCAAATGCACCACTGCTTTGTGCAGCAATTCCTCGCTCAAAGCTTTGAATAGCATAAGAATCCTACAGAATAATAATCCCAAAAATGAAGCCTGAAAGATTACCACAAATCCATGTCCAAGATGCTATTACTGTTGTGGTAACTAGTAAAATTTATAACAACAGTCCCAGAGATATATTCCGACTTTCTGTAATCTGTTTTTCACTTGTATTGCAAATATCCAAGTAAGTAGGGTCTTGTATTGTTGATCCATTGATCCAAACACGAAATATTATGGGCTACTTCCCAACAGATAAAGCAATTGTAAGGTTTTCTATGAAAGTAAAAGGAGTTTGTATTACACCCAAAAGAGAAAGCAAAACAATATGAATGATCACAGAGAACTGTTCCCTCTTTCATAGGTTAAGTAGGATCAATAGCATGCTAATGCATGGTTCATAGATTAACTGTAAACATTAAATTTAGAACACAAAGGTGAATTTAGACAGACAGGACTTATTGGGAGATGATGAAGGTTCGGAATAAGAAATACTACCTGCTCTCCCCTTGTGAAACTATACTGATCAGCACACAGTTCGGCACATAACCCCATCCCGAAATCATTGTAAACATCCCATAGTCCATCCTTAATCATGCCATCAATAATAGTATCATGTCCTAACCGAGATCCTTTTCTGTAATGAAAACAAAAATGTTTGACTTTGGTTTTCTTCTATCATAAAACAAACAGCCTTATTCCTTTGTTTAACAAAATTATCCATGTTTCTCCCATACAGATTAAGTGTTCTAATTAAGATAGAATTAAAGGTAAGATAGAATTAAAGGTAGTGGTCTTCTTCTGGAATAAGCATAACCGAAAAGGAAATTGATTAATCTACAAAATAGTTAGTTTTCTGTGTTAGATGAAGAAAATTCAATTTTTAATAAGCCTTCTTCTAGTAGAAAATTCAATCAAGTTTAAAATCTGCACCTGTTGCAGATTGTAGGATGAACCATTTCATTTACCCTTTTGCTCCTTCATGTTACTAAACTACAGAGGTATTATCCTTGTGTTTTCTCCACAAATATAGAGAACAAGTAACTAGCACGGAGTTAAATGATTGATCAGAAGACTAACCTAGATTGTACTAAATATTTCGGTGAATTTGACATGCTTTCCATCCCGCCAGCCACCACAACATCATTGACACCCGATGTAATGCTAAGTGCAGCAATCATTATTGCTGAGATAAACGAAAGCATGTTAGATCACTACAATTAAAGACACCAGTATCTGAGTAGAGAGAACCAACCTTTTAATCCCGATGAGCATACTTTGTTAATAGTTGTGCAAACAACAGAATTAGGTATTCCAGCACCTAAAGCAGCCTGCCTAGCAGGGGCTTGACCTAAATTTGCACTGAGAACATTTCCAAAGAAAACCTCTTGAACAAGTGACGGATCAACATTTGCCCTTTCAAGAGCACCTAGAACAAAGTAGAGATTTGAACAGGGTAAATGTATGAACAGATGCTAACAAGGGAAACAAGAATAAAAGCATGGCTACCAAAGACTACAGGAAAAGGCATAGATCTTACCCTTGATAGCTATAGAACCAAGCTTTGTAGCAGATAAAGATGAGAGGGAACCAAGGAAGCCCCCCATTGGTGTTCGCGCAACACCAACAATGCATACATCTGGAATTTGACATTTAGAACTTGTGTTAAAATTTTGATCTTTTCAATTAGTGAATTCATAAGCAAAGACACCCTCTCCTAAAACTATTTCCTAAACTAAAGGATGAGTAAATTCACAACCGAGTGATGTTCCAATGAGAACCCCTTCCCCATGAGAACCTGCGAACTTGCACATGAATGCACACAATCTAATATTCCAAGCACACAATGCACACAATCTATCCTGGAGTAGTTTATGTGCATTTGTGTAGTATATTGTGTGCATCCATATAAGTCCTCATGTTCTCACCTAAGGATGGTTATCATTTGATCATTAATCATTGACAACCACAGAAAAACTTTTAAACGTCAAAACTATACTGAAACAATTCATTGGACAGGAACTTGAAAGGAACGTTGTCAAGGGTCATGAGATCCAACAAAGAGAATTTAAAACCTCGAGGCTTAATCGAATCGCCTGCTCTTGATGCCATGAAGTACACCAAATTATCTGAAGGAAGGAACAATAAAAATCTTAAGATAATAACCAAATAGAAAACAGATATACAAGCATAACCCAAAGGGCATGGAATTTGATATAATTAATATCCAAAGCAGAAAGAAACAAGTCCCACAAAAACTTAATACTGCACAAATGATTCCAGAAATAGGCTGCTAGTCCAGAAAACGAATAAAGGGTTGTTTATCTCGATCAGGAAAGTATAAGCAATGCAACAACGAAGAAACTTTTATTAGCAACCCAGAATTTTCAAATACCTCAATCTTGGATAATACAGAGCTGAAATCACCAATTCAATGGAATCAGATATGGGTCCTCCGTGTTTCTGATCAATTAAATAGGATCAGATTCGTGTCACGTTTGAATTCGCTTAAACCCCAGGCAGGCTTAAAGAGGAAAGAGTGGATTAGTTGAACGAATCATTACTTCTATATATAGAATATAGTTAGGTATCATGCCGGTTCGGTTCCGGTTCCGAACAGGTGATTTTCGAAAATGGGTCAAATCAAAGCTGAACCTTGTATAAAGCTTTCAAGGGTTCCAAAACTAAGTGGTTCGAAACGGATTTTTTTATTTGTGTTTGTAAATTTTATTTTGTATTTTTTAAATTGTTTAAATTCAATAATTAATTTTTTTGAAATTTCTTATTCTAAAATGTTTTTAAAATAGTTATATGAAATATTTAAACTTCAAAGTTAAATTATATTAGAGCATCCTTATCAATGGAGTTTTTTTGTGATTTTTGAGAAGTTTTTGTATGAGTGATTAGAAAAGAGAAAATGAGAGGGGAAGAAAAAAAATAAAACAATTATAATTAACAAAAATAAATAAAAAATAAATAAATTCTTGTCAGGCGTGCTTGCGCCTGACATGCCCCGCTGGGCGCAATAGTGGCAGCCACGCATGCGTGGCGCGGGGAGCCATTGAATTTTTTGCATTAATATCATTGTTCCAATAACCCTCTTTTGCAGGTGAACCCAATCCCTCTCTCTTCAATTCTCTCACTTCTACTTCAGAATACACTGTTCCAATATCCCCAATTAAACCATTGATATGGTTGCTCTTAAAAAAAATTGTTATCATTGAACTTTAAAATGTTATTTTAAAGTTTAAACTTTAATCAAATAATAAATAATAATTAATTTTTTTTTAAAAAAAATCCGATTTGGAACCAATTAAAATCCAAATACTATAGAACCAGAACCAGAACCTAAACCCTATGGTTCCGGTTCTTAATCGAAATCGTCCGTACGATTCTGGTTTTGATCAGATTTTAACCGTCCACAGTACGTGGTCGTCGACTTGTCTTTAAGTAATTTTAAGTTTACTCTCTTTTTTTTTTTTTTTTACTTCCTAATGAAGTGTCTTATTCTAATTGATTAAAAAACGAATCACTATTTTATTTCATTCCTATTTTTTTTTAGTACTACTGACTCTAGTACAATGTAATATCTTTTCATAGCTACTTTCTCAACCTACTGAAGTACAAATAGTCAATCGTCGTCTCCACTGAGACTCAAACCCACTCCTTAGCACATGAAAATAAAACAAAAATTATATATTTGACGAGAATTATAATCCAGAATTAATTACACTTTTGGTCCTGTGACTATTGGGGTCTTGTTAATTTGAGTACGCGACTTTAAAAAGTAACAATTTAGTTCTTTAACTATGCATTTTTTAACAGATTTAGTCCTCCCTGCCAAATCACCGGCCAAATATGGCCGGAAAAATTGAAACCATTTTTAATTATTTAATAATGGGGGCAAGTTGGTCATTTCATGCTCTTCCTTCTTCTCTGTTCTCCTCCCTTCTTCGCCGTTCTTCTTCTTCCTTCTTGCAGAGAGTTGCAGCGACGTCCGGTTGGATGCGGTGGAGAGTTGCAGCGACGGCGTTCATGGCATATGTCCTCTAAAACTATATACTTGTATCCAAGTCCAATTTATTTGGAAAAGAACAAGAACAACTTCTTCAATAGGGACAGATGGTCCACGACGTCGTCCACGGCGTCTAGTTCAAGAACGACGCCGCCAATTACGCTTCGGAGCCATTCTGCCGTTGTGGCGCTGCTCGACGCCAGCGACCCCGCATCCCACATTGCCGCCCTCCACGCTCTGCTCAATGTGAATTAATTAATTAATGCCTTCAAACTGAATGTGATGATGTGATGCCTTCAAACTGAATGTGATGATGTGATGAAGTTAATTAATTAATTGTGTAACTTATGGCCAAAAAACAAAAGAGAGAAAGAGCAGAAGCATAATCTGAATTTGATAGCTTTCGGATTTTGGGGTTTTTTTTTTTTTTTTTTTTTCTTATTATTATGAGTTTTTGACAGCTTCTAGTGCATTTGGTTCTTCAAATCTTGATGGACCCCTGAGCAATTCACCCTACAAATGGAGTTTCTGAATTGAAGAAGGTGCAAGGAAGAAGATGGACCGCATGTGATTTTTTACAGCAGAGGATGTTGCAATTCCGGCTGGCAAGCGCAAGGAAGAAGAAGAAAGTGATTTGAATTGACCGTTTTACCCCATCAATAAACAATTTAAACACAATTGCATTTTTCCGGCAACATTTGGCCGGCGATTTGGCCGGGAGGACTAAATCTGTTAAAAAATGCATAGTTAAAGGATTAAATTGTTACTTTTTAAAGTCGCGTACTCAAATTTACAAGACCCTAATAGTCACAGGACCAAAAGTGTAATTAATTCTTATAATCCATGAGAATACATCTATAATTTTCTTAAATCTTTAATTTAAACAAAATTTACAAATTACGTCAGCATGGAGAATCCCGCCTAGACACCCCGTACTCCGTCTGACCGTGCCCATTTTTTAATTTGTAAAAAACTTACAAATTACGTCAGCATGTAAAATTTGTCCAAAATTCGCTTGTAAAGGGCAAATTACGAGATAGCTATATTATTTCAAGACGTGTTGTTCATTAGGTAGGAAATTTCAACTTCTTCACCTAATTAAGAAATGAAAAAATTGTTGGATAAGACTCAAAAGTACACGAATTGTTCATTAAGTAGGAAATTCCAACTTTTTAATTATACTCAAATCACATTTAATCATTAATTAATAATAATTTTTTAATTAAATGCATATCTATGTAATTTGTATCACATTTAGATAATGGAACGGTAAAATCTTCTCACAATTTGGATTCAACGATTTGAACCCTTTCTTCTTCATTAACCATTCAGTCTGACGGTTGGAAGTCACGTCTCGACTCTGACTAGGGTGTTCAATCGGTTAACCAAACCGTTTTAACTGAATTTTTTAAAACTTTAACCTTTAATCGAATCGGACTTTTTATTATCGAATTAATCGAACCGAAATTTTTTCGATTAACCGGTCAAATAATCGATTAACCGAACTTTTTTAAGCTAAAGTTTTAAATCCTAAAAATAATTAATATAATAATAAATCAAATTAAAATAATACATATAATAATAAATCCATAAGAAAATATACAAAAACAATACCATAACAACACTACAAATTTATAGGAATTTTACATATTAGATTTTTATATGTATATAGGGATATATAGGGATATATATATATATATATATATATATATATATATATATATATATATATATATATATATATATATATAATTTCGGTTAACCATTCGGTTAATTGAAGTTTCAAACTAAATTAATCGTTAACCGAAATTTTAAAAAACCTTAAACCATTAATCGAACCAAAAAATTTCGGTTAAAAAACAATTAACTGAACTTTGTCAGTTAACCAAAAATTTACTAAAGTTTGCACACCCCAAGCTCTGACTGATTAGTTTTTTAGACTTCTAACTGTTCGAACCTTTTGGATAGCCTTCTTACATCACGATTGATGTTTCATTCATCAAACACTCCATATAGATGGATTCTTCTACCACCATGATTTTTCTTGTTGAGTACTATGAAGGCTTTGCTTACTGCTGAATATCCCATAAATAATCATTCGTCAGCTCTCTCATCGCACTACTACAAAAATGCACATAAAACACTTATATTTAGCTAATGTTCTTGTTAGAATGGTAGTGTATTCTTAACAAAAAAACGCGTGGTGACAATTTTGTAAATAAGTAAAAAACATTTAGCTACCGTTAGGAATGGCAACGGGGCGGGGCGGGGCGGGGGCGAGGGTAGGGAGGGGTATCCCCATCCCCGTCCCTGCGGGGAATTTGGCGGGGACGGGGAATCCCCATCCCCGGTCAACTCCTAGTCAAATTGTTATTTTAGTACAAATTAAAAAAAAAAAAAAAACAAAAATAACAATTTTAATTAGAATTAGCAATACATAATTACATATTAACAAAAAAAAACACAGATTATAATTAAAATTAACAATGTATACACAGATTATATACATTAAAATTATGGTGCTTTGTCCTGTAGGGTTTAATAAAATGCTTGACAGTTGACACAATCATATTGCGTAAAACAAGAAGAGGCCAATAAGGTTGAAACAATTGTCTCATTCTTCACCAAAATTGGAGGAATTGGATTAAAATTGAATTTTAATCAACAATACACAAACAGTATAATACTCCGTTATTTTTTTTTTTTAATACAACTGACCCTATTACATTGTAGTATCTGTTCATCTATACTTTTCTCAAGTAACCACTACTAAGACTCGAACTCAAGACCTCCCATCTGAGAGTGGCCACTACATGCCAATTGAACACAGGGTGCTTGGCATATCTCCTCCACTAAGACTCGAACTCATGACCTCCCATCTGAGGGTGGCCACTAGGCCCACTACATGCCAATTGAGCACAGGGTGCTTGGCATACTCCGTAATTAATAAAGCGTATAAACAACACGCAATACCTGTACCCCATAACTAAAATAAATAATATATATATACAATTTTTTTTAATTCCCCTCCCCGTCCCCGGCGGGGAATTCCAAAAATTCCCCACCCCCGTTTCCAATCCCCGCAAAATTTTCTCATCCCCCTCCCCGTCGAGGACAGGGCATATTGCCATCCCTGCCTATCGTTGTTTGAAGAAACGAATGTGGATTAAAAACCAAAAAAACGCTCTTGATATTCCGCTACCGTTCCTAGATGAAACGGTAGTGGAAAAGGTATTAAAAAACAATTAAATATTTAATAAAAAAAATTGAAATTACATTTAGCTACCGTTTCTTGAAGAAACGGTAGCTAAATATTTACTATAAAAAAACAAAAAAAAATCCAAATTACTCCCAAATCAATCTAGACCATTAAATTATTAAATGGATGCACAAGATCTGATCTCACGATCTTACCTAAACAAATGATCTCATATGATCCTAACTCTATATATATATATATATATATATATATATATATATATATAGAGAGAGAGAGAGAGAGAGAGAGAGAGAGAGAGAGAGTACATATAATAATGATGACCGTTACATACTTACATATGGAATAGCCATAATGTCCATAATAATAATATATTTATAACACTCCCCCTTGAACATTATTTGATCACGATTTTACCTCATTAAAAACTTGCTAGGAAAATTCCGTGCGAAAAACCTAAAAAATAAAAGAGTACAAGGTATTTGATCATGATCCACACGTGAAACATACTTTGCTGCTGGGCCAAAAGTTATATGAGGTTTGCACTGGAGTTTTTGGATAACTGAAGTTTGGGACACGATTATAGCTTACTAGATTCAGACACAAAAAAATCTTTAAAGCTTGTAGGCAGTTAAATTGTGTCTTTAGAAAAGGAATCCTTCAGGGATTCTTATTACAAATTTACAAGGATAAATTAAGTTTTAGCAACATCAATTGCAACCGAACAAGACCATGTCATGTTTTGTGGTATGAAAATTAAGTTACCAATCATTGTCAATATATTCTAGAAACTCACTTCATGGCCTATAATTATGAGCAATGAGGCAACGAGAATATAATGATGGTTCACATAGTCAACATAGTCAGAAATTAAAACAAATTTGAGCAAATATCTCAAATTTGGACAAGAGGATTCAAATTATGCAATTGTGAGCTAAAAACGAGGGTTTACCTTTATTTAAACATAGTCCCAAATGATGGAAGAAGATCTTAAGAAATTGGGTTAATCCAAAAATAAAAGAATTAAGCCCAACTCTAAAAACAAATGGATCGAGCTTTTTAAAGCTAGCAAAACAAAAGGACCCAAAAATTATGTTTAAACCCAAATTAAATTAGCCTAAAATTTAATAATTGAAATAGGCTTCAATTTAATTTGCCTAACAAAATAATTCATCATTGTAATCTATGAATTGAGCCTAAGAATCATAATATGCCCAATTTTTCAATTAATAATCTCAAGTCTCCAAAAAAACACTAGAAATATTTTATTATTTTACAGAAATTCTTGAAGGGGTTGTTATGCCGTGGACCCAGGTCCACCTTGCAAGGTGGACCTGGGTCTACATTCACATATACTATACTCTACATTCACAATTTGTAAACTCCACATTCACACATTAGTACATTACAGGATTATATGTTTAGTAACTATACTCTACATTTACAATTTGTAAACTCCACATTCACACATTCAAAACTCTATATTCACAGGTCCTATACTCCACATTCACAACTTGAGAACTCCACATTCACACATTACAGGGCTACAAGTTGCTAGAACTTCTTAACTCTATTACAGATTCACACATGCATAACTCTACATTCACGATTTCTATGCTCCATATTCACAATTTGAAATCTCCACATTCACACATTTCTGAGCAACTCTACATTCATACAATAATAAATCTACATTCACGATTTCTATACTCTACATTCACACTTTGAAACCTCTACATTCACACATTTTTGGACAACTCTATATTCAGCAATATGTTTACTAATTAAAAAAAAAAGAAAAATAAAAACGACAAAAACGACATAGTTTTGGACCCAGGTCCACCTGGGTCCACAACATAATTTGCCATAATACTTTAAATAAACAAAAAAAGCTCATTTTTGTTTTAATATTGTTGGCTGAATTGGACCAGGCAAAGCTCAATAAAAATAATAACTTGTTATGGGCCATATGGCCCAAATCAATTAAAAGAGTATGTTTAGTTTAGGGATTGTTATGCCGTGGACCCAGGTCCACCTTGCAAGGTAGACCTGGGTCTACATTCACATACAATATACTCTACATTTACATACATTATATTCTACATTCACAATTTGTAAACTCCACATTAACACATTACATGATTATATATTTAGTAACTATATTGTCACTGTTATGCTTTCACACATTCAAAACTCTATATTCAAAGGCCCTATACTCCACATTCACAACTTGAACTCCACATTCACATATTATAAGGTTACAAGTTGCTAGAACTTTTTAACTCTATTATAAATTCACACATGCATAACTCTACATTCACGATTTCTATATTCCATATTCACAATTTGAAGTCTCTACATTCACACATTTCTGGGCAACTCTAAATTCACACAATCATAAATCTACATTCACGATTTCTATATTCTACATCCACACTTTGAAACCTCTACATTCACACATTTTTAGACAACTCTATATTCAACAATATATCTACTAATTAAAAAAAAAAAAGAAGACAAAAACAACATAGTTTTGGACCCCGGGTCCACAGCATAATTTGCCTAGTTTAGGTTATCAAAACATATGAAGACCAGGGGCGCGCAGTCGTCGACTACTGCTTA
Organism: Ipomoea trifida; assembly: GCA_003576665.1. NCBI lineage: Eukaryota > Viridiplantae > Streptophyta > Magnoliopsida > Solanales > Convolvulaceae > Ipomoea > Ipomoea trifida. The sequence continues at coordinate 12,304,078 of CP025654.1, forward strand.
CTCTCCTCAACGACGATCCGCCGTCCGTCGCCGTCCGACGCCGCCACCACGACATCACCGTCCGCCTCCGAACCAGGGGCGCAGTCGTCTTAGTGACGGTCGCAGGTCATTGGGACTCTCCGTTGCAGCAGTAGCGTCGCCGTCGATCTCCCTTCGAGGCGAGCAGGACATCGGCGAGGGGTCACCCGGGACCGCAGAGAACCGCCACCACCCGGAGCCGCCGTGGACTGCTGCAACCCGGATCGCAACCAGCGAGAGAATCGGCGAGGATGCCACTTCACCGCTGGGATGAGCCGCCGGCGTAGGAAGAAGCCAGCCGGAGCCACCACCGCTCGCCGCCGTGCCATCGCCGGTCAGAGATCGAAAATAAGCAGGTTTGTTGTTGTTGTTGTTGTTGTTGTTTTTTTTTTTTTTTTTTTTTTTTTTGTATTTCGAAAAAAATATATATGGGAGAGGAAAAGAAATTATTGTATATGCACACGAATTTGTCTCTATATTTTTGTATTTCGAAGAATTCGTGCTGTATACCAATACATGTATATTGTGTATTTCAAAAACAATTCCTTCTATCTGAATATATTGATGATAACAACATATATAAGTTCACAAATTATATACCTTTATGCAGATATATACTATCAGGAAGTACGCATATTCATATGATCAAAAAATCACAGATTCAGAAAAACTTAAAAAATATGAACGTATGCGATTTTAGGTATATATAAAAAAATTTATAAAATTTACCTTTCACCAGGATGTATGTAGTGAGCGCACTTATAACGTGTTGCAATACATGTTTGATTGCAGGCATATTAGCTTCTAACCAATCATCTTGCATATAATATGGTTAAAGTAGAATAAGCAAGAAGATATAAGTACAGAGAGAGTAGAAAACAAGTGATCATTTTTCATTCATCCATTCTAATTACAAAGGGGAATACATCATATATATATATATATATATATATATATATATATATATAATGATGACCGTTACATATTGAATAGCTATAATGTCTATAATAATAATAATATATTTATAACATATTTGATTATTTTTTAAAAATAAATAAAGAAATGTGTTATGAAGTATGATACCGCTTCTCACAAAATATAAATGATATACATGCTGCAGACTGCGGAGCATAACATATTCTGTGAACTTGGTGAGAGTGCCACTCCATTTGTTACCTTCAAAGGCAGCTTCCATTGTTGAACCTCGATCTCTGATGTTCTAAACCAAAAATGCAGTTTCATGTTGAATGGCCGGAAAGAATGCTTTGTTTCTCAAACAAATCCTCACCGCCAATATTTTCTACCAGAACTCGACACTCTTGGCGGAGCTCTTGGGTTCTTGCATCAGTACCAGATCATCATTGGCCGTGCGTTCAGTGCACGAGAGGGTCCTGAAGAATCATTTCAGCGGCGAGGTCTTCATCAACAATCGGCTCATAGATGCATACGGGAAATGTTGGCGGTTACTAGACGCTCGGAAGGTGTTTGATCAAATGCGTGAGAAGAACACCTTTACATGGAACTCGATGATCAATGCATTTACAGCATCTGGACTTCTTGATGAGGCTGAGGAGCTGTTTTCCTCGATGCTGGAGCCTGACCAGTGCTCATGGAACTTGATGGTTTCGAGCTTTGCGCAGTGTGAAATGTTTGATATATCCATGGAATATTTTGTGAGAATGCACAGGGAAAACTTTCTGTTGAATGAGTACTCTTATGGCAGCGCACTTAGTGCTTGTGCTGGACTTAGGGACTTGACAATGGGTACTCAAATTCATGGTTCTGTGGCCAAGTCAAAATACTCATCTGATGTTTACATGGGATCTGCGCTTATTGATATGTACTCCAAATGTGGAAATGTTGAGTGTGCTCAAAAGGTTTTTGATGATATGAGGGACCGCAATGTGGTGTCATGGAATAGTTTGATCACATGTTATGAGCAAAACGGGCCAGCTAGCAGAGCACTTGAGATTTTTGTTATGATGATGCACTATGGGTTTGAACCAGATGAGATGACCTTAGCAAGCGCCATAAGTGCTTGTGCGAGCTTAGCCTTAGTTAGAGAAGGCCGTGAAGTTCATGGCCGAGTTATGAAGTTTCATAAGTTTAGAGATGACCTTATCATAAGCAATGCTTTGGTGGATATGTATGCAAAGTGTGGCAGGGTTTATGAGGCAAGACAAATCTTTGATCGCATGCCTGTAAGGAGTGTGGTCTCTCATACCTCTATGGTAAGTGGTTATGCAAGGGCTGCAAGTGTGAAGGCCGCTAGAGAAATGTTTACTGGGATGATGGAAAAGAATGTGGTGTCTTGGAATGCCCTTATAGCTGGATACACCCAAAATGGGGAAAATGAGGAGGCACTAGAGCTATTTCTTATGTTAAAACGGGAGTCAGTTTGGCCAACTCATTATACCTTTGGGAACCTTCTAAATGCATGCTCAAATCTGTCTGATCTGAGGCTTGGCAGGCAAGCTCATGCCCATGTTTTGAAACACGGTTTTCAATTCCAGCATGGACCAGAGCCTGATGTTTTTGTGGGTAATGCTCTAATAGATATGTATATGAAGTGCGGGTCAGTTGAAGATGGTAGGCAGGTTTTCAAAAATATGATTGACCGAGATTGGGTTTCCTGGAATGCAATAATAGTAGGGCTTGCCCAAAATGGGCAAGCAATCGAAGCTCTTGAAATCTTCAAGGATATGCTGATAGCCGGGGAGAAGCCAGATCATGTTACTATGATTGGAGTTCTTTGTGCATGTAGCCATGCGGGGCTAGTTGAGGAGGGACGCCAATATTTTTATTCCATGAGGGAATATGATTTGGAACCTTTGAAAGACCATTACACATGCATGGTGGATATACTTGGTAGAGCCGGTTGCCTAGACGAAGCAAGGAATTTGATAGAATCAATGCCAATACCCCCCGACGGTGTTGTATGGGGATCTTTGCTTTCTGCTTGTAAAACTCATGGTGATATGGAGTTGGGTAAGCATGTAGCCGAGAAGCTTTTGGAGGTTGATCCTGAAAACTCGGGTCCTTACGTTCTTCTCTCAAACATGTATGCTGAGCTCGGGCGCTGGAAAGATGTTGCAGGAGTACGTAAACTAATGAGACAGCGCGGTGTTGTTAAGCAGCCCGGTTGCAGTTGGATCGAAATAGAGAGCCAGGTTCATGTATTCATGGTTAAGGATAGAAGGCATCCCTTGAAGGAGGAAATATATCTTTGGTTGAAAAGTCTGACGAAATCGATGAGGCTCTTTGGATTTGAAGATGATTTGGATGGTGATGAGTTGAACAGATGTAAGGAATTGGGTATGGGTCGTTACCATTTTTTAGGTTGATGTAAAGATGAGAAATCAGATTCTAGGCAACACAATCTTTCTTGCCTGATGTGCTTGAAATGATGTTTTTGGGACTCCCTCTCTGCGGAAAGCAAAGCAATTATTATTATTGAAAATGCCATAAAAAATGTGAGAACAAAAATGGCTCCTTTGGTATGACTAACTTAAAAGGAAAATGATAAAAGGATTTCAAAGGAATAAAAATATTGTTACATTTCTTGATTTTATTAGATGGAGAAGAAAAGAAAATAATAAAAATTGTGGCTCACATTTTTTTTTTGAATGAATTTTGTATGTCATGTAAGTAGGGAGTAGAAGTGAGAGTATGTGTAGTATTACTCAACTTAAAATTGGTTGAAACTTAAAAAATTAAAAGCTAGAAATTACTCAACTTAAAGTTCAAGGCTTTAGAGGATATATTAACCTTTGCCTTTCATGGCAATCCAGCAAGAAAAAAAGAAAAGCAAATTATGAATGGGATGGAACAATTTTGTAAGATTAATATTCACATACAAATTAACGAAGCACATAATTTTAGAGCATAAAGATAAGATGAATTGCAGAGCATGCCCAACAATGGTTTAAGGAGTTTTTTTTTTTTTTTTTTTTTTGATTGAGGGGAGAGAAGATGATTTTTTTGTGTGTGGGGAGGGGGATATGGGAGAGAAGAGCGGAAAGAGGAAAGAGAAAAAAATTGCATAAGTGAGTTTTTTGTGGGTTCCGCATTTTTGGAGAAAATAAAGACAAATCTCACATTCTTCGAATGTACTTTTCATCTCTCTTTGCTCTTCGCTCTCCATTTGAAATCTTTTCTCTGATGTTACTCCCATATACGAAGAAAATAACACACAATAGAAAGCCCCTTATTGTAATTTAGCAATCCTGTAGAAAGAAAACAATCAATGTTTTTTTCATTTTTGCAGGATAGGATGCTTAATCTATGACAAAGTTAAGTTGCTGCCTGCAACAATCATTGGTTCTCAATGCATTAAAAAAAACTTAAAAAAAGATTATTTTAGCAATAATTTATTATGAGAAAGTGAGAAGCTATATATGTAATTTATTATATAAACCAATTCAACCACATGGGGTCTTGAAGCAATATGAGAAACAAATTAAACTTTTCGAGGGTTTGGTAAATAACTGTTAGTTGATTGAGTTAGTGAGTGAGTTTGATTAGTTGATAGTATTAACTGATTGTAGACAGATGTTTGGTAAATTAAATGTTAGCTGATAATTGATTACATGCAAAATGACTTTTTCAAAAAACTGATCGAAAAAGTTACTTTGAATAGCTTTTTGAATTTTAACGTTTTGGAGCAATAAGCAGTTACAAAAAACTAATTAATCAAATAAGCAGTTACAAAAAACTAATTAATCAAACACTTATATTGGTTGTTTAATCAAGTCAAACAACTAATAGTGGTCAAATGTCTAGGCATGGGCTGTTTGGCACCATTTTTCAGCCTCACAGAAAGTGAAGTTTAATTTGAGAAGACAAGAAAGTGGAACAGCACATTGCCAAGTGAAGTTTAATTTGGACATTTTAGTTGACATATAAAACAAAATGGAAAAGTGTCAAATTGGCCCCCTAAGTCAAATGGATAGTGCAATTGAGTCCCCTAAGTTAAAAAAGCTCCATTTAAACCTTTTAAACCGGTAAAAATATTCAATTAAGTCCAAAATTACCTGATTAACAAGTTATTTCATCACCCAGCTGACACGTGTCCCTTTTATTTTTTAATGAATTATTATTTTATTTTTAAAAAAATTTTCTCTTTTATTTTCAAAATTTGGTAAGAAAACTTTTCTCCTAGTCGTCTTCTACCTCTCGCCGCCGTTGCCATCTTTTCTTTTCCATTCTTTGGCCTCTCCGTCGCCGCTGCACTAACAACACTCAACGCTATTCCTACATGTCCATGCTTCGCCTTGCCTCGCATCATTCCCTCTATTTAAAACTATTTTTAATTTTTTTATTATTATTAAACAGCCACCGACTGTCGTCTTTGACAGCCGGTGGCGGTCTCCTACTAAATACAGTCGTGGCTGTCCGAAAACGACAGCCATGGCTGTCTACCAGATCTGGATCTCAAATATGAGATCCAGATCTGGACCATATGAATCGAGGGCGGCAGCCATGGCCGCCGCCCTCGTTTCAGATGAAATTGTATGGCGGCAACAAGCCGAGTTCGGCGACGAAGGTGATGAACTTGGTTTTGGACTGTGGGGTGTGGGTGGCTAGCCGGGACCTCGAGTTCAGCAACGGCGGCAATATTCCGGTGGCATACGACGGCGGCAATATTCCGGTGGCATACGACGACGACAAGGCAGTTGGACGGTGGGGAGTGACTGTTTAATAATAATAATAATAATAATAATAATAATTCTCAAAAAAATAAAACTAAAAACAGTTTTAAATAAAAAAAACATTTTTAATGAAATAAAATAATTCATTAAAAATAAAAGGACACATGTCAGCCTAGGGTTGAACTAACTTGTTAATCAGGTAATTTTGGACTCAATTGAATATTTTTACCGGTTTAAGGGATTTAAATGGAGCTTTTTTTACTTAAGGGACTCCATTGCACTATCCGTTTGACTTAGGGGGTCAATTTGACACTTTTCCCAAACAAAAATTGTGAGATGAAGCAAATCCAACCAGCACATTGCCTACAGAAGTTATATCAGTTCAACGAGAGCAGGGCAGCAAAAGCATATATGTTGTGGAACTATTACTATCTAGTCTAGTAGTACAACAAAAATACAATCTATTTAAAACCTCTCTTAGTCTTTTTTATCAAACATAATACATGCAATGAATAAAAGAACCAAAGAGTGCGAAAAATAAATAAATAAAAGACATCCATATCTCTTCAAAATCAAATACCATATCTTGCGGGGTAACCCATGCCTTCCTTTTGTCATGTGAGACATCTCTAGCATTGCAAAATGTATAAACAATTTCTTGGTTGAATCTTTGGTAAATGATGACATCATCATCACTAACTTTGAAGAGATTCTCCTGACTTGAATTTTTGCTAGACTCCTTGTGATTTCTCCTAACTTCTTCCTAATAACTTCTTATTAGTTTACCTCTCATTGAGTCACTTTTAGCTGAGTAATTTTTCGTTGTTACTGTAGCACGTTTCGAGTACTGCAGCACTAGCACCAGAACCTCTTGAGTACCATAGGTGTAGCACTATCCGAGTACTATAGCAATAGCATTATTCAAATCACTATAGCGATAACACTATTCGAGTACTGTAACAATTACGTTTTCGTCCACTTGAATAGTGAATACAACATCATATACTGGATCCACCAAAAAAACAACATCATATACTGGGGTTTGAGATTCCCTCTGAATAGTTGACTTCTTCTTGTTCCTCCTGAGTTGGACAATTTATGAAGTCATCTTCTAATTTAGTCATTAGAGAGAAGATTTCATCAAAATCTAATTACACTTATTCTTAACAATACAACCTAAAATTGGAGAGAATCCTCTCTACACCAACTGTTGCCATCCTTCAATTATTGGTTCTTGTCATAGTTTATTGGTGAAAAAAAATAAGGAAGAATAGAGTCAAATTCGCACTAGAAATTATGGCCTGTTTGGTTGGATGTAGTTTGGGGGGAATTGCAATTCATTGAATTGCAATTCAGTGAATTTTCAAACTACAGTGTTTGGTTGGAGGGAATTGCAATTCCATACAAATGATGAATTGCAATTTGGTGGAGAGGAGGGGCAATTTGTTGGTGTAAAGACAATTTTGCCGCTCATCCCATACCCTTTTTTTTTTTTTTTTTTTTTTTTTTTTTTTTTTTTTTTTTTTTTTTTTTTTTTTTTGTTTTTTTTGTTTTTTTGTTTTTTTTTGTTTTTTGAAAGAATTATTATTATTATTATTATCATGGTTGAAAAAATCGCTAGGCGCTCGGGGAGCGCCTAGCGCCTAGGACGCCTAGCCGGGGATTAATCGGCGCCTAGGCACCCATGCATTTTTTTATTTTATTTTTTATTTTTTTAAAAATTTGTTTAAGTATTTTTAAGTTTTTAAAGACTAATAATTATAAATTATATAATACTTTAATAGTTAATACTAAAATATTAAATATTAACCTAAAAAATATCTAAAGTTTGTACAATTTAAGATTATTTCGCTCAAAACAATGTTGTTTTGAGTGAAATAACCCATTAACAAAAAAGAACAATAGTTAATCGACCGACTAGAAGGCCTAGTCGGTCTAGTCGACGCCTAGGCGGTCAGCGCTTATGCGGCCTAGGCGGTGCTTTGGCGGCCTAGCCGCCTAGGCGGTCGCCTAGCCGGCCAACCGCCTACACCACCATTTAATGTGATACGCTAGGCGGTCGACCAGCGCCTAGCGCCTAGGCGGGGATTAATCGGCGCCTAGGCGAGATTTTTGCAACACTGATTATTATTATTATTATTATTATTATTATTATTTGAATGAATTATTATTATTATTATTATTATACTTATTATTATTATTATTATTACTACTACTACTATTACTACAACATCTACCACAACATAAGGGCATTTTAGTCCTTTTATCGCTTCTTACCTTTCAATTCCCTGTACTCCTATTTCTGCATACCAAATACTGTAATTTCAATTCCTACTTTATTTATTAAATTGCAATTTCACCGAATTACAATTCTTTTCTCCCTTAATTCCCTCTTCCGAATAGGTGGAAGGTGAAGAAGAGAAAAGAAATGAGACGAAACAAAACACCTACTTCTAAACACCACAGCCGTTACTTATACCATAATAAACACAATTTTTTTTTCCTAAATCATAGAACATACCTTAGTTTCTTCTTCATGTTCATTGGGGAACCAGAACTCCTGTGCCGACATTTCCACAGATACAATGGTATTAAAGCCAAAATAAGGAACATTGAAAGTATTCCCAGTTGCCACAGCTACTTTGTTCACCAACAAAATTCATCACACATTAAAATCTAAATTTAGAATCATAGAATTCAATTCAAAAACCAAAAACATCAGCATAACAATTGTTAATTAGGAAAATTAAAAAACAGGAGAAGAAAAAGGAATTTAGATTTTCTTGATTAAAAGATTACGTACCAGCATAATCATCAGAGACAAGACTACCTTCTAGACAATGAATCAAAACCCTGGAACCATCAAAATGCAATTCGTATACGGGTAACTTTAGTCAAGTTGGTCGTACTGTTGACTTTGTAACCTCAAGATTTCAAGTTAACTTTCAGTGGGAGTGACCTATTGACCTTCTTGGTTTGAGCCAGTCAACTATGGACAACCTAAACTGCTTTACCTCCTTATGGTCCTTTGCTGGCTAGGGTCGCAAGGTAGTGATTGCGGTTTCCCCAGTTAGCCAAAAGAAATGCAGTTCATATCTATGTCAAAGTTGTTTCAATTGAACCAATGCCTTTTCTTCAAATCTTGAATATATCATCCGTAACACACCTACCTACATGAAAAAAAACAAAAAACAAAAAAACAGTAGAGTTGCATTTGGATAAATTTTTCATTCAACTTACCAGCCATCTAGGAGGTTGAGGAATGAAAAGCATGCCCAATATCAAAGCTGAAGCATAGATGCAAGTATTCCTGAAGAGATGTTAAAACGACCTAATATTTCTCTCATCTAACAAAAACTCAGATGAAGAAATGGAGAGCAGAGTCAAAAGAAGTTCCCAATAACAACAGCTAATGGGTGCCATGTAATAATGGCTCCAACAAGATACGTTATTGATACACCACATCATATCATCAAGTCATCAACTAGGGAAACAATGACACTTAGCCTCAAAAGTTAGAAATTCAGATCTGTATTTGTTACCTGATTGACAGTTGTAAAAGCACCACAGAGATTCTTAGGTGTTATTTATGCTACATACACAGGGACCTGCAATAAAACGAATAAGATAAATTCTTCTTAACTCCAAAAGAGGTTAAAGAAATCACAAAAAAAAAATACCAATTCCAAATTCAATTAATAGCCTTCCAATGTCCAGCCAAGTATTCTGTCAAGAACAGAAAAAGTAGCACTATAAATTCATTTCACACAATTAAGTAATGCAAGCTCTTCTGCCTTTTGTCTGAGTTTAAAATGAGTGTTAAACAGACATTTCAATCAAGACAATCAACTTTCTGCTCAGTTAAAAACTAAACCATTAAACGAATGAAGAGATAGAATACCTAACCAAATATAATTGCAAGCCACACAAGAAGGCCAAACAACTCTGAGAACCCCATTGGCTGCATTATTCTAAAGGAATTCTATGAGATAGTGAAGTTCATTTAAAAGAAATTTAAAGCACCATATAATAGGTTTGGTGTAGTAACAAAGCAAAGTACTATAGCAGTATAGCACATTTGACACTGAAAGACTGAGTGAAAGCTCAGGAATAAATATTCTCTTACTAAGAGTAATAAATCAACTTTAAAAAAATAAATAATTCATCACGTATCCTTGTCATATTATTGCAGCATTGCAGTAACTGATGTAAATACCATACTTTATGTAGATATAAAGACCATTCAGACAATACCATACTTTATGTAGATATAAAGACCATTCAGACAATCAGAGATAATAAAACGGCATAGCAACAAGTTAGCAAGTCACCTACAAACGCAATTTCAGACGATCCTAGCAAGCAAAGAGAGTTACAAATGTTACAATAAAAGAATATACACATTAACATATTAGGTTCCAGTTTTGAGTGAGTGTTTTGTGGGGTCTGCATTTCCGGAGAAAACAAAGACAAATCTCACCTTCTTCCAATGTACTTTTCCTCTCTCTTTGCTCTTCGCTCTCCGTTTGAAATCTTTTCTCCGATGTTACTCCCATATACGAAGAAAATAACACACAATAGAAAGCCCCTTATTGTATCAAATTTACTAAAAAATAGCAAGCCTGTAGAAAGGAATCAATCAATGTTTTTTGCAGGATAGGATGCTTAATCTATGACAAAGTTAAGTTGTTGCCTGCCGGACAGCAATCATTGGTTCTCAATGCATAAAAAAAGAGATTGTTTTAGCATAAATTATTATGAGAAAGTGAGAAACTATATATGTAATTCATTAGATAAACCAATTCAAGCACATGGGGCCTTGAAGCAATATGAGAAACAAATTAAACTTTTGGATGTGTTTGGTAAATAATTGTTAGCTGATTAAGTTAGTAGGTTTGACTAGTTGATAGCATTGTCTGATTGTAGAAAAATGTTTGGTAAATTACATGTTAATTGATAGTTGATTACATGCAAAATGACTTTCTCAAAAAATTGATCAAAAAGCTACTTTGAGCAGAATTTTGAATTTTAGCGTTTTGGAACAATAAGCTGTTACAAAAAGCTAATTAATCAAACACTTATATTGAATGTTTAATCAAGTCAAACAACTAATAGTGTTTTTCCAGCCTCACAGAAAGTGAAGTTTAATTTGAGAAGACAAGAAAGTGGAACAACACATTGCCTAGTGAAGTTTAATTTGGACATTTGAGTTGACATATAAAACTAAAATTGTGAGATGAAGCAAATCCAACCAGCACATTGCCTACAGAAGTTAAATCAGTTCAATAAGAGCAGGGCAGCAAAAGCATATATGTTGTGGAACTATTACTATCTAGTCTAGTAGTACAACAAAAATACAATCTATTTAAAACCTCTCTTTAGTCTTTTTATCAAACATAATATATGCAATCAATAAAAGAACCAAAGAGTGTGACAAATAAATAAATAAAAGACATCCACATCTCTTTAAAATCAAATACCATATCTTGCGGGGTAACCCCATGCCCTTCTTTTGTCATGTGAGACATCTTTAGCATTGCAAAATGTATAAACAATTTCTTGGTTGAATCTTACGTAAGCGGTGACATCATTAGCACTAACTTTGTAGAGATTCTCCTGACTTGAATTTTTGCTAGACTCCTTGTGACTTCTCGTAACTTCTTCCTAATATCTTCTTATTAGTTTACCTTTCATTAAGTCACTTTTAGCTAAGTTATTTTTCGCTGTTACTGTAGCACGTCTAGGGTACTGTAGCACTAGCACCTCTCGAGTACCGTAGCGGTAGCACTATTCGAGTACTGTAGCAAACTAGCAATAGCACTATTCGAATCACTGTAACAGTAGTACTATTTGAGTGCTATAGCAATTACGTTTTCGTCCACTTGAGTAGTGAATACAACATTATATGCTGGGGTTTGAGATTCCCTCTGAAAGTTGACTTCTTGTCGTTCTTCCTGAGTTGGACAACTTGAAGCCATCTTCCAATCTAGCCATTAGAGAGAAGGTTTCATCAAAATCTAATTACATTTATTCCTAAAAATACAACCTAAAATTGCAGAGAATCCTCTCTACACCAACTGTTGCCATCCTTCAATTATTGGTTCTTGTCATAGTTTATTGGTGAAAAAAAGGGAAGAACAGAGTCAAATTCGCACTAAAAATTAAGGGAATAGGTGGAAGGTGGAGAAGAGAAAAGAAATGAGATGAAACAAAACACCTACTTCTAAACACCACACCCGTTACTTGTACCATAATAAGCACCCAAGTTGAGCAACTGAAATTTTAGGAACATCAACTTGATCCACAATTAAAAACACAATTTTTTTTTTCTTAAATCATAAAAATTTACCTGAGTTTCTTCTTCATGTTCATTGGGGAACCGAGAACTCCTGTGCCGACATTTCCACAGATACAATTATATTAAAGCCAAAATAAGGAACATTGAAAGTATTCCCAGTTGCCACAGCTACTTTGTTCACCAACAAAATTCATCATACATTAAAATCTAAATTTAGAATCATAGAATTCAATTCAAAAACCAAAAACATCAGCATAACAATTGTTAATTAGGAAAATTAAAAAACAGGAGAAGAAAAAGGAATTTAGATTTTCTTGATTAAAAGATTACTTACCAGCATAATCATCAGAGACAAGACTACCTTCTAGACAATGAATCATAACCGTGGAACCATCAAAATGCAATTCATACAAAGGTTAACTTTGTGACCACAAGTTGGTCGTACTATTGACTTTGTGACCACAAGATTTCAAGTTAACTTTCAGTGGGAGTGACCTATTGGTCTTCTTGATTTGAGCCGGTCAGCTATGGGCAACCTAAGTTGGTTTACCTCCTTTGCTGGCTAGGGTCGCAAGATAGTGATTGTGGTTTCCCTCGTTAGCCAAAAAAAAAAAATGCAGTTCATATCTATGTCAAATTTGTTTCAAGTAAACCAATGCCTTTTCTTCAAATCTTGAATATATCATCTGTAACAAACATACTTACATGAAAAAAAAAAAAACTGTAGAGTTGCATTTGGGTAAATTTTTCATTCAACTTACCAGCCATCTAGGAGATTGAGGAATGAAAAGCAGGCCCAAGATCAAAGCTGAAGCATAGATGCAAGCATTCCTGACGTGATGTTAAAACGGCTTAATATTTCTCTCATCTAACTAAAACTCATATGAAGAAATGGAGAGCAGAGTCAAAAGAAATGCCCAACAACAACAGCTAATGGATGCCATGTAATAATGGCTCCAGCAAGATACGTTATTGATACACTACATCATATCATCAAGTCATCAACTGGGGAAACAATGACACTTAGCCTCAAAAGTTAGAAATTCAGATCTGTATTTGTTACCTGATTGACAGTTGTAAAAGCACCACAGAGATTCTTAGGTGTTATTTCTGCTACATACACAGGGACCTGCAATAAAATGAATAAGATAAATTCTTCTTGCTCCAAAAGAGGTTAAAAAAAAAAACCAACTGGATAATACATTGTATTTGCCATATATGAAAGAACACCAATTCCAAATCCAATTAATAGCCTTCCAATGTCCAGCCACCAAGTATTCTGTCAAGAACAGAAAAAGTAGCATTATAAGTAATGCAAGCTCTTCTGCTTCTTTGTCTGAGTTTAAAATGCGTGTTAAAAAGACATTTCAATAAAGACAATCAACTTTCTGCTCAGTTAAAAACTAAACCATTAAACGAATGAAGAGATCGAATACCTAACCAAATATAATTGCAAGCCACACAAGAAGGCCAAACAACTCTGAGAACCCCATATTGGCTGCATTATTCCAAAGGAATTCCTTTTTTTTTTTTGGTGAATCCAAAGGAATTCTATGAGATATTGAACTTCACTTAAAAGAAATTTAAAGCACCATATAATAGGTTTGGTGTAGTAACAAAGCAAAGTACTACAGCAGTATAGTACATTTGACACTGAAAGACTGAGTGAAAGCTCAGGAATAAATATTCTCTTACTAAGAGTAATAAATCAACTTAAAAAAAATAAATAATTCATCATGTATCATTGTCATATTATTGCAGCATTGCAGTAACTGATGTAGACGCCATACTTTATGTAGATATAAAGACCATTCAGACAATCAGAGATAATAAAATGGCATAGCAACAAGTTACCAAGTCACCTACAAAGGCAATTTCAGACGATCCTAGCTAGCAAAGAGAGTTACAAATGTTACAATAAAAGAATATACACATTAACATATTAGGTTCCAGTTCCATCAGAAATCAATCAATTACGCAAGAAACCATAAAACCAAACAGCTGATAACATTATTTCTGGGTGATGGTTGCCAACTTAGATAAGCAGAATTACTCATACAAAAGATTTAAGATAGATTCTGTAAAATGGATAAATAATTGAATGCAGAAAATAATGCAGTTACTGTCCTGTACTCACACTTATTCCCTCTCTCTTGAATGTAGAGAGACACCCTCAGCTCATTCCTAAATTGAAGGATATTTATAAGGCTGAGAACGGCACCATATCTTATGTCAAAGGTGGACCAAACAAAATTAAATTTCAAAAGTAGAAATAGCAGCCAAGATGAAGTAAGGTAACCATGAGAAAGGAATTCTTAATCATCACTGTACATATTAGAAATGTTCTGAAGTATGACATATACAATAAGATGAGTCAAAAAACAAAAAAAAAGTAGTAGTCTAATGGTTAGGGTACTTCATTATTCTTTGCAATATAAGAATTCTGGCTCTCTGTATATCACTGCTGCAAATATCAGCTTGCACCCCTAAATCATCAACATTCTTTAGGAAGAAATCAACCTTCCTCCTAATATCTTCAATGCAAATCTTTGCACCATCTTCATTAGTTGTGAAATCTTCCTTGTTCAATAATGATTCTATCTCAATTTCCAACTTGTTAATCAGCATGCTTATGGTGCCCAAATCTTTGATGGCAACAGACGTTCTAACTTCAGTTGAGTTGATGATGTTGTGCAGTCTTTTGATGGCATCCTCACATTTCTTGAGAGGAGAATCAACCAATTTCCCCATTACGCCAATGGGAATGGCAGTAGCCGCGGCCAGTGCGCCTGCAACAGGCGGTGCAGCGATAGCTGCAGCTACCACTGAGGAGATGAGAACAGCAGCAAGTAAAGTGGCAAAGATCATTCTTGAGACCATTCTCAAGGAACGAAAGCGCTTGAGCTTCTTGTCAAGCTTGCTCTTTCTCGACTGCAACTTCTCGAGCATTTGGATTTGATGCTCATAGACAGATTGGAATATCTGGAAAAACTCTTCAGTGAAAGGATTTTCAGCAACTTTGTAGCTCTTCAGCTCCTCTAGAGTCCTTGTGTACTTGTTGCCCCCTTCAACCCCACTCTCCTCGAATTTCCGGAGAGCAACACAAATCAAGAGCTGGCTGTTGCGTGCTCGCTTTAGGCATTTCTCCAAGGCAGAGCAGAAGTCTAGGGTTTTTAAGCAGTTGTCAAAGTAATCCTCAACCAGCCCAGAAAATTCTTGATCCTTCCGTATATCCTTCTTGGATAACATGATCACCTTCACCACTTTTTGGTTCATATCCCGAAAACTTCCCATGATTGTCTTCAAGGAATCAAAGCTTAGCTCTCCAATGTCAACTCCCGCAGAAGTTAGGGTACTAATCACATCATTGCTTCGACTTGAATCAAAAACCTGCCGCTTTTTGCTGGTGCATCCTCCCATCCAATGCAAATATAGCAGAAATAAAGGGGAAATAGTGGATTCAAGCGATTAACGGATTCAAAGATTCACACAAAATTGCAATTAGCAGAAAAGAAAAGGGGATTTATGGAAAAAGACTTAACTCTGTTAACAAATCTTGCACATGAATGAAATCTCAAATTGAAATTGTTCGGTTGCTGGCTTGCTCCTAACAATCACAGATTCACTTATTTATAATAGGTGGGTTACTTGCGAAAGAAGTGATCACAAGTTTGATTTCAAAATAATTACCGTTAGACCAAAGGAGCGCATGAGAAGACGGTTTGATGAAAAATTACTGATCCAGATTCCAGATTTCCCGTTAACCCTTAAGAGTGTACTTGGACATCAGTCATTCTGAAAAATGTCTTTTTGAAAAATGAGTCATTTAAAAAACAAAAAACATATTTATTTTAAGTGTTTGGTTGCATTTTTTTTTTTTGAAAACCAAAACCAAATTGGTATATTAGAATAAATGAGCAATAGAGTTAGGAGGAATAACCTCCCAATACATCTGTTCCTCCTGAGTAAAACCTGTAGATGCTAAACTATGAGCCCGAGTATTAGTGGATCTCGGGATATAATGAACTGAACAAGACTGGAAAGATGACATAATAGACTTGGAGGCCTCTAATGAGAAGCCAACATAAGAGTAGACATGACTGTGCTCTGAAGTTAGGAGAGATCGTAGTATGGAGCAATCAGTGAATAATTGAACCGAATCCAAACCACGATCCTTGAGCCACGAAAGAACTTCCTTGCACGCTAGTGACTCCGCCATGAGTGGTGAAAAGCACGCCGAGAGACGCGAAGCAAATGCCGCAAGAAAATCGCCGCTGTGCGTCATGAGGACCGCCCCCACCGCGGCCGCTTTCGTATGTGGGTTGAAACTTGCATCGAACTGGCAGTAAAGGAAATTGGTAGCTAATGGAGAAGGGTGGCCATTTGTTTGGTTGCATTTTAAAAATATTGAATACTCACAAGGTCTTTTTAATAGGTAGGGTTTATATATCTGATGTGATTTCAACATTATTACTTCGTATTATATAAGAGTGAAGTTTACATTGTATACTTGATCAGATGACTTCGAATTTTCTTCATCATCCCCATAAAAAGTTCTAAAATAACCCTTGGAGCAAAAAAAAAATAAAAAAATATTAAACTCTATTAAAATTTTAATTAGTACATGGATATTATAAAATTTTATTATCTTTTTTTTTTTTTTATAACGTTGACAGTTTGTATTTTATATGTAAAATAGAGATTTGACAACGCTCTTTCCTAAAAAAATTTCTTTTCAATTGTGACACATCACCCCTATTTTTCCTACACGATCTTGTTAATTTTTTTTTTTTTATTTTAGGGAAAATGACAATTTTCCCTCTGGATTGTTTACTTATAGAATATAGCACATTTTTCCCCTATGTTATTTATATAACCACTTTATCCCCTCAATTGTTTTTAAAGTGGTTATTTTCCCCCCTTTCTGTTAAATAGATGTTTAGGCTGCTAAAGATGAGAATAAAAATGACATTCCACTTATTCTTATTCTTATTACTATTACTTTTACTATTACTATTACTATTACTTATTATATTATAATAATATTATTATTATTATTATTACTATTACTATTACTATTATTATTACTATTATTATTATTATTATTATTATTATTATTATTATTATTATTATTATTATTATTATTATTATTATTATTACTGTTACATTATTATTACTATTATATAAATAATAATAATAATAATAATAATAATAATAATAATAATAATAATAATAATAATAATAATAATATATAATAATAATAATAATAATAATAATAATCTATCTATCTATCTATACTATATATAAAAACAATTTCCTCCTCCCAAATTTTCCCCCCAAAACTTAGGGGTATTTTGGTAAAATCATTTATTTTATTTTATTTATTTATTTATTATTTTATTAATTATCCATCCTATAATATTATTATGGTAATATATGATAATGATAATATGATAATATGGTAATATTGTTAATATTAATGGGTGATGGGTGATTGGTGATATATAATTGATAATTGATAATATGGTATATGGTATTATTCTTAATATTAATATATTAATATATAATATATTATATACTAATATTAATTAATTAATTGGTGATTATTTTAAAAAAGAATAATTAATTGGTGATTGGTGATTAGTGATATGGTAATATTGTTATATATTAATATTAATATTAATTAATTGGTGATTGGTGATTAGTGATATGATAATCTATATCTATATCTATATATCTATAATATATTTATATAATTTGAAAAAAATTATATAATATTGTAGTAAAATTTTTACATGTCAATCATCTATATTTACATAAAATTAAAATTAATTATACTTTCCTTTTGAAAAATCTTCCATATTATGTTTATCCTCCACTATATAATGATGAGAAATGACCCTTCTCTCACCAACGTACCAATATCTGTGCTCTCACTATTAGTTAGAGATCTATAATCTGTAATTCTACGAAGTCGAAGATCGAACTTTAACACGCGTAGAATTGTTATGGTATGCGGTATGATTAATTTTTAGTTGATTCATTCTGCATGTTGGAGATCCTTATGGTGTAGTCTGCATTCCATAGAGTATTTTGTAGTACTGTGATTTAGTTTGATTTTAACAGCTCAATATGCTTTAAGTTTTGCTGATAAGGTTTCAAGTAGCTAGGCCAATTTTGCCATGGGCGTATCACGTATGTAAAATTACAATTTTCAGAGTGATTGTAGTGAACAATCAAATGTTTTCTATAATTATATATTTTAATCACATTACTTTGATTGGTAATTTCTAATGGAAAAACATTGTATTGTAACTTTGTATTACAAGATTTTGAATGATAATACCTTATTTAACTATCCATCTTTTTAGTTGTACTGTGCAAAATAACTAGCAATCTACGGATGCTCATCTATATATTGTAGAATTTTCAATCTTGATCTTCCCCATTTACGGATGCTTATGTAATTTGGTAAAAATAGTGGTTACTATACTTGAATAAATCCTCAATTATTCATTCCAATTGTTCGTTTTACCATTCCAATTCTTCATTTTATAAAAAATGGTGCATTGGAAGCTAAACATGGGTCATTGTATCATTGATTGTTGATTCCAATTATTATTAATCTTTATCATTAATTGCACAATACTAATTCACACTTATTAGTTAAAAAAATGGTGATTACTATACTTGAATAAATGAAATAATAATATTAAATTTTGTAGCCTCGATTTAAAATCTATTATGTTAATAATAATAATAATAATAATAATAATAATAATAATAATAATAATAATAATATACTCCGTAGTAATAATAATCTAAAATTCTTAATATAATTTTCCTAATAATAATAATAATAATCCATAACTCTTAATATAAGTTTGTAACTAAATTTTCCTATTAAATCTGTTTATAAAGGTAATTATAAATATAGAATTGAGAAATTCCTATGATATTTTATTTAATTGATTTATTCCTAATATATTTTATCTAAAAGGCTTCCTTCCTTTTTTATAACATTGTTCCATATGTTAATCCGTTTAATATGCTAATATATATACGTAATTACCATATACTATTTACCATCTAAATAATATGTGGTAATTACATTATATTTAACGTCTAAATTTATTATGGTCATTAAACATAGAGATTTCATTCTTACGATAAATTAATATATTTTTACTTCAGATAATGTCAATTACCCGTGCATTTCATTTGATTACTTTTGAATAAAATCTTAAAAATTATGACAACTAATGAATTAATATTGTTGTTCGTAATATAAATTTTATCAAATCAGTTAACGAAATTGATAATACACATATTACATCCATAATTAGAGGAGATTAACAAAATTATGATAATTATTTCAATTCACGTATTATTATGCTAATTCACATATTATTACGTCCATACAATTATGTAAATTATTTCAATTCACAGATTATTACACATATAAAATTATGCTAATGGCTACTTTGGAATAAAATCTTAATAATTATGGTCATTGAGAAATTAGTTCAAACATTATACTTTTATTAAACGGTTTTTTATACTTGTCGTAATTTTATCTAATCAATTAAAGAAATTAATGGTACACATATTACGGACATAATTAAAGAAAATTAAACATACACATATATATTACGGATAAAATTAAAGAAAATTAAACATACACATATTACGTCCATAATTAAACGAAATTAAAATATACATTATTTTTTAATTATAATATATACTCCTTAATTACCATACTTATTCATAATACATGGACGTCATAATTAGCATAATATTAATCTATACTATATATAAAAACATAAGAATAGTAAAGGCATATTTTAAATTTTAAACAATAATAAAGGTAAATTAAAAATAGAATGAAAATATTTCAATAATAATATTCTACATCATTAATTAAAAATAGAACAGAAATTAGGTAAAAATACCAGTGGATCTATTATTCTAATTGACTAATTAACTGAAAAAAAAATCGACTAAAAATGAATCTGATGTTACTAATTGATTGAATATATAAAAGGAAATAAATATTAATAATTGACTGTAAATAAAAAAAATATCAATAATTAACTAAATTTAAAAAGGAAATGGTCATATCATTGCAATTTAATTAAAAAATGAAAAACATTCTACATCATAAATAATAAAGGCATATTATAAACAATATTAAAGATAAATTAAAAAAGGAACGAAAATTAAAAATGAAACGGAAATATTTCAATAATAATATTCTACATCATCAATTAAAAATGGAACGAAAATTAGGTAAATATTACTACGTAATTCTTTTCATTTTTCCTAGATAAGGTTGCCTGATATTAATTTACACATAACAATCGGCACTAATAATTAAAAAAAAATAGAAGAACTGCCGGAGACGTTTTTTTTTTTTAAATTTTATTATTATTATTATTTAATTATTTTAATTAAAATTATTTAAAAAGTTTATTTTAAAATTAGTAACCACCATGTCATCACAATTGTAGGTAAACAGGTCAATTTGGACTTTTTTTTTTTTTGAAAACATGTCAATTTGTACTTAATTGCATGAGTTTATATAGTTCAGGAATCCAATTGCATTCTTTTTGAGTTCGATGGCTTAATTGAAGTTTTGT
This sequence comes from Ipomoea trifida, assembly GCA_003576665.1. Taxonomy (NCBI): domain Eukaryota; kingdom Viridiplantae; phylum Streptophyta; class Magnoliopsida; order Solanales; family Convolvulaceae; genus Ipomoea; species Ipomoea trifida. Next base: position 12,324,684 of record CP025654.1, read on the forward strand.
GTGTAGTTCAGTAGTTTATTTGACCATTATTCCGAGAAAAATTATATTACTAATTGATTTAAAATATAAAAAGATTGTAATCTATATTCTATACTATATATAAAAGTAAAATCCTCCTATTTCATTCACGGCCTAAACTTTTGTAGTCAATTGATGAAATATTTTGTTGGTCAAATAATTAATAAAGCTTATTTGTTAAGAAAATGTAAAATAGAAATTAACTAATATCTATAAATTGATAATATGTATACTCACGTATCAACACTATTAATAAAAGTAAAATCATTTATCGGGAAAAGAAAAGGATATTACTAATTGACTGAAAATTATTTAAAAACTTTAATAGTTAATTATACTTTCCTTTTGAAAACTCTAAGTTATTTAAACTTTAAAAAAATTAATTGAACATGGGTTGTTAGATTTTTATAATAATCAAAATTAATTCATTCAAATATGGAGGAGGAAGATAAAACTAAATGCAATATGGGGAAAATGAATATACTTAAAGTATAAAAGTATAATTACACATATATTAGTGTAATTGACTAATAATAATTGCCTAATAATTATTATGATAATTAAGTTAAGCATTGGTCGTTGAATTTATTTTTATAATAATTACAATTAATTTAATTCTCATTTTCTCATATTTATTTTAGTAATAATATAATTATATAAGTCATAATATTATTATATAAGTCATATTACTTATAGATCTTTTTAAGATAATTTTAGACAAACAAGTCATATATTATTTAATTAATTGAGTAATATTTTTGTACTAATCTTATAATCAAATAATAAATGTACACGTTCAATATTAGAATTTTTTATAATTTCATCTTTATTTTTATTATCTCAATATATAATAAAAAAAATTTATCCACACCCGGGTAATTGGACAATTATTTGTTCTAATTCAAAGGAAAACATCAAAAAACATAATCGATCCAATCAATTTCATCAATTGCGCTATATAATATTCGATGTTATAATATATATAATTGTATATTGATCCAAATATTCTTTAAATATTATAACAAATCCATTCCGTGCAACGCACGGGCGAAAATACTAGTAATAATAATAATAATAATTAATGGAGATGGAGGGGTCTTTCACCGTCCAATTCACTCCACGCATAGTTCCTACTTTCCCTCAATCTTTTTTATGTCTAACCCTAACTCTCAGTAATCTAGCAAAGAACATGGAATTTTGAAGCAATTTGAAGAAATTAACGCAACCATGAGTAGTAGGAGGGTGCTTGGATTGGATAGAACTCCAAACTGTAAGTTTTTTTTTTAAACCTTATATCTTCATTGCATTTGTATATGATTATATTCTAAGAAATTAAAGATTGAAATATTTTGAAATGAGAATTTCGATAGTGCAATTTGTATGTCTTCTATATCTTTGTTTTTTGAAAAAAAATCTTCAAGAATTGATATCAGAACTCAGAAGATAAAAATGGGAGTGCCTGCATGTTGCCATAATAGGGATCAAAGATTGTTTGTTTATGTTTCTAGGAATTTTTGCTCCGTAATAGGGATCAAAGATGATTTGTTTATTTTTCCAGGAATTTTTGCTTATTTGTTTAATAAGGAGTGCCATTTTGCTTATTTGTTTATTTACTTTAAGGGAAAATGGCGCTTTTGGCCCTTTAATTGTTTTACTTCTAGAAATTTTGCCCCTGTCAATTGATTTGAACAAATCTAATCCTTTAATTGTTCATAATGCACCACATTTGGTCCCTCATGTTATATAATTAGAATTGTTTTTTAATAATTTTTTTATGAGGTTACAATTGTCCAATCCTTTCAACAATTTAACTTCTCATCCTTCTTTAATGTACGCCATGAAGGTACATTCATTCTTTAAGGTTGAAAGGATTGAAAACATTACGCCATGAATAGGGCACATTTATTCTTGATTATCCAATCCTTTAAACAATTATAATGGCATGTCTATTCTGAACTGAGCTTCATAAGAATTGAAAATATTGCCAACTGAAAATTAAACTAGGTAGCTACCCATTCATTCTTCGTTGTTGGTGAAATCAGGAAAAAAAAAAAACTGATCTGAACTTCCTTCGTTCCTTGCCGTACTAATGGCGCATGCTCTTGTAATGTTTCTATCAGGACAACTTTCAACCTTGATCCATGATGAGTACTCACTGCAGAAGAAGGAGAAGAAAGTTAAATGGTTGAGAGGATTGGACAATTATAACCTCATGAAAAATAAATTATTAAAAACAATTCTAATTATATAACATGAGGGACCAAATGTGGTGCATTATGAACAATTAAAGGATTAGATTTGTTCAAATCAATTGACAGGGGCAAAATTTCTAAAAGTAAAACAATTAAAGGGCCAAAACCGCCATTTTCCCTTACTTTAATATAATTTTACCACACTTTCATGAACTTTCTACTTGACCACATGGCAATTTATTTCTATGTGTTTAGCGCGCTCATGGAAAACATGATTTCCCCCTATGGCAATAGCAGACTGGTTATCACAAAACAATACAGTTGCACTGTCTAACTTCACACTCAAATCTATGAGGAGGTATGTGAGCCATTGAATTTCACACACCATGGAGGCTAATGCCCTGTATTCAGCTTCAGATGATGATCTTGATACAATGCCCTGTTTCTTTGTTTTCCACGAAATCAAAGATTCTCCAAAATAGATGCAATAGCCGGTAATAGACTTCCTTGTTTCTATGCAGGTGGCCCAGTCAGAGTATGAAAAACCCTGCAATTTGAGATGGGAATTTGAAGGATAGAACAATCCCTTCCCAGGAGAACCCTTGAGATATCTAAGCACTCTGTGAGTCGCAATGAGGTGTGTATTTCTTGGCTTGTCCACAAACAGACTTAGTTGCTGAACAACATAGGAAATATCTGGTCTGGTGTTTGTTAAATATAGGAGCTTTCCAACTAGTCTTCTGTATACCTTAGGGTTATCAAGCAAATGTCCTTCTAAGGTGTTCAGTTTCTGCCCTGTGGTGACAGGTGTCTTTGCAGGTTTTGCCACTAAAATCCATTTTCTTCTAAGATCTCCAAGGTGTATTTTCTTTTGCATAGATTGAGGCCACCAGAAGTTCTACAAGCCTCAATCCCTAAGAAATAGTTCAAATGTCCCAAATTCTTTATCTTGAAAGATATTTCCAAAAACTATATTAGCTCACTGATTTGAGTATAATCATTGTTTGCTATCAGAATATCATCTACATAGATGAGCAAGGCAGTGAATGACTTTGTTGATGTCTTGGTAAAAAATGAGGGGTCTGCTTTGGATTGTAGAAAGCCATTATCTTGCAAGGCTTTATTTTGTCAATTTTGCATTCCACTGTCTGCTAGCCTGCTTTAATCCATATAGAGATCTTAACAATCTGCAAACTTGCTTAGGTTTATCAGTATGAAATCCAGGAGGCAAAATCATGTAGACCTCTTCTTCTAGATCCCCATTTAGAAAAGCATTGTTAATGGCCAACTGCTAAATATCCCATCCCATTGCAATAGCTATAGCCAAAAAGGTTCTTATCGTAGTCATCCTAGCAACAGGTGAGAAGGTTTCTATGTAATCCACTCCTAACTATTGGGTATAACCTTTGGCTACAAGCCTAGCTTTCTACCTTTCAATATATCCATCTGCTTTGTGTTTGACCTTATACACCCACTTACAGCCAATGGGAGACTTTCCTACTGGCAATTCTGTCAATCCATGTATTATTTTCAATCAAAGCCTCTATTTCAGCCTACATTGCTTTTCTCTATGACATATCCTTTACTGCTTCATTATATGATTGTGGCTCATGTGCTGAAGAAATAGATGATGCACATACCTTATGATTATGAGTCTATGATCATAAGATATGAATTTTTTCAATGGATGAGGAGATGATCTAGCATGTGGCTGGTTTCTCATCATTGTTTGACAATAATAGTCCTATAGTCTAGTGGGAATGTTTCTCAGTCTTTCAGACCTCCTAGGTTGTATTTGAACAACCTCTTCTTCTAGTAGTCCTCTTTCAGTACTGGCATCATT
>CP025654.1:12332775-12347756 GCA_003576665.1 Ipomoea trifida
CAATAAATCTAGGACTTAGCTTTCCCTTCCTTCCGAATCTCATTACCCCTTTTGTAGGTGAGACTTTCAGTAACACCTATCATAATAATGCAACTTAATCCTATGTATATAAATACCTTGTGATTATGTATCTCTTACTAAGTTAGTCAAATTTACCTTTTCGCCTTCTTGAAATTCGATCAATCTACGTCCTTGATCTGCATAAGATTTCTGTCGATCTTGGGCTATCTTTATCTTTTCTTGAATTTTTCTGATTTTATCTGTTGTTTCTTGCAAATATTGTGGCCCCAAAACCACCGTATGTACCATATCTTCCCAATACAAGGGACTCCTGCATTTCTGGCCATGTAACGCCTCGTAAGGTGCCATCTGTATACTTGTGTGGTAACTGTTGTTTTATGAAAACTCGATCAAGTCTAGATGCTCATCCCATGATCCTTGAAAATCTAGTACACATGCCCTCAACATATCCTCTAAAGTTTGGATAGTCCTTTCCGTTTGCCCATCGGTTTCCGGATGAAAGGCAGTACTCAATTTCAACCTCGTCCCAATAGCAGCTTGCAATGTTTTCCAAAATTGTGATAGGAACCTTGAATCACGATCTGAAATGATATCACATGGCACTCCATGATACTTAACTACTTGTTTAACGTAAGCTCTAGCCAACTGATCCATGGTCCATGTCTCATTCATAGCAATGAATCTTGCAGTTTTAGTAAGTCTGTACACTATTACCCATATCTTGTTTTTCCCAGATTTAGTTAACGGTAACCCTCCAACGAAGTCCATAGATATGGAGTCCCATTTCCCTTGTGGAATATCTAAAGGTTGTACCAGTCCTTTGGGCTTGTTTCTCTCGGCTTTAACCTTTTGGCAGTTCAAACATGTACTTACGAACTCAGCTATTTCCTTCTTCATCTTGGGCCACCAAAAATGCTTCTTAAGGTCCTTATATAATTTTATCTCCTCCAGGGTGTACTGAGTAGGGAGTGTTATGACCTTCTTCCATAATTTGCTTCTTCACTTCTTCACATACCATCGAAATACACCACCGTCCTTTATATCGAATGCTCCCATCTTCATACATCTCAAAGGGTCCATTCCTAGCATTTACCATCTTTGCCCTCACTCTTTCCAACTTAATATCACCAGATTGTCCCTTCTTGATCTCATCAAATAGTGTCGGAGTTATAGTCATATTATACAATTTAATCTCAGCTTCAACTTCTCCATCTTCTTTCACTTCCAAATTCAGCTTTTGAAAATCCTTGCACAATTTGTCCTGTAGTACCCATGTTGCTTTAAGTGAATGACCAGATTTTCTACTTAGTGCATCTGCTACTACGTTTGCTTTCTCCTCATGGTACTGTATCACGATATCATAATCCTTGATGAGTTCTAACCATCTCCGTTGTCTCATATTCAACTCCTTCTACGTAAAAATGTATTTTAAACTTTTATGATCTGTGTAAATTTTACACTAAACCCCATAGAGATAGTGTCGCCAAATTTTCAAGGCAAACACAACTGCTGCTAGCTCCAAATCGTGTGTAGGGTAATTTACTTCGTGGTTCTTTAACTGCCTTGATGCATAAGCTACCACTTTCCCATTCTGCATCAGCACACAACCTAGCCCCTTCTTTGAAGCATCACTATATACTTCAAATCCTTCAGTTCCAGAAGGTAGTGTCAACATTGGTGCCGTTGTCAATCTCTGTTTCAATTCTTGAAAAGCTTCTTCACACTCTTTGTCCCACAAAAATTTTGTAGTTTTCTTCATTAAATTAGTCAAGGGTCTTGCTACCTTTGAAAAATCCTGTACAAACCTCCTGTAGTAACTTGCTAAACCCAAGAAGCTTCTAACTTCTGTGACCGTAGTTGGTGCCGGCCATTCCATCACAGCTTTCACCTTTGCTGGATCCACCAATACTCCCTCCTTTGTAACAATATGACCCAAAAATGCTACACTGCTTTTCCAGAAGTCACACTTGGATAACTTGGCATAGAATTGGTTATCTCGCAAAGTCTGTAATACCTTCCTCAAATGTTCTTCATGTTCTTCAGAAGTCTTAGAGTATACCAATATGTCATCGATGAATACCACTACGAACTCGTCCAAGTATGGCCGGAAAACTCTATTCATCATGTCCATGAATACGGCAGGAGCATTTGTTAATCCAAACGGCATTACTGTAAACTCATAGTGTCCATACCTCGTACGAAACGCCGTTTTGGGTATGTCTTTCTCGGCTACCTTCAATTGATGATAACCTGACCGCAAATCTATCTTCGAGAAAGTCCCTGCTCCTTTCAACTGATCAAACAAATCATCGATGCGAGGTAAAGGGTATTTATTCTTAATAGTTACGTGGTTCAATTCTCTGTAGTCAATACACAACCGCAGTCCACCATCCTTCTTATTTACAAATAAAACTGGAGCACCCCATGGCGAAACACTAGGCCTTATGTAGCCTTTGTCCAATAGTTCTTGTATCTGCTCCTTTAGTTCTTGCATCTCCTTAGGTGCCATTCTGTAAGGTGTCTTCGAAATTGGCTCAGTTCCTGGTACCAAGTCGATCGAGAATTCCACCTCTCTATCTGGTGGCATCCTTGGAATCTCCTCCGAAAACACATCTGGGAAATCTCTTACCACCGGAATTCGGTTCATTGCTTCCTCCTCCTTGTTCAAATCTTTGATCATACACCAGTAAGCTTCATGGCCTTTCTCCACGTACTTCTTCATTCTTTGCATGGTCACCAATTTCACCTCTGGTTTGATTATACTTATTTTGTATGACACTCGCTTTCCATTGGTACCTCTTAGAATCACCTTTTGTTCATTGCATATGATTTTGGCCTTAAACTTGCCTAACCAATCCATGCCTAAAACCACATCTATGTCATCTAATTCAAATTGTATTAAGTCTCCAGGGAAGTTTGTTCCAGCAATAACAATTGACAGGTTTTCGTACATATCCTCACAAGTCATCACTCTACCCGAGGCTATCTTTACATTTATCTTTATCTTAGAAGTTGGCTCTATCCCCAATTTCTTAACAAAAGTAGAAGATATAAACGAATTTGACGCACCAGAGTCAAACAATACATAAGCATGTACGGAGTTTACTAAGAATATACCTGAAACCACATCATTAGCTTCTGCTTGGGCTCTGCTCATAACAAAGATCCGCCTTGCCCATTGCCACCATTTCTGTTCTGAGTGTAGTTGTTGTTGTTCCCATTCTTCTTGCCATGATTGTAATTCCCACCACCATTTCCACCTCGGTTTCCAGGATTCCCGGGCCTGTTCCCATTTTGATTACTTCCATTCATGTTCTGCCCTTGATTTTGAGTATCCCCATTCCTCTTGGCGTAGCACTCATAGGCCCTATGTCCCATCTTGTTGCAGTTATAGCACTTCACCAAATTTCCTTGTCAGTCTGTTCCTGGGTGAACCCTCTTGCATATCCTACAGTTAAAGTGTCTGTCCCCCATTTGATTCCTCTTCACAAATCCTTAGCCTTGACCCTGACGATTTCTGCCATTATTGTTGTTACTATTTCTTTGGAAATTTCGGTTTGGCTCAAAAGAATTAAACTTAGGTCGCTTATCTCCTTGTTGCACATCGTCATCTATCTTCCTTTTGTTCCTTCCATTTATGTCCTTCTGAATCTGTTGCACTCGATAATGACTGGCAGCACTACTGTAGGCCTCGTTTAGGGTCTGGAACGTCAATGCACATACAACCTTTTGTGTCTCAAAATTCAGTCCATTAATAAACTTCTCGGCCTTCCTAGGCTCATCCGGAACTAAAGCAGGTGCAAATCGCGCTAGTGCCAAGAACTTAGCATAATATTCTTGAACTGCCATGCTTCCCTGTCTCAGGTGTAGGAATTCATCATATTTGGCCATCTTGACATGGGCTGGGTAAAATCTTCCTCTCATCTCCTCCTTGAAAGTTTCCCAGCCAAAGTTGGGTTGCTGGCGTAGTACCGGTCCAACATTAGCCCACCAGTTGTCAGCCTCCTGCTGAAGGTAATACGCAGCCGTGTCCACTCTATGTTCCATTGGGCAATTAACGGCATCAAATAGCTTATCAAAGGTGCGGATCCAATCTTCCATGATGATAGGATCTTCTTGCCCCAAGAAGTTTGGTGGATGGCGTGCTGCCACACGCTTGGCCACGTCATTTCCATTCTGATTTTGAAGTAGTGCATTTCCCAAGGCTTGGGTCAATTGAGTCAGCTGTTGCAATCCTTGGGCCAGCTCAACATTAGTAGGGACATCATTTCCTTGAGCATTTTGTCCCTCAACATTCCTTCTTGGCGGCATAGCGATTTTTCTACATAATAACATGCATTCCTATCACTAACACTTATCTAAGGGTATCTCTTACCTTACGAATTCTACACACAAATAGGCGCATAGATACAAAATGTAGGCAAATCTTTCAAGTTTCTTGCTGTTTTACTCAAGTCTTTAACAAATAAAAAAAAAAAAAGAAATAACCACTTATCTAGCAACCAAGGACTCACCAGAAGGATGCACACCTTCAAGGTGCAATAGCCACAGTTTTCTTTTCAAAATATTCACACTAACAACAAGTGAATTCTCAAATCAACACAATCACAAAGCTTTGCAAATTTGCACAGCATGTCATCAAGGTATCATATCTTCAAAGAATTAGTCACATGGGAGTATTATTGTCAAACACAATTAATCACTCCAGTCATATATTGTCAATTACCAAGGCAAATATAATGAAACTCACATTCTCACCACGGTTTCCTAGGTCCCATCATCTTGATTTACCCTACCACCTAGGGAATCTTCAAATCTTAAAGGCCTTAACCTCAGTCAATCCTACTCAAGAGTTCACATCCTAAGCTTTGCAGCATAGTTCCCTACTGATCCTAAAAGCTCGTAACCTAAGTTTCTGAAATCAAGTTTTCAAAACTTAGGCTCTAGGTCGACATAGCCTAACCTAGGCTTTGATACCAACTTGTAACACCCCCGTTTTTCAATTCTAAAACATACTATTAATAGTACTTCTGAAGATAGAAACTTTCCAAAAAATAGAAATATCTTTATTTAGAAACTAGTCGCATTCTAACTGATAAGATAAACAAAACTCCTCAAAACCACGAGGGTGAAACCGTCACATCTAAACTAACTGCAGCTAGATGTAAGGCTAAACCAAAGTTCTCAAAATATAGGTCTTTACAATATCAAAACCAAATAAGTCTGAATTCAATAATATCCAAAGGAACACATAAGAATGAAAACTACAAAATCTAATATAGTCGCGCTCTCAACAGGCCCTCTAATCAATCACCTGTGCAACCACAAATAAAAGAGACACAAAACAACGGAGTTAGCAAAACTTTGCTAAGTAAGGTTTACTCCACCCTGTAAAACAAATTTAATACAATATATATAGCCACACTTCCAAATGAAATAGCCATAAAGCTTTATAGCAATCAACTTCAACATAAACATTTATTTCCCATCACAACATTCGTACAGATTTTCTCAAACACAACCTTAAGATTAACATAATCATTTTCACAAGTAATACATTTCCAAAAGTATGGAAGAATACCAAACATCAAACCAAACAATGGGCAGGGTCTTAATTATTAAGCCCTAGTGAACAGTAATCTCTCTACTGAACACTACGCAAGAATCCCATTTAATCTCAAATAATGGGCAGGGTCTTAGTTAATAAGCCCTAGTGAACAGTAATTTCTCTACTGAACACTACACAAAAATCCCATTTCAGTGGAACAGAACTAATACCTTAAGTGTGCACACCCCCAATGGGTTTCCAAGTCCATTGGATAGTAACTAGTCCTAGTAGTCATGATACGTTTCTAATGACTACTACTCAACAGGGTAAGTACCCTAGTGGTAGACTCCGCTAACCACTCCTCAAAATAACAAAATTAAAATTCATATGGAGACAGGATACGTTTCTACTGCTCATAACACAACCAACTGGGTCTTAACCCAAGTATCCAGAATTTCATAACAGGATACTACACATCTTATAATTCATTAAGGGCATCACAACCCAACCAAACATTTTATCCTCAATCTTTATAAAACAAAACAACAATAATAATCTTACTCATATAATACTCCAAAACAGTATATTTCACATGATCCAAATAAAAATTTCTCAGTGGCTCAACAATTAACAAGACACACAATAAGCTGAAATTGACAAAAATTTCAGAATTCATGACCAGAATTGCAGAATTTTCTGAGGAAAATCGGTAGCACATCTTAACACGAAATTTTCCAGATATGAAGTACAGAAAGTCTAGAATATGCACAAAAAAAATTCAAGCCAATCCAAAGTATAGAAGTATTTGTTTCGAAATTTTTCCCAACACTGCGCTGAGCAGAAATTTAATTGACAGCAATCTGCCACTACATTACGGAATTTTTCTGGAAAAACTGAAGTATATATATAACAAAATAATTTTATATACATCAAATATCATAGGTCTAGGTCCTCTAAAAAAATTTCAGGCCAATCGGAATTCAAAAAGTATTTTTTTCACGAATTTGTTTTAAGACTGCGACAGTCAGAATTTTTTTCAGACAACAAACGAATTGAGTAATTTCTCTCCGTTTTCAAGCACAATAAATTAATAATGTAGCATCCATACACATAAATAAGGAATAATACATATGTTTACAGCGCGGAAGTAGGTTTTGATGGACATAAACACTTACTTGGATCCTAAATTCACCAAAATTCCTGAATCCTACACTTGCTTCGCCTCAGTTTCACGTTCTACCCAAAACACAAATATCAGATACACACGTAAGCATACATATAATAAATAAAACTAGCCAATAAATTAAAAACAACTTACGAATAGATGACACTAGGAAGAAAATGGGATTGACGTCGAAATTGGGGAAATATGAAAGTGTCGATTGCTGCTGATCAGGAAGACTATGTTTTTTTTTTTTTTAATTCTCCAATCGGCGTGGCTAATATGTGTTTATATATATATGCAGCGTGTGGGTAATTAACAAGGATAGGAACTAGTAGTTAAATTCACTTAGGAATTAGAGAGTGGATTTAAAAAGGCTTAGGAAAGTAATTATACCTAACATACTTAAACATATATATATATATATATATATATATATATATATATATATATTTAACATATGTACACACGTATGTTAGCATATATACATACTTAACCTATATTACAACATATCTACATACGTAACATATATAGGTGTGTTTATATGTAAAATAGTTTAAGAAATTAGAATTAGTTTTTATACTAAGTTTAGAAATAATATAATAATAGACTAGTCTCAAATAATTTTGGGCCTCATAAAGTAGTATAATAATAAATTAGTATATTATAAATCATATAATAATAAATTTTATTTATATCCATGTTAAAAAAATAATAAATAATACTAATTAAAATACCGGGTATCACAAAATGGACCCCAAACATTCACGTGTATTAGATAAAAGCATTTTTCAGCTCTAGAGGTGCTAATAGGAAAAACAGACCTCCTATGTTTAGCATAATTGCATGTATCACAAGCATGACCAAAGATTTTGTGAAAAGAGGTATGTTTTATTCCATTCAGAGAATGTATCTTGTCCATAAGATAATGCCCTAGTCTATTATGCCACAAAACTGGGACAAACTATTACATTGAATATCAGAAATGGCATCACTGCAAAAAATTTCTTCTTAGCAGGTGGATGAACAAGCAGGTACAACCCATCCTTTTCCTTAGCAAAACTAGCCATTATCCCATGAGGACCATGAACATTGCAACAATCAGCATTCATAACAATCTTGCAACATGCCTCTTTTGCCAATTTGCTAGCATATATGATGTTGAATATAAAGGAAGGTATATACAATACATTCTTCAACAGGATATTAGAATGCAGTCTGATTTCCCTTATATGTGTGACTTCCACAGTTTCCCATTTGGTAGTTTAACATAGATTCCTTGAATCTCATGATATTTTTCAAAATACTCTAAGGAACAAGTAATATGATTTGTTGCTCCTGAGTAAAAAATCCAAGCAGTAGGAGAGTTCAAAACAGCATTAATATGAGAGTTAGAATTGAACCTGCTTTCAATATGACTTTCTGAAGACTCCTTAAAGTCTGGCCTGATTCCAATTCCGGTCACTGTAACAACTACATTGGTGGAAGTCTGGTTGGCTTGGTTCTGGTTCTACAATAAGGATACCAATCTCTTAAACTGATCAACAAACAATCCTATGTCACTGATCTGATTCACAGAGGCACTTGTTGTTTGTTGACCATTTTGTCTATTTCTAGTTTTGTAACCAACAACCTAGCTCAGAGGATCTCCGTGCTTTTTGTAGCATTTCTCAATAATGTCCAACCATGCCACAGTAGGTACATTTAGGAACATTTCTCCCCTTTATTTGAGGTTGAGACTGCCACAGTACTTTGCTCATCAGCAGACTGAGCTTGAGTGTTTTGCACAAAATTAACTGAATTAGTTCGCTGCTCTTATTGATAATACCATTAAGCTTTCTTTCTAACTTCAAGGCCATATTCAAAACCTTTTCTATAGCAGGGACTGGATCCATAACTAGTACTCCAAATTTTATAGTTTCAAACTCATCATTCAACTCTTCCAAAAACCTAATAACTTGATCATCCTCTCTTTCCTTTTGTATTTTGCTCAGAAGAGTACATGAGTATCTAGGAACACACTCACACACTGGAAGAGGTCTCATAGCATTCAATTGTTCCCATAATGCATTGTATTTCGTAAAATATTCATTGGTTGTCATATTACCTTGCATTTTTATGAAGATCTCGTTCTGGATTTCTGCAATCCTATACGGATTAGCCTGTGAATATCTCTTCTTAAGAGCATTCCAAATGTCTGCTGTTCTTGTGAAGTAGAGGACACTTTTCGCAATCGTGGAATTGAGAGATTTCAGGATCCATGAACAGACGATGTTGTTGCATCTCTTCCACATAGCGAACTTAGGATCGTCCTCGCCTAGATTTGGAATAGCGCCATTAACGAATCCGAATTTGTTTGTGACCTCTAGTGTTATCTTAATCGACCTACTCCAGGACGTATAATTATTCTCAGACAGGGGAGGAGAAACGAAAATCAGATTCGGATTCTCGGTGATATGAAGGTACATTGGATCATCAAATTTATCACTCCGTGGGGCAAAGTTTTGATTTTCTGAATTTCGATTCATTGAAACTGAGTTGCTGCTTCTCTGGTTGAATGCCCTTCACCAGCTACTTATCCATGACCACAGTAGCGACGTAGCTTCGACGCTCGATACCATGATGAAAGAGCTCAATCAAGCTTAGAAGGAGAAGTAGAGAAACACTGGTGATGCATTGAAAATGAATCTATGGTGTTCTTACAGTATATCTAGTAGAGAAGAAAGTAAATACCTTTATATAGGCAATAGGCCGTTATAACATAATGTATTTGTGAAAAATACAAATATGCCTTTTTCTTATGGCTTGACAGAAGTCACTCCATCAAGTTCTACTACATGTATTCTCAAATTCTATTCCATGATATGACAATCAATGATGGGACGTTTGCATCATGTGGGTCTCAAGATAAATACATTAAAAATTTGTAGCATGAAGTAAAACATGTACTCCCTCTGTCCCATGTGGGTCTCAGATAAATACATTAAAAATTTGTAGCATGAAGTAAAACATGTACTCCTCTGTCCCATTTTATGGTTTTTTCGAGATCTCAATGAGACTCGAACTCATGAGTTCCCATCTGAGGATGGCCACTACAGCCAATTTAGCACAAGGTACTTGGCATATAAATTTTATATATTAATATTAAACTTAATATTATGAAAAATTAAATTAAAAATAACTCGTTATATGAATGACAACCAAAATGGACTGAGGTAGTAGTATTTTTCGTGATTGTATCAACCAAGTCAGCTTAATCAGCATTTAATGCCGTTTGCAGTACCTCTCTACATTCCGATCACACAAAAATCAGCATTGTGTGCGATGGCCGTGAGAGCTTCAGCCACCACTCCGCCGCCGCCACTTCCTCTGCCACCTTCCCGCGGTTGAAAGCCTCTTCTCTCTCTAAGCTCCCGCCGAAACCTCAATTCAGTCCCAACTCCTTGTCAGTGTCACTTACAACTTCAACCACTCTCTCCCTCCTTCCTCTCTTCACAGCTCCTCTCTTCTCTCTCTAAGCTCTTGTCAGTGTCACTTTCGTTCTTCTTCATTCAGTTGGAGGTTCCGATTAATCATATTGCTCTATTTTATAACTTCTGTAGCTTCTAGAAAGATAAGCGGTTGTCATTTTTCTTGAATTATACTCCATACTCCATAGTGGTGAGATCATTTTTCATGTGGATTTATGTTGGGCGGAGGTCGGTGATGGCCTAGCCCAGCAAATTGGTGGCTAGGGTATTGTTGGGCGGAGGTTGGTGAATGGCCAAGTTAATTGGTAGTTAGGAGATTGTTGAGCGGATGTTTGTTAATTGGTAGATAGGAGACTGTTGGGCAGAGGCTAGAAGGGTCGGTGCTCTCGAAAATGTGGTGGCTATATATAAGAAATAAAGTTGCTTATTCACTATTAGCTATAGGTTTTGGTATAGTGATAAAGCGCTTGATCCTAACAATTTGCTATGCTAAATTTGTAAATTAAGTATGCCTTCTCACTCTATTTATAACTTCTGTAGCTCCTAAAATGATAAGCGGTTGTCATATTTCTTGAATTATACTCCATACTCCATAGCGGTGAGATCATTTTCATGTGGATTTGTGTTGGGCGGAGGCCTATGAATGGCCAAGTCCAGCAAATTGGTGGCTAGGGTATTGTTGGGCGGAGGTTGGTGAATGGCCAAGTTAATTGGTAGTTAGGACATTGTTGGGCAGATGTCGGTTAATTGGTAGTTGGGAGATTGTTGGGTGGAGGCCGGAAGGGTCAAGTCCAACATCCTGCCGCGGGTGGCGGTATATAAGAAAATAAAGTTGCTCATTCTCTCTTAGCTATAGGTTTTGGTGTAGTGGTAAGCACTTGAACCTAATATATGCGTTCTCACTCTATTTTATAACTTCTGTAGCTTCTAAAAAGATAAGCGGTTTTCATTTTTCTTGAATTATACTCCATACTCCATAGTGGTGAGATCATTTTCATGTGGATTTATGTTGGTCGGAGGCCCGTGAATGGCCAAATCTAGCAAATTGGTGGCTAGGGTATTATTGGGTGGAAGTAGGTGAAGGGCCAAATCCAGCAATGGTTAAGAGATTGCTTGGCGGAGGCTAGTGAAGGATCAAGGGACCCTGCCTCTTGAAAATATGGTGGCGATATATAAGGAAATAAAGTTGCGTCTTCACTGTGAGCTTATAGTGCTTGACCCTAACAATTTACTATGCTAAATTTGTAGATTAAGTATGAGTTCTCACTCTATATAATATCCTTTTTTAGACGCTTTTTTTTTTTGAGATTTAGTTGATACTCATTTGTCAAAGTTGGATATTTGCTAGGTTGAGTATACAATCAATCAATTCAACAATTGGGTTTGAACGCTTTTGGCACTGCTGGGAGAGTGATAGGACCTGTTGTTGAATTTGTGAAGCCTGGCATTTATGTGGCATTGCCTATTTTAAAGGCGGCTACTGAGGAAGTGGCCAATATTGCTTCCCCTGTGATCTCTGCTGCCTCCAATAAAGCTCTAGAGGCAATTCAGGGCTCTGGCATTGACATTCAGCCTGTGCTAACTGCTGGCCAAGGTTTTGCTTTGACTTTAGTATGGCAAGTAGTAGAGGTTGTTGGCAAAACCTGATGATTTCAATCTGTGAAATTCATTAATTCTTTCAATACTATATGCTTTCTCTCCTAGATGGCTTTTTTTTTTTTTTTACCTATTTCTCTCTAGTGTTAAGTAATAGGTGCCAATTTATTTACCTAGCCAGTGCTTGGTTGTTTTCTGCTAACCAATTCTATCCTTGAAGAGAACGAATTACGAATGCATATTTTCTTGCAGACGGTTGCTGATGTTGCACAGCAGACATATAAGGTAATTCAAGTGGCCAAACCTATAGCTTCATCCACAGTAGAATCCATCTATCAGCAGAACCATCTACCATTCTGGGGACTGGTGGAGCATTCGTCATTGCATATATCTTACTTCCCCCCATTTCTTCCACCATCTCTTTCAGCCTCCGTGGCTATAAGGGTAATTGGCTGGTTTTCTCATTTCTGGTTATCCCCGCTTTTTCCCTTTGTATGAAAAGCAATATGCTTCCATGTTTATTGTAAAAAAAAAAAAAAAAAAAAAAAAAACAAAACAAAAGAGCCTTTATGAAGAATGGCTTATAATCCAAAAGAAGACTGAATATTTGAAGTGTGGGGCCATACTTTATGATACCTGGAAATGCCAAGGGGCAGGGTATGCAGTGTCCATTATATGGTGAAAGACTGAAAGTTGAAAATAAGATTAAAAGGGAAAAGAAGAATCAGATAAAAGTATACAACATGAAAGCGGATTATTAGGGTTTTTTTTTTCTTTTCTCCTTTTGGTTGCTTAGTATATTTTTACACTAGTTTACATTTTTTAATTTTGGTTAATTAGGATACTTATTTCCTTTCTTCATCCTGGGGTAAAAGCAGAACTAATTAATAGCGATTTATTTTTACCTACAGAACCATATCAATCATGTTAAAAATTGAAATTTTAACTTTAGAATTCATTCAAAACAATTTTTTTTTTTTAAATTTTGATAGTGATTTTATTTATCCTTCTATTCCTTCATTGTGTTTCTCTTGAACAGTGAAATTGGTTAACATTCACTTGTAAGTTGTAAAGGTTACTTATTTACTATGGAGTGGATTTTAAGGTATAGCTTTTAGTCTTTTACATGACTAGTTTATATATATGTAAAAGTATTTGACTATTTTTCATTTTCATATTCAGCTTGGCCTATATGTTTTACAAAATTTTTCTTATCTGGTATATGTGTCGTCTAAGCTTCATTGTTCAGGATGCCAAACAATGATAGTATAAACTAGCGGTAAATCATAGTTCAGACTAGCAAGTTTAGATGAAAATTTTTTCTCTAGTATACGTGCTAAATCTGTTCGGATGAGAACAATGAAAAGACACTCTTATTTCCAAAAATGTTCTTTATAATTCTAAGATGCCTTTATAATGCATTCAAATTTCAAACCAAATGTGAATCAAATTGGCTTCCCCAGTAGCAAACCGTGGCATCTTTTAATGTTTGCACTTCTAGGATAAGGACACTATCTTTACTTTCCTCTTTTTTTTTTTGTTATCACTTCTTTGTCCTTTTTTTTAATCAAGTTGACATAAACTGAGAAGCATTGTTCGGAAACTATTGCCAGGTGACCTCACTCCTGCTCAAACACTGGACCTAATGTGTACTAAAAATTATATTATGGTTGATATTAGATCAGAGAAGGACAAGGGCAAGGCTGGAATTCCTCGCCTTCCATCAAGTGCTAAAAATAAGATGATTGCAATTCCGTAAGTAGACTTCTAAATGAAACTCAATATTTTCTAAGTGCAACCATTCAAATAGGGTTATTAGCCCAAATAGTTGGTGTTGCTTTGCACCTTCTGCTTTTACATGGTTTTCACTGTGAAGACTATACAAATTTAGAAAAGCTGTTGGCCTCTGGTTCCAAACAAGTTGACATTCTAGCTGTGTGATAGAATTAGCATAAGATTTGAGCAAAATGTCACATTCCAAATTATTAGGCGTTCTTTTGTTTTTTTTTTCCCTAAGTTTCCAACCATCCTGCCAATCACATGTCAACCATGGTATCTTAAAGCTGTTGTAAATGTAGTAGTCAAACAGTTTAACAGTTCATTTTATTAAAACATAGAAAATAAAACGAAAAAGTGCCATCTCCCGCAGCCACTACCCAAGGGTGTGCACTGGGTAAATCCCGCCTTGTGGCCCTAGCCGGTAAAGGACCACAATGAGGTAAACCAGCCTCGGTTGCCCATAGCTGACCGGCTCAAACCAGGAAGGTTGGGATTTGAACTCATGACCTTGTGGTTAGAAGTTTGTATCCTTAGCTATCTTGGCTGGGGTTATCCCGACACCTCTCCAACTCTCTTTCTACATGTTATACAATAAATGCCTTCACAAAAGATTTCTTATTTTATTTTAACACCCAATGCTTTTGTTTTTTCCTTCTCCCGAACATATTTTCATGTAGATGCTCAAGACACGAAAGAAGAAACAAGCTATTGTTTTTAAAAATAGTCGGTCAAATGTATTTCAATTTATTCCCTTTTGTTTCAGTTTGGAAGATTTACCAAGCACAGTAAGAAGACTTGTCAGGAGTCCAAAGAAAGTAGAAGCTGATTTGGTGGCCTTGAAGATATCATATCTCAAGAAAATTAACAAGGGGTCTAACATTGTAATCATGGACTCGTGAGTTCTTTCCTCTCTTCGTTTTCTATGCATTTCCATATAACTAACAGTCGGTTTAGGGCCTGTAACCGAAGAGGTTGAGTTGCACATTCTATGCATCGACTTGATTAATCGGTGTGTACTGACACGCTTATGAAATGGTCAGGTATTCGGATTCAGCTAAAATAGTAGCTAGAGCACTGACGAGCCTGGGATTTAAGAACTGCTGGGTTGTAAATGATGGCTTCTCGGAAGCAGAGGATGGTTGCAAAGCAAACTGGGAACAGATTCTTACAACGTTTCTTTTGCCGAAGTTTTGTCACCATTCCGCATCATCCCTGCAGGATCAAGACCAGTCGGTACAAGCTCTGTGAAATTGCTTTCAAGGGTACGGATTAAAATCTAACACTTACTATATCGAATATTTATAATTTTAATTTTGATAGTTATAGATCTGTAACATCTTTTGGTGTGATTCTTTCACTAGTCTTATGGGAAATTTTCTCCTAGTTTATTAGATAATCTGGTTTG
>CP025654.1:12347781-12374254 GCA_003576665.1 Ipomoea trifida
CCTAATTTCATAAAAAATGATTGATTGATAAATCCCTAATTGGCTAATTTTCTAAATTTTCAATCCGCAAACATTTTTTTTTTTTTTTACATCTTTGTTTATGGAATTTTTCTGTTTTGCAATTAATCCCGATTACATATATGCTTTTGCAGATTTGTGTAGGCTAATTGAATACTGATTTGAAATATTTTCAAATTGGGAATTGAAGCTGCTAGTCTAAGTATTGAGGTAAGGGGAATTGCTTGGTTATTTCTTTCTAATAGTTTTGTCTATGCCTAATTCATATTGATTTGCAAGGTTAAGTATAATTCTGTAAACTTCATGAAATTGATTACATCCATTTCTGGCATTCTATAAAGTATCAAATCAAAGATTTTATATTGATCTCGGATTCATAGAGAAGGCTTTCAAATCTTGTTGATAGTCTGAATATTATCTGTAGTTTATCATAAACCTTGCGTTGTAATTTATAATGTATTTTGTATTTGATTCGTATTTGATATTTTGTATTTGAACATTTTTAATTTCATTTTACCTTTGCTTCTTCACCCCACTCAAAGGAAATTATGGTTCCGTCCCTGCAGGACTAGAATCAGAATGAGTTGTAACGTAACAGAGAAGTATACCCGTGCCAATCGGAGAAACCGATTGGCAAAACCCAACCTGGAGCTGGGCAGCAACAATAACAACACATGCAGTGTTGTAGAAAGGACTCCACTATCTAAGTCCATCATGGAATCTAGGATCAAGCCTTTGCATTGTTTTATGGGAGGTCATGATTCCGCCTAGAACACAAACCCTAGCCCGACTCCCAGCGCTGTGCTTGATAGGAGTTACTATGTCGAGGAGCATTTGGAGGTTGAATGCCCAAAGAGGTTCAATCTCAGTCCTTCAGTTAAGTCATTGGTGAAGAAGAACGTTGCAACTTTTGATGCTGGGTTTAGGTCAAACTACAAAAACATACAAAATCAGTCACATGCGCATGATTTTGTATGTTTTTGTAGTTTGACCTAAACCCAGCATCAAAAGTTGCAACGTTCTTCTTCACCAATGACTTAACTGAAGGACTAAGATTGAACCTCTTTGGGCATTCAACCTCGAAATGCTCCTCGACATAGTAACTCCTATCAAGCCCAGCGCTGGGAGTCGGGCTAGGGTTTGTGTTCTGGGCGGAATCATGACCTCCCATAAAACAATGCAAAGGCTTGATCCTAGATTCCATGATGGACTTAGATAGCGGAGTCCTTTCTACAACACTGCATGTGTTGTTATTGGTGCTGCCCAGCTCCGGGTTGGATTTTGCCAATCGGTTTCTCCGATTGGCACGGGTATACTTCTCTGTTACGTTAGAACTCATTCTGATTCTAGTCCTGCAGGGACGGAGCCATAATTTCCTTTGAATGGGGTGAAGAAGCAAAGGTAAAATGAAATTAAAAATGTTCAAATACAAAATATCAAATACGAATAAGATTGTTCAAATACAAAATACATTATAAATTACAATCAAGGTTTATGATAAACTACGGGATAATACTCCTCTATGGGATAATACTCAGACTATCAACAAGATTTGAAAGCCATCTCTATGAATCCGAGATCAATGTAAAATCTTTGATTTGATACTTTACAGAATGCCAGAAATGGATGTAATCAATTTCATGAAGAAGTTTTCAGAATTATAGTTAGCCTTGCAAATCAATATGGATTAGGCATAGGCAAAACTATTAGAAAGAAATAACCAAGAAATTCCCCTTACCTCAATACTCGAGACTAGCAGCTTCAATTCCCAAATTGAAAATATTTCGAATCAGTATTCAATTAGCCTACACAAATTTGCAAAAGCATATATGTAATCAGGATTAATTGCAAAAATAGAACAATTTCAGAAACAAAGATGAAAAAAAAAGTTTGAAGATTGAAAATTTAGAAAATTAGCCAATTAGGGATTTTTCAATCAATCATTTTTTATGAACCATTCTTTTGCAGTAACTATCCACAATTTCTGGAAAATAAGTCTCTCCATACTTGGTTGTTGATTGAGCCAAATTGCTTCTTTATCCGCTTGATTATTTATTATGTTTCTGACTTTCTGCTGTAATTTTTAATTCGAACTTGGCTCACATTCTTGTTCAACTACTTTAGCGTATTGAATTCGGTGTATGTAGCCCACTTGCTTTATATACTCTAGCCCTTGTGATTTTTTGATAGTTGATGTGACTTGCCTGTTTGGGTGATTTTAAGTTGATTTGGTTCTACATTTTCTCATCTTTTGATGCTCTTGATGTACTGTTATTGCTTGTTGATAAGCTCCCAAGATTACTATATTTTTAGGTTTAAATCGGGATATTTTTATAGCATTTCAGTGTCCTTTTATGACTAATCTATGACAAATTGTGCTTTGATAAGCTAACTACGTGCAAAGCTATCTTTCGTATGTTTTTAGAACATTCTACAGGTCCCGGGAGCCGCCCGACATGGGAAATGAGCGTAACGAGCACTCCGAGCATGAAAGAAGTCCTAGGTGGCCCAGGAAGTTCCATCCACGCGTGAAGTCCTCGTGGATGAATTCCAGTACCCATCCACGAGGCCATCCACGCGTGGATGTGCTCGTGGACGAGATAGTGCGAAGGAAATTAAAGTAGGGCAATTTTGGGGAGACTATTTAAGGAAGCTTGATAGGATTTTTCAGGGAGTTCTGATTTTCTTAGCTCTCCAATTTTTAGGTTTTAGAAGTTCCCAAATTTCCATTCTTAGATTTAGTTTTACATTTCCATTTTGTATGAAGAAGTGAAGATCAAAAGCTTGGATTGTAGATTACAATTTCATTTACTAGGTGATTTCTATTTTGAATCTTATTTATATTTCTATTTGCATTTCTTATTCTTAGATTGAATTGGTTTATGATCTTGAATCTATGATTATGCTTAGCTAGTTCTATCTAGGGATTGAGTTGTGTGAATCTATGCTTGCTTAGTGTGAGTTCTTATTTCTTGATGTGGATTTGATTTATTTGATGTTGGAGATCTATTCTTGTCTATTTATTGTTGGTTTGAGACCTTGACTCTATCATGATGTTGGAGACCTTGTCTATTTATTGTGTAGATTTAGCCAATCTATTGAGAGTTTGAGACCTTGACTCTATCATGATATTGATTTGAGTTGGGTTGTAGCTTTTGCAATCTTAGATCCTATAGAATTCCATGATTGAGAATAGTAGGAAAGTGTGAAGCTTAGGTGTTTGATAAAATGTCTCTTAGGGCTTTTGGTTGCCAAATGGTACTCCTAAACTTAAGAAGCCTTAGTACACAAAGGTGGATCGAAGAGGACTAAGAGAACGCACTGCACTCTTGAATAGCCAACACAATTGAATCACTAGACCACTACTTTGAGACACACAATGAGGCAACATAGATAGCACAAGTCATTCCCTTATTTCCTATTATTTGTTACTTCAATTTTAGTTATATCTTTCACACATACACTTCCTAAATGCCATTCACACTCTTCAACAACCTCATATGTCCCATTACGCATTCGTTTGATTAAAAGCATAGCAATCTTTTGATTTTCCTCCTTCGAGACTGACACTTGGGGACTTTTCCTCGTTTTACCACTACCACCACATTCATTACATCTCACCTATGACTGCTACATCAAAATGGCGATGTTGCCAGGAAGGCAATATGTTGTCATTTGCTTTGCTTTTACTTGATTGAATGCTTTTGAGAATTTGAGTGTTGTTAATTCCATCTTTTTTTTTTTATTTGTTTTTGTTACTTACCATCAATTGACTACTTCTAGTCAATAGAGAATTGTTTGCTTTCTTGAATATTTTAAAAGGTGAATGCACACAAGAGCGAAGGGAAACCAATGACTACTTCCTTACATACCGGAAATTAACAAGGCAACAAGAAGGAAAAACATCCGAAGTGAACAAATGGTTTCTACAAGTGCTACGAGGAACTCTCAAGGGAGAGGAACACCTACACCAACCCCACCACCAATCCCAAATAACCCACCTGGACAACTTAATCCGAATGATCCAACAATAAAAGAACCACAGATTAACCAAGTGAATCAACCAGAGCAAATTTGAGTTGAAGAATATTATGAAGTACCACAAGTAAAACAGAGATCTATAGCAGATTACATGACACCAGAGATCTACAGTCTATGGTGGAGAAAATGGAAGGAAAGACAAAACCCTGTATGACATTAGCTTTGTATTGCAACATATGCGGAGGATCGCACGACACCAACATTTGTACATCACCTTCTGCATCCGGATATGTAGAAGCTGTAGATTATCAACGAGGTCCGAGCTACAATACCAATGCTTACGGAGGAAATCAGGGACAGAACCATAATTGGAACCAGGAGCTTTTGTAGTTCCTTGTTCCATTAAGAACATGGAATTTCCCAATGCTCTTGCCTTTCTCGGAGCATCTATCAATTTAATGCCCTAAAGTTTGTTTGAACAATTGAGCCTACCTTGTTTAAAACCGACAAGGCTTACACTTTGCCTAGCAGACGAAATCACCCGGTATCTGAAAGGACTAGCGGATGATGTGCTTGTAAAAATAGGAGAATTTTTAGTGCCGATTGACTTTATTGTTTGTGAAATGAGAAAAGGATGAGCGCTTTGGCTCTTTAATCCTTGGAAGGCCATTCTTAGCCACGTGCCGTGCTCGGATTGATGTGAGCACGGGCGAAATTGCCTTAAGATTTGATGGACAAAATGAGAGAAAAGAGAAGGCAATGATTGAAAAGAAGGATGAAGAATTGAAAACCATGATCAAGGTGAGAACCAAGACCAAATCTAGATGGGAAAATGAAAAGTTGGTATAGAAAAACACATGGATTCCAAAATGTTTCCAACCAACGACGAAGGAATATAGTTGAGATGAAAGGAGAAACGTTGCGTCTAGCCAAAGACGTAAAACGTGGCGCTACTTGGGAGGCAATCCAAGGTCTTTTAATAAATTTGCGTCGTTTTTTTTTTTTTTTTTATTTTTTTGTTTTAATGCTTTGCTAGTATTCTGTTGGTATATGTTTTTGGGGGACTAATTTGTAGGGTTGATGGTCGAAAAACTGCTACGGTTGTGCCAAAAATGGACAAAAGGCGAAAGGAAAAACCAGAAATCGGAGGAAAACGCGGGACATCACTGTCCACATGTCTCCCACGCGTGGAGGACACGTGGATGAATTCCAGTGTTCATCCACGCGTCCATCCATGCGTGAAGGGCGCGTGGACGAAGCAATTCGGCGTGAACATATAGCCAAGGCCAAACCACGAAATTTCATCTCCAAAACCCAATTTTCTTCTTCTTCCCCACGCCAAAACACCACCCCCAAGCAAGGTTTGAGCAAAAGTTCAATATTTTTCACTTTACCTACATATTTCAAAGGCTAGAACATCAACACAAGATAAAAACATCTTCCTAATGCTATTTCCATTGTTATTTTTGAGCTTTTAAGATTAAATTCATGAAATTTTATACTACATTATCTTGCAATATTTTGTGTGATTTAAATGATGATAATGGTTAGAAATGCATCATAGAACTTTATTTGATTGCTTTCTTTCATTCTTTGTGATTAATTTGGTAGATTGAACTCAAATTTTGAACCCTAGTGTTAACACCATGAATATCCAAATGGGTTTGTTTGATTTCTTGATGATATGATGAAATTGATAATTTAATTGAGGTAGAAACTTGTTATAGAACATATATATATATGCCATCAATTTAATATTACACATACTGCATTGGTGAATTGCATTTTCATCCTTTAACCTTAGAGAAAGATCCCAGAGACCGAATGGAATGCTACAATGAGATGTTAAAGCTTACAGACTTGGCTTTGAAGTCCACCGACACAGAACCTGAAAGATGACCAAAAATGAGTTTAAGTGTTAAGGAGAATAGAAGAGATTGAGGTTGCAGACACCCATGACCCATGAATCTCCCCATCATTCTTAAACTAGCTCAGGTACAATCTAGTGCGTACAATTAGTTTTTTTTTTTTTTTTTTTTGAAAAAAAACAATTAGTTCATCATAAGCTAAAGATTTAGGAGTTTCTTAACAATTCCAAAATGAAAATTAAACAGTCCACTCAGAATTCTTAAGAAGAAACACTTCTCAACCTTTAACACTAAAAACGCCATTACCAGGGATTGAACCCGGGTCACCTGAGTGACAAACGGGAATACTCACCACTATACTACAACAACTTGATGTCTCTAGTGTTTATAATTATACTAGTAATATTTTAGATATTTCAGTAAATAAATATTTACTATATTTCAAATCAGTACGAAATGAGGTTTTATTCATTCTGCATCGTTTTGTGTGTATAATTTAACTATTACTTGAATTTATTTATAATAGACAAAAACTTATATGAAATTATCTCACCGTAAGATCCGGGTTGAGGCAAGAAGAAAACGTAATATTTATATGCACAAATATAATACTAATTATGAATGAAGTTTTTATTACATATATGGGAAATTAGAATATTTTTAAGGAAAAATGTAATACTTTTACAGTTTGATTTAAAATTATTACATTTTCTCTCAAAATTAAAGTATTATATTTTCTCTTATAAGTAACAAACACTTGTCAACATTACTTATTAGGAAAAAATGTAATAATTTTTTATAGAAAATATAATAATTTTATATCAAAATTAAATGTAAAAGTATTACATTTTCCATTATAAGTAACAAATATTTTATTCCTGATTAGTATTACATTTGAGCATATAAGTATGACCCGATCTGACCTGCCTCAAGAATAAGGATCCGTGAGACGATCCACACAAGTGTGGCCCTTTATAATATAATAATAATAATTTTTTGTGGTATTTTTTAGTGTTATTATATGACTAAAATATTTAGAAATTATGTCAAAGTACTATTGAAGGCAAAACGTCAAATATGAAAACTATAAGATAATGTTTACGAATTATGTAAAGAAAAATGAGTTGATTTAATTAGTGGTACGGTGTATTAATTATTTTATCTTATAATATTAATATAATTATTCTAATAAAAATAGCTTAATTATATTTTGAGTGCAATGGTTAGCATTTGTCAAGACAAAATTATATGAAAAATAAAGTATGAATACTAAAATTAATCACAATGTAGTATCCATATTCCAAAAGAAAAAAAAACAAAATTAATATTTTTTCATATTATATAAAAAATTTGTGATATTAAAACGACTTAATCGAACCTTTAAAATAAGATAAAATAAAAATATATTAATTATATTAGCGCGCGTATAGGTTCATTGGTGTAAATAATCAGATTTTATGGGTTGTAATGATGATCATGACTAAGACAATTTAATGCCAAAGGAAATAATGTAATGACGATCATATCATGACTTAGCTTATAGGTTCATTGAAAGTTAGACAATTATCTGTTCAGAAAAATAAAAGGAAAAAAAAATATATTACAAAATCACTATATCTTATCAAATATTAATTATGTTTTGAAGCAACAAAATCGAGCAATATTAATTCATCAAATCAAGAGGCAAAACACATTTTTCACAAAATATTTGTATTTTCAAATGTTTGGCCAATAATTAAAAAATTACCCCTTTTTGGTCACTGCGGGAAATCACGTAATTTCCGACCACCTAAAAGGTGGTCGGAAATGAGCTAAAAGTTGTCGGGAACGCCCTTTCCGACCAAAGTTGGCGTCCGAAAATTCCTTCGTCGCAAATTCCGACCATTGGGCATGGTGGTCGGAATTTCCGACCACAGTCTGGAAGTGGTAGGAAGAAACCCGACCACCACCAAATTGGGTGGTCCGGTAGTTCCGACCACCATGTGGTCGGAATGGTGGTCAGAAATTCCAGACCAGTCTATTTGGTTTGGTCGGGTTGCTTTCGACCACTTCCGGATTGTGGTCGGAAATTCTGTCACTGGCAAAAAAATATATAATTGCACTTCACTGCTGTATTAATTGAATGCATATTCTACCCTGCAATAGTAAACAATTTTAAACAATAATGTAACATCACCAAAAAATAACAATTTTAATTGCATTTGAAGATTATCTAACTTCATGTCTCCAAAAGTAGTAGCTACTTTACATTATCTAACTTCACATCTCAAAAACTAGTAGCTACTTTACATTTCAAAAAGTAGTAGCTACTTTTCAATTCTAAATATTGTCACATTTAATAAATAGCATCACAAGATTATGTTGGAGATTGTGTATCATCATCCATGCTAAGATTATCCTGCCCAACATCACCACTTTGATTGCTATCGGCCATAAGAGCAACGTTATCCAGCCCAACATCACCACTTTGATTGCTATCGGCGGTAGGAGCAACAGATTCTACCAACTCAGGATGTGCACTATATATACCTTGTAACAACCCCATAATCTTCTTTTGATTCTCTAGAATCTCCTTGTTAGTTTGATCTAATTGTTCAAATTTTTCGTCACAATCTACATGTGAGGATGATTCTCCATTTCTAGACTTTTTCCGTCTCGCCACCTCGGGAAAGTAGCGTTGGGTATCTGATCCAAACCCAAACACATAACCTCCTTTCTTGACACCACCCGTCGCTTCATACCAAGCAGTTGCTTGATCAAGTTCAGGTTTAGTTTGTTGCATTTAAATTATAGTTTCCTATATTGATAGACAACTTTTTAAAACTCATATATTAACAATTGTTGTCTGTTTAAACAAATGAATCAAAAAATTTCACAATTCACTCATATATAACAATGTAACAACTCATATATTTTACAGTTGGCTCATATTAACAAATGAATTAAAAAAATTTCAGCAACCAACTATGATTAGACATTCTCAACTAAAGGAATTTAAGTAATTTGAACAATGTTGCATACTGAAATAGAGTATCTCAAAGTTTACTCATCAAATGATATCTCTAAAAGCAACACAAAGCTTATATATAGAAACAAATCTGCTAGAAAACAAGAAAGATAAGTGATTCTAGTAATCATGCATTTCTATTTTGAAATTTTCAGCAACCAAGAAACCAATTTCAGCAACTAAGAAGTGTAATCATGCATTTCAGCAACTAGTTTTATATTTAATGATAAGAGATTATAGGAATTGAGATTGTTACCATGACTTTTTGAGCTTTTTTTGCACACAAACTCATCGGTCTTTTTGCGTTTGTGTGTAGCTTGAAACAAAACTGCAAGTGAGGAATCCTCTCCAAGCTTTTCTTTCTATCCAACAACAATGAATCATACATTAATGTTGTTAAACTTTAAAATTGTATTTAAGTATTAATTATTAAATGACTTACTAATCTTTTCCTATGCTCAGTAATCGGAGTTGTTCCAAATACTGTGATACTGAGCTAGAACTGGAGGAGACATCCATTGCGGTGGTGATTTACCTTTTTCCAAGTTAGAGCGCACATGTCCCAATGTGTCAGAAAGTCTTCTAGCAGCTTTTTTATTATATATATGTCGGATGGCTGCTTATCTTCTGGATTCCACTTACATGCTTTCTGTGAAAGTTTAAAAAAAAAATTGTAATTAGTAAACATAAGTAAGCCAATTTTGTCCCAATTGCAATTATAACGCAATTTACCTTAAATTCATTAAACCATATATCTTTCATACTTTGAGGCGCACTGTTATAGGTCTTGACAGCCTCGGGGAAGTACCGAGTAATGCTTTCTATGATTTTCCAATGGGCATCGAAAGGTTCAAACCTAAAACAAGCATGGCAAACTCATAATTCAAATCAAAATTTAGAAATACACTGTACAGACATGAAATCAAGACTAATTAATTAAGACGAGAATGACAAACTCATAATTCAAATCAGAATTCCACAATGCATTTTCTGCTGATACATGAGCACTATTTTTCTGCCAAATTTAAAAGTAGTGTTCAATTTGTTATGATATATATATGCACATATAAAACACTTTCATCATAATCTCAAACTAACTAACCTTAACCAGACACTAATAATAATAATAAGCTATAAGGTTGCGGGTTGCCATTTATTTAAGACTTACGCTTTAATGTCATTGGGACGAATGAAGATCCTTTGGCCATTTGGATCCGGACTGTGCGTTGGAGGTGTTGTTGTGATACTTGGGGTAGGTGATCCTCCTTCCAAATCAGGTGCATTTGAAGTAGGCGATGCCGAGGTAGTTCGCTCCGAATCACTATCATGCACCTGCTGGAATGCTAACGGAGGTTGGGACATCAAGCTTTGACCATTTTGCTTTGAGTTACGATGCGACATAACACACCTGACATGCACTTTGTGCAATGATAAAAGGATCATACTTCCTATATCGTTTATTGCAATGCACCTCAGCAATACCGTATTCAGAATTGTATCGTGACCCAACATTCGGTGTTGGGTCAAACCACTCACACTTAAAGAGAACAACCTTTTTAATTGGAACATTTGGGTACTCAACCTCAATAACCTCTTGCAACGTGCCAAAAAAGTTTGATTCAAATTGTGACAAACCACTTCCCTTAATAGATACTCCGAAGTTAGAAGTCGACATTCTACTGCAATATGCTTCAGTCTGAAACTTGAACCCAATAACAACATACCCAGTGTATGTGTTAACCTCCATGATCGGCCCAGATGCCAAATCAATGAGTGATTGGTTACACACATCATTCATTGGGGTATACACCTAATAACAAATATAAAGAAAATGTCATATAACAACAAATATAAATAATAACGATTCATGAATGACACAAAACATTAACTTCTTACGTATCCTTTAAACCAAGCTGCAAAATTCCTTTCGATTTCATCATCTACATCTTGATCAGTACAACCAGGACTGTAAAGCTGTAAACCATTTTCATACAGCCTACAATAGTGAAATTAGATACATACATTTAAAAGTAAAATGAGAAAAAATGGAGCACACATACCTTAATATAGGTTGAACCTCCTCACAATTTACTAACACATATTGATGAGCAGCAAAACGTTCTTCAGCACTCAGATATCTTGTCGTCCTCCTACCCATCAACCGACCTGGCCGATTAAATATTGACAAAGTAATTGGCAAGTTAGGATCAATACCGCCATCATTTAGGTTCCGACCTATCCTTGTTCTTCTACTATGCACATCATCATCAAAATAAAATGATGTAAAGTGTGTTGACTCTTCAAGCATATATGCATCAGCAATTGAACCTTCAACATATCTCTTATTTTTCATTTTGGACTTCAAGTGATTGAGGAATCTTTCAAATGGATACATCCAACGATACTGTACTGGGCCACCTAAACGTGTTTCATAGGGAAGATGGACAAGCAAGTGTTCCATGCAATCAAACAGTGCTGGAGGGAAAAAACATTCTAACTTACACAATGTTAACACAATCGAGTTTTCCATCTCACATATTTTGTCTACACGTAGGGATGTAGAGCAAAGATTTCGAAAAAATACACTTAACTCAGTCAAAGCCTTCCAGTGACAGCTTGGTAAAAACATGAATGCCACAGGTAAAAGAAACTTCATAAAAATATGGCAATCATGACTTTTCATCTCAATTAATTTAGAAGATGTGGAATCAACACATGTAGCCAAATTAGAAGAAAATCCATCAGGTAACTTCAATGTACGCAACCACTCATAGACAGCCAATTGATTAGTACGATGCAAACTGTAGCTTGCCTTGGGCATAAGAAAACGTCCATTATGTTCTACCAACTCAAGTTGTGATCTATTACATACGTCCTTCATATCGAGACGTGCACTAGGCGTGTCTTTGTTTTTTGTTGTGCCTTTGACATCCATAACCGTGTTGAAGATGTTGTCAAACACATTTTTCTCTATATGCATCACATCAAGGTTATGATGTAGCAAGTTATCCTTCCAATACGGTAAATCCCAAAATATGCTCTTTTTTTTTTTCCAATTATGTGATTGCCCAAACCCCTCAATGCGATCAATTGGACCATCAATGATCCTTGGGATATTTTCCAAAATATGAAACAACTCATCTCCATTCCAAATTGGTGGAGGTCTTGATTTCTCTACCCGTCTTTTGACGAAGGCATCTCGATTCTTCCTCCATGAGTGATTCATTGGAAGGAATTGACAGTGACAATCAAACCAACACGTTTTATGACCATTCTTCAAGTAAAATGATTTAGAATAATGAACACAATAAGGACATGCTAGTTTCCCGGCTGTCTGCCATCTAGATAACATACCGTATGCAGGAAAGTCATTGATGGTCCACATTAACGCAGCTCGCATCATAAAATTCTGCTTAAGTGATGCATCATAAGTCAAGACACCTGTTTCCCATAACAATTGAAGTTCATCGATTAAAGGCTGCAAATAGACATCAATATTGCCTTTTGGGTTCTTTTTCCCAGGAATAATACAGGTTAAGAATGTGTATGGTGTAGTCATACACACTGAAGGTGGGAGATTATATGGAACAACCATAACAGGCCAACAAGAATACGGCTTTGCATTGAAACCAAAAGGCGAAAATCCATCAGAACATAAGCCTAATCTCACATTTCGAGGATCTGCTGCGAAATCGGGGAACTTTCTATCAAAGTGCTTCCATGCTTCACCATCTGAAGGATGACACATAATACCAGGCTCGCGGCGATTTTCATAATGCCACCACATGTGTGAGGCAGATGTATGTGATGCATACAACCGTTGCAATCTAGGGATGAGGGGAAGGTAATGCATTCTTTTGCGTGACACCTCTTTTGCATGAGTAGATCCAGGTTGACGTGGTTTAAATCTTGGCTCACCACAAAACTTACAGTGCCTGTCATTGATTTCAGACTTATAGTACAACATACAACTGTTTACACAACAATCAATCTTCTCATGCCCAAGACCAAGTTTTGTAAGTAATTTTTTTTGCATCATAATACCTAGTAGGTACTCGATTATCGGGACCCATCATATGATTATTATAGTGAAATATCTGATCCATTGCTACCTGCGGAATATTATAATTAAGTTGTCTTGATATTCATCATCATCAATGTATATGCCAACTCTGTTTCTTCACCAACATTCATTGATAAAGGCTGTCTCGCAGCATTTAACAAATCATAGAAGTTTCTTGCACTACTGTGTGGCTCTTCTTCTTGGTTATTTTCGGCATTTAATGGAAAGGTTGATGGACCACATACATCGAAAACCATTTGTTCATACTGATTGTTTTCACTAGGGCCCTCGTTCACAAGTTGTTGTATTGCGGGGACAAGCTCACCATGACAAGTCCAAACCCAGTAATTCGGTTCAAAACCGTTTTTATATAAATGAACACGAACATCATCTGCAGATAAGTGTACTTTATTCTTACACTTACTAGATAGACACCTAATCTGCATTGAAGCCTCGTATACAGGAAGCTTACTTGCATAATTTACAAATTCCTCAACACCCATTAAGAACTCATCAGTGTACCCCCTTCTTCCTGGTAGCAATCGGTTATACATCCATTTTCGATGCTCAGGTATATTAGCCATGTAAAACAACTGCAAAAGTATATATACACAATACAAACATAACATATATAAATATATTTAATATAAATATTTTAAATAATTATATGCCAACATACTAATAAATAAAAAACATATAAAATGCAAGGTTAAAAAATCATAAATATACAAATAATTATAAACACACACATAAATAAATAAATAAATTATATATATATATATACATATATATATATGAACACACACATATACCTATATGCATACTTAATATTGTTCAATCATAAAATAAATAATTTAAAAATGTATTCACAAGAATATATATATATACAAAAAAATAAAGCTAGATCTAAAAAATGACATAAATAAAAATTCGAAAAATATATACACATACATACCTTAACTTGATCTCAATACTATTGTGAGTGCTTCAGAGAAAAAACTTCTGCAAAAAAACTAAAAAAAAAAATAAAAAAAAATCAGTACAATGGGATGGAGTATATAGATTAAAGCTAGATCTAAAAAAAATGACATAAATGAAAGTTTTGAGAATATATACACATACCTTAGCTTGATTATTACATTATTGTGAGTGATTCAGTGAGAAATCTACTGTAAAATTGAAGAAATAAGTAGAAATGGGTAAAAACAGAAGGAGGAAAAAGTCTGAAAACAGGGCAGAAAGTGCACTGGAGGCATTTATATATAAGGATATATATATAATTTTCAAAATTTAAAAACGCGGATATTTCCGACCACCAAGAGATGTGGTCGGAAATTCCGACCAACGTGGAAAAAGTAGTCAGAAAATCCGACCCGGTACAGCACGTGGCGACGGAAAAAATTTTTCATTAATACTCTCCGACCGCTTTTAGAGAGTTTGTCGGAAGTTCCGACCACTCCCGTAAAGTGGTCGGAAATTACGACTACCTTCCGACCTCTTTTCACTTTGACGTAAAAGGTCAAAAATATCACTATTTCCGACCACTTTTCCGGGTGGTCGGAAAGTGGTTGGAAAATCAATATTTTCCGGCAGTGAATAATGGTTTGTTTATGTTTCCAGGATTTGTGATATCTTTTGTTTGTTTGCTTATTTAATTTGATAATGGTTTGTTTATGTTTCTGGAATTTTTTATATATCTTTTGTTTATTTGTTTATTTAATTTGAATAATAGTTTGTTTATGTGTTCACAATCCACTATAATTGTTTTTATATTGTATACTTTTTTATTTAACGAGTCTAAACATTGTATTCACTATCTACTATTTTGCTATTATTCCTTAGATGTTGGGGAATATGAGTTTGTGTTCACTATAAAGCTATATCAGGGAGGTGTTCTAGTTGTACATCCTTATTTAGACTATTTAGGCGGAAAAGTGGATTATTTCGATTATTGGGCTGGTGATCATGGTTCTATGTTAGGTTTAAGACAAATGATTAAATCATTGAGATATGATGATAGAAAAGTTCAAGTTTGGTATAAATATGAGGATTGCACTCCACTAAAAATAAGGAGATTGGATAGAGATAAGGATGTGATTGACCTTAACTTTGAGATACCTAAAATCAAAGAAGTAGAGATAATTGTTGAGCATTGGGATAAGGAAAATTGGAACTATGATGTTAATGTAGACTACTAGTCTACTACATTGATTAAGAGTTGCAAAAGATATATGAGAGAGTGGAATTTCATGATAATAGCAAGGAATTAGAGGTTAAATCACAAAAGTATGCAAGTGATAGAAGAAAAGAGAATCAGTTTGGTGCTATAAACATTACTGCAATAGAAGAGAATCAGTTTGGTGCTAGATATGAAGAACAATATGAAATGG
Organism: Ipomoea trifida; assembly: GCA_003576665.1. Lineage (NCBI taxonomy): Eukaryota > Viridiplantae > Streptophyta > Magnoliopsida > Solanales > Convolvulaceae > Ipomoea > Ipomoea trifida. The sequence continues at coordinate 12,363,109 of CP025654.1, forward strand.
ACTATGTAATTCCTGAAGATGAACTTAGAAGCTTATCTTCTGATTCAGAAACTGAGTCTGCAAAACCTTCTGTAGTTTATAGGGAAGGGGATGTGAAGAAACCAATGTTCCAATGACAAGTACAGATGATTTTTTTCTAATCACAAAGAATTTAAGTGGGCAGTTGAATGTTATGCAGCTATGAACAAGAGGGTAGTGAAGTTTGTCAAGAATGAAACTGGAAAAGTAATTGCCAAATGTAGGGTTGATCACTGTAAGTGGTATATGTATGCTTCAAAAAGTAATCTTACTTGTGCAAGTACACTTAAGACAATTATGCTAGAACACACATATACAAACATATTTGTAGTTGCAAAAGGTGGGACTTAACTGGCATTCCATGTGCTCATGCCATTTCAGCTATTTGGTGGGAAGGGGGTTCACCAGAGGAGCATACACACCATTGCTACACAATAGAATCATATCTCAGCACCTATGAGCATGCTATCATGCCCATAACTTCTTCTGAAATGTAAGAAAAAACTGGTTTACCACCACCTATTCCTCCCAAATACAAAGCACAACCTGGTAGACCTAAGAAACTTAGAAAAAGAGATAAAGGAGAGAAGGAAACCAGCGAGTCCACAACAAAATTGGGGAACAAAGGACAAAAAAAGAGGTGCTAAGTGTGTGGAAAAACAGGCCACAACAAATCCACTTGTAAAAAAAATAAAACTTCTACAACATCGGTATAACATTTGTTAAGTTCTCAAATATTTTTTCTAGTATACAATAAATTGATGTGCATGTAGAGTTTTCAACAAGTTCAACAACAAATCAATAGAGGTGAGAATTCAATTTCAATGGAAGCTCAACAATTTCATGGATATCAGAGTTCAGTTCTAGGGGTAGTTCAACAGCAATTCTATGGAGATCAGAACTTTCCATTGATGCAATATGGTCCTCAACATGAAGTAAGGTTACTTACCATTAGTAGAACTTTCAATATGATAACCTTTACAGGGCGTTTGGTTGGAGGGAATTTAAATTCCATTTCCACTTAATTCCCACCTAATTCCGAAGGCAACTAATTAAATTCCTTCGTTTGGTTGGAGGGAATTGCAATTCCGTGGAATTACAATTCCCTCATTTTCATGGAATTAGAATCCCATGCCCCCCTTGGGATTTTAATTCCGTGGATTTTAGGAATAAAAAAGGATACTCATGAGACAAAATTATCCCTCTTTTTAACCTAAAATTGATGTATAACCTTCTCTTTTAGCTAATACAGTGTATTATCTTCAACAACTATCAAAAAGAAAGCCGAGCAAACAATAATCATTCTAGGTCAACCTTAATGAAGTATGTTTTTTAAAACTCTTAAATATTTAAATTTGATGTGTAAATAAACGTATTTGTCTAAATTTTGAAAAGCAAAATTTTCTGTTTGTGCGCCGATCTGTTCAAAATATATATGTAGAATTGTTCAAAATAGTGATCGAATGGTGTGAGTTCTGTAAATCTTTATATGCAGAAATTTTGAAAGCAAATTTTTAGTTGCCTAAACTTTGAAAAGCACATTATGTACATCCTGGTTCCTGGATTAATTTTGATGTATGTTGATGTTATGAAGCTTAACATTTGATAAAGTATTTGCATGAAAATTAATTACAATATGTCTAGTTTAAGAGATATGGTAGATGAGTAGTATTTGAATTTAATATGTTATATTTTTTGTGTACTTGTCATTTAATAATAATAATAATAATAACAATAATAATAATAATAATAATTTTATTATTATTATTATTATTATTATTATTATTATTATTATTATTATTATTATTATTATTAACAATGGACATTTTAGACTTTATAGTACTTATTCGATCTCTTTCAATTCCCATGTATACCAAATACTGGATTAAAATTCCTAGTAATTTTATTCCCTCCAACCAAACATTGAAATTTAAACTCCCACTTTATTTTACATTATTCTTTTCTCATAGAATTGGGATTCCTTTTCTACCTAATTCCTTCCCTCCAACCAAACGCCCTGTTAATCTTTAGTTGAATTTGTTATATGAAGTTAACAATTTGCAGAATTGCAGGTAATTAGTAGCTCTCAACCTCCACCTGTAGATAGCCAATGCAACTATGCGCGTTCAATATCTGATCTTTGTCAGCAGCCAAGGAAAACCAATAGGAAGCAACATAATCTTTCAGAAGTCATTAGAAAATATAATATCTAATGAATGTATTTCGGATTCAACTATTGGATTCGGATAACATTATTTCTAGGTGATGGTGGCCAACTTAGATAAGCAGAATTACTCATACAAAATATTTAAGATAGATTCTGTAAAATGGATAAATAATTGAATGCAGAAAATAATGCAGTTACTGTTTGTACTCACACTTATTCCCTCTCTTGAATGCAGACACTGAGACACCCTTAGCTCATTCCTAAATTGAAGGATATTTATAAGGCTGAGAACGGCACCATATCTTATGTCAAAGGATAAATAATGATAGGGAATATACCCCGGGTATACGGCCCTTAGTACTCTATACGTATGTTCGGTGTAGTGTACGGGGTATGTGCCTATAAAAAGGCCTTAGCCCTTCAAGTTGGGGGACTTTGGACTTTTGGCCCTTCTCTCCCTCTCTCTAAACAAAACTAGCTCTCTACTTTCTCTCTATTTTATAGAAGAAGATCAATAAAGAAGGGATGGATTGAGAGCTCATTTATGGATTTAAACTATACTTTACACACATTTTCTATATATTTTGTACATGGAGTATATGGAAGAATTGATCCATATCAAATGGCGCCGTCTGTGGGGATTGCATCAAAAAGCCGTGTTCCCGATCCAGGAAAGCTTCTCGCCCATGCCTCTCTTGTGTTCGGCAATCTGAGAATTTTAATTTGAAGATTCAGGTTAATCAGATTGCATGGTCAAATGCAATTGTTGGCTCCTTGGGTGGAAGATTTCCTTTTTTTATTTATGTTAACTTTGCGTGGGTGGGGAAACAGATTATGGCTTTTCGACATCCAACAACAATCTCTGCACTTAAAAATACAATGAGGAGAGGAGATCAGAGAAGGCCATGAAACAGAGAAACCAGATGAAAATGTCACGGATCACCTTCTTTCTCAGTACCAGAGTCGTCATCCACGCCATTATTACTGCATGCAGCTGCGGTAGGAAGGCCAATGCCTGAGACCACCGGAAGGATCCAACCGCGCCGCCACCTCCGTCCCTACTGTCTCCGCCACGCATCCCAGCACCCCTGCTCTCCACCTCACTGGATTGAATCAGCATGCAGTACCACAGCACCAAAAACCAACCTTCCTCTCCGGTTCCGGAACACGTGATCAAGACGGGGACCGAGAATGAGGAATTGCAGGTTGGGTCTTTGATTTACTCCCCAATTTTGTTTCATTGCTTCTGTACTGGGAATAATTAAGACCGTTCAAGATGCATTGGGTGTAAAGAAAATCAAAGTTGGTTACTGGTTGCATGTGGCTATGGGGTGAGGTAACCAAGAAAAGTGTAGTGCAAAGTTTATTTTTTCATTGGTGGAAGGTGGCGGTGGAAAGAAAAGTGCAAAAGCAAAAAATTTTAAATTGTGAGAGAACGTGATTGAATGCCGGGACTTACACGTGTCTAAGGAGAAAAAAAAGGGGGCGGACATTGTTCAACTCCTGCAGTTCGGTTTCGATCGTCGACCACGGTCCGATCACGCCGACTGGGAGGGACGAACCTCCGACATAAACCAAGCAGTCACCGAGCCCTCTAGCATGAGGAGGGCCGTTTTTTTGATTTTGGTGGCCCTGTTCTGGTACATAAATGAGGCCCTACCTTATATACAAATATGCAATAAATTGCCTAAATTTGCAGTAAGATGTTTTTCATAGCCAAATTTATATTTTCTAATGTCGGGAATCATAATTTATTAATATGAAAATATGCAATTCAAATCAAACAACAATACAAATGTACAGACTACGGAGCAAACACATTACACATGTAAAATTAAAGATTTAAAGTGAAAAAAATTGAAACAACCTGAAACTGGAAGCCCTTAATTTGGTCTGCATTCTGCTACAAAATAGGGATTTTGGCGATTTTGGTCTGCAGTCTGCTACGCCGCTACGGAATTTGTCTCCAACTCCGGCCACCGTGCCTTGCCTCTCGCCCACCGCCGCAGTCCGCACCCGCCACCGCGCCTCACCTCTTTGTTTCCTTGCTGCGTCGCTGCCCTCTACGCGCTAGCTCTACAGTCTGCGCTTCGGGCTCCTGCCATTCCGCCGCTCACGACTCAATGGCTCAACCGCCTCAGTGCCTCACCAGAGGCCGTAGCCAGTCGGCACTCAGTAGTCGCCGCTCGCCTCCGGCCCCTCTGCGCTCCGCAAACGAAGAAACAGACCGTCAAACGAGCGTCGAGAGTCGAGCAGATGATGAGATGAAGATTGAAGAGTTAAATCTGAGCCTATGAGGAGATAAAAACCTAAAATTAGGCCCAATATAATTACCCATATAAACACTAAATATTGGGCTTGGGGCCCCCAAAATTTTGGGGCCCTGTGCTATTGGGCAGCTTGCACAGCCCAAAATCCGGCCCTGACGTGAGATTAATTATCACTGCAACTACACCTGTACTTGATTTTCTTCCAGTAGCAGTTATTTAATCCTCCCGACTGTCAGCAAGCTCGGCTCCGAGTACAGACTCTCCCCGGCTCCGAGTACAGACTCGGTAAATTTCCCAAGCGAACGAGTACAGAGTCTCCCCGAGCACCGATGGCATTGATCAGCTACGCTCCCAATTGCTTTATTTTTGGTCGGGCTAGTCATTAAAACTGCTGGATAAATAAAAAGTGTCACGCATGTGGCATCATTATTTATTCTTACCGAGATTGTGGTCGCGCCGATCAGCTTCGCGATTGGACGAGTGCATTTCCCGCATGTCACGACCTCCCAAGCTGATGGACAGGCGATCCAAATCTTGCATTTTTTCAAAGCAAAGGAATAAACCCAAAGCAGAGCATCTAGCAGCAGCATTTCCTCGAGCTTGATTCCCGAGCAAAATCCCAGAACTGTCGCCGAGCATATCTCCTGTTACACCGATAGCTCAAATTCGGCCAAACTGCATGAGTATCCAGGTGACCGGTCTGCGCTAATGGCCCGAGCTCCGACTGCTTCATGAGATTGAAGGTTGGCGAGCTTGGAACAGGATTACATGCACCGAGATACTAAGCCTATTGCATACTCAAAGCAGTCATCAAAATCAACTTCGGTTCTCTGGTCGAAATGATAATTTCGAGCAAAAGATATGAGCGGTCTTGACCTCTCACAAAGCTGCTTAGTGGATTGGAGATATGGAGATATGTACGTCCATGTCCTATCTTGTCCAGTGGATTCTCCGGGCTCGCACTTATTCTAGTAGAGATCGGTCAAACACCAGCAGCTTGATAAACTCAGAACCTATCCAAAAAAAAAAAGGGCTCCAACTTGTGAACTGCCATGAGTGTCAGACCGGATTTTTATTAGTTCAGATTAGTGCGACGCACTCCCGGGCTATCAGATGGAGGTTGGCATTTTTGTATGCAGATCAGCATATGATGAGGTGTTCAGTCACTGACCAAGGCGGATCTCGGATTTCCCTCACAGTCAACATTTCCATTTCCTGCATGACCGAGCTTGATCTTTGAGGTTATACAGTTTCAAGATTATCACCCGGCTCAGCTCCGATCATACCGAGTACTGTAGCATGCGAGATCATTCCTGAAGGAAGGGAACCGTGGCCGCTTCTGTGATTGCGCCCTTCTTCGATCAGTCTTTGGGTTTCAGCTTTGATCAGTATCACCGCATTCCTAGCTGCAAAGAAAGGGACATTGAGCTGCTTAGTTTGCTAAGGCTACGAAATCAACGAGCTTGCGATCAACCGGGCCACCGCCCCGAGCTAGTTTTCAAAAGCTTTCAAAATTGTAAAATTATTATTAGCATAATTTTAAATTGTAACATGTATGGCCTAAGTTGTAAATTGTATAAAGGCCCATACATAGAAAATTGTAATAGTGAAATATATGTACATTAAGCCCGGTTAGGTTGGTATTTCCACCACCGGCACTCTAAGTCTGTGATCAGATCTCGGTGGGAGTAAGGTGCCCACTACGGGAGTAAGGTGCCCGCTCGGTCCTCGAACCGATCTATTACGACGGCGGTCGAAAAAAACGCTACGACCGGAAAGTCGGAAAAAACTACGGGAGCAAGGTGCCCGTTTATGGTCCTCGGACCGTTTTTTGTGGGAGTAAGGTGCCCACTACGGGAGCAAGGTGCCCGTTTATGGTCCTCAGACCGATCTTTGTGGGAGCAAGGTGCCCACTACGGGAGTAAGGTGCCCGTTCGGTCCACGAACCGATTGGTGGGAGTAAGGTGCCCACTACGACGGCGGTCGGAAAAAACACAACGGGAGCAAGGTGCCCGTTTACGACGGCGGTCAGAAAAAAACGCTACGACCGAAACGTCGGAAAAAACTACGGGAGTAAGGCGCCCGCTCGGTCCTCGAACCGATCTATTACGACGGCGGTCGGAAAAAAACGCTACGACCGAAAAGTCAGAAAAAACTGCACTATTTGCACCAACGAGGAAGAATCACCCTCGTTTGCTTTTCTTTGTATATATATTAGTCGTGTACTAAGCCCGATTAGGTCGGCATGGCCACCGTCGGCACTATTAGCCCGAGACCATATCTCAGCATAAGCCCTACGTTGTAGGCAACTGAGCCCGGTTAGGTCGGCATTACCGCCGCCGGTGTTATAAGCCCGATTAGGTCGGCATTGCCACCATAGGCACGATGAATATTTCCCGCTTCTCAGCGATGCCGCTCCTTAGCGATGAATATATCCCGCTTTTCAGCGCTGCCGATGTCTTGATCGCTTTGCCCGACCATGGGCCTTATGTTTGAAATCCGATCACTCGATCGATAGAGTTCAGATGACCCTTATAGTCCAAAAGAGTGTGCTTAGGGTTGTACTCTTTTTCCTTGACTAGGATTTTTTCCCATTGGGTTTTTTCTTAGTCCAAGGTTTTTTAGCGAGGCAACCGGCATAAGTCACAGACTATATGGTCAGCTTTCAGCCCGAACTCTTCCTCGTTGGCGCTCAAAGTTGTGCTCTTTTTTCCTTGGCTAGGATTTTTTCCCACTGGGTTTTTTCTTAGCCCAAGGTTTTTAACGAGGCAACTAGCGTGAGTCGCGGACCGTAAGGCTAGTCTTCCAGCCCGACCCCTTCCTTGTTGACTCGACGTCAGGGCACGGACTGGGGGGCTACTTGATAGGGAATATACCCCGGGTATACGGCCCTTAGTACTCTATACGTATGTTCGGTGTAGTGTACGGGGTATGTGCCTATAAAAAGGCCTTAGCCCTTCAAGTTGGGGGACTTTGGACTTTTGGCCCTTCTCTCCCTCTCTCTAAACAAAACTAGCTCTCTACTTTCTCTCTATTTTATAGAAGAAGATCAATAAAGAAGGGATGGATTGAGAGCTCATTTATGGATTTAAACTATACTTTACACACATTTTCTATATATTTTGTACATGGAGTATATGGAAGAATTGATCCATATCAAATAATATGAAGACTGATCCAGCTATCCCGTTAACCTGTATTCAATTCAAACAATAAGGTGGATTAACTTGTGAGTTATACATTAAATCTTGTACAATGCCCTTAAGGATTGTGTTTGGAAACAAGTAATTCTAAAAGATTTTTTTTGAAAAATGACTCATTTTTTTAAAAAACGTTTTCATTTTCAGTATTTGGTTGCATTCTAAAAAATGGTTGAATATCCACGAGGCCTTCCTAGTAGGTAGGGTTTATATATCTAATGTGATTTCAACATTATTATTAGTATATAAGAATGAAATTTACCTTGTATACTTCATCGGATGACTATAATTTTCTTCATTATCCCCAAAAAAGTTCTTAAATTAAAATTTGAATAATGAATAACTGACTGGTCTTTGACATGGTTAGTTGGTTTGATTTGTTAATTGTTAATTTAAAAAATTTACATATTAGTCCCTCAATTGTTCATGTTAGTGATTTTAGTCCTTAAATTTTTAAAGTTGCAATACACTCTTCAAAAAAGTTAGATTTATAACCCTTTGGAGCAAAAAAACTATTAAAATCTATTAAAATTTTACTTAGTACATGGATATTATAAAATTTTATTATCTTTTTTTTTTTTTGAAGAAAAAATTTTATTATCTTTTTTTCTTTATAACATTATCAGTTTTGCTGCGAAATAGAGATTTGACACATTCTTTCTTAAAAAAATTCCTTTTCAATTGTGTCACATCGTTCCTATTTTTTCTAAACGATCCTGTTAAAATTATTTCCTTTTTATTTTACAAATAAAATATCACGACTAAATAAGATTATAATTAAATAAGAAACATTATAAAGTACTAATATACCCATGTACTAAGTATAATTTTAATAGAGTTTAATTATTTTATTGCTCTAAGGGTTAAAACTACAACTTATTTGAAGAATTATGGATATATATTACACTGGTAAAAAGTTAGGGATTAATAAGCTAGCAAGGGACTATAATTGCATTTTCCCCTTAACTTGTTCATTTATTATCAACTTATAATATGGATAATGCTTTTAATGCCTACGATTATCACTTCCTATTAGTCACTCTCTCTCATTAATTAAGATAGAAATTTTTCTTTGTTGTCATAAACTATTGTGAATTAATTGATTCCACCATGAGTTAATATGGAATATATGTATTCAATAAAGCAGTGTTACATTTAGAGGTGACATATGTATGGGTGTCTAGAATGGTTTAGCAAATTAGTTGACGGTAGGTTACCGGATAATATATTTGGAAAATAATAGTAAACAGATTTCTATTCCTTGTGTGTTCTGAGTATGAAAATCAAAAGTGTCGCCCTACTTGTTACATTTATACTATAAAACGGTAACGACTACCATAATGTGCACTAACGACCTCCCCTAATAAGTGTAACGGCTCCCCTCCATAAATGTCAAGCTTATTCTTAATTATTTCTATGTGTTCCCCTCTATAACTGCATGTTGTTTGATGAGGCGGTGCTATAAATGAGTGTGCGTGCTATTGCAACACTGTAACCCCTCGTATTTTCCGATATGTTTGAGGTTCGGAAAATAGGTCTTTAAGTTATGACATTCATGAAATGATCGCTCGATGCTTCAAAGGAATTTTTTTTATAAGTGAGTATAGTTGTTATTAAGCTGCGATCGTACGTACCGGTCACGAACCGTAAGAATTTTAGGAGCTGGTATTCGGACCCGTTTGTCCTAGGGAATGGATTTTTAGGCACCATACTATTATTCTGGAATTTCCTATTTAATTAGATTAACCCATAGCAGCAAAAGTTTATTTGTGATCGTACATCGCTAAATTTCGCGGTGTACCGAACCTAGCCCAATTTTGAGGTTTAGACTGGAATAAATTTGTGGTTTCGAAAATTATTGGATTTAGATTATTTTCTACCGAGAATTCATCTGTTTTAACCCTTACCAGTCCAATTGAAGATATTTTTCTTGAGGAACCATAAGACTTTGACAAGTGTCACAATTTTATCCACATCTTCCTCATTCTTATCTTATAAGGGATGATCCAATGTGACTTAGTCTTCAAGACTCCTCATTCTTATCACAAGTGGAATCTTATCCCATAAGCCAAAGGGAAAATATAAAAGCAATTGTTTCCATATTTTTTTCCATTTCCCTTCAAATTGCCGAAATCAAAGAGAGAGAGAGAAAGTGTGACCATCTTCATCTTCTTCACCATTTTTCCTCCATTAAAGCTTGCTTCCATAGCCAAGTTCCTTAACAAGTGACAAACTATTCGGTAAAACTCTAATTTTATTCGGTAGATAGCTTTATTTTCTATCCTAGAACATGAATCTAAGTTAAGATTTCTTAAAATCATGTGTTATGTTGCTGATGGAATTTTAGGATTTTAAGGTGAATTGGGGAAAATCAACTACAAGGATTTTCTACGGAATTAGAAACCCGGTTGAGGTAAGGAATCCCTTTATTTGGTCGAGGTTATTTGAAACTAGGTAATTGATAGCTAGCTTATGAATTGTTGTTGATTGGTGTACATGAAACCTATGTGTTATGTGCAATGGGGAAATTATGTATTTATGTATAAATATATATATATATATATATATATATATATATATGTCGTGAATATATATGTATATGGTGTATGTGTGTGACGTAATATATATATATGTGTATAGCGTATGTGTGTGTGTGACGTGAAATATATATATATATATTGGGTGTGATATATATATATATATATATATATATATATATATATATATATATATATATATATATATATATATATAAGTGTTATGAACATATATGTATGTAAGTATGGGTAGTGCAAAGTATATATATAATTATAAATATTATGTACACATTTATGGGTAAATGAAGTATAGTATATATATATAGATATTATTATGTAGTATGTACCTATTATGTGTATGTACGTGTGGTATAGTATATATAAATATATACCTATTATATGTGAATTAGGCATGTACTTGAATTAAGCATATGTATATAGTATATACGTGTAGTATAGTATATATATATGTATAATTTATATAGGTGTATTATGTACATGTATATGAAAAATCGTATATATATATGTGTGTATATATGAGTATATATGTATAATTAAATAAAGGTTGTATTATGTATATATATATGGTATGTGTATTTTATTTGAGTATGTATAAATGCGGAAAATGTTATGTTGAATGCATATGTATATATATATGTGTAGTGTGATGATGGAAAATGTTTGAGCAAAATGTTTTGAGAGACAAGACTTTTGAACTAAGTTAAGAATGGTGATTGATTTCAAAGGAGGACTTAATTTTATGGAAAATGTCCAAAAAGTGATTTTTGACTCAAGGAAAGGGAAAAGAAAGGAAAATGTTTTCAAACCTTTGTTCTAGTAAAAGTGGTGAAGGACCTTGTCTTGTAGCCTACGGGATAAAGAGCTTAAAGTGCCTTCCCGTATGGTGGTTATGTTATTGTATGACCAGTTCATACTGTGGCGAAGTCTATTCGC
>CP025654.1:12383920-12480607 GCA_003576665.1 Ipomoea trifida
AAAAACAGGGTTCTTCCCAACTTGCATTTTGAGTAGCACGTGGGAAGTTTTCCTTGCCCATTACATCATTTACGTGGTCTTAGAATCAAATGTTTACCATTATGTCAAAAGTTATAATTAGTAATGAAAGTGTAACTTGACCCTTTATCGGTCCCCGACCAATAATTTTTTGTTATTATTAAATGTACAATTTTTGCTTTTGTTGGACTCTGACTCAAACCCGTAACCTAGCTCTGATATTACTTTGTTAAGATAAGTGCTTACCACTATTCCAAAAGGTATGATACATCTTTATTAGAATCAAATGTTTACCACTATGCCTAAAACTATAACTAGTAATGAAGGTACAACTTTATTTTCTTATAGACTGCCATTACGTTTTCATGAGGGCATGAGTAGAACTTAGCCTTTTACGGCTTTACCAACATCCGCCAACAAACTACCAAGTCATCAATTGATGGATTTGATTCTTTACGGGCTTCCGCCAACCCATAGAACAAAGATGTGGCACGAAAAGTAGGTAAGATCAGAAACCCACTAAGAGCATCTTTATCAATGGAAGTTTTTTGCAATTTTTTAGGAGTTTTTGTATGTGTGATTAAGAAAGAGAAAATGGGAGTGGAGAAAAAAATTAAAACAAATCAAATTTAAAAGAAAATAATGTGGTCAGGCGCGCCTGAGCATGCAATGCACGCTCCCGCCCGCATGGGACTGTTGTGCGCATAACGCGCACAGCAGCACATGAGCATTAAATTATGATACTGTTCCATGGACCTTGTTTAGCATATGATCTCTTCTCACTATCTCTCCTATTCTCTCACTTGACACAATGGCATCTCTTTTGACATAAACCTCCCAATATCTATTGGTGGTGGTCAGGGCCGGTCCAAAGGTTTTATAGGCCCCTGGGCGAAATTTAAAAAAAGGGCCCCTATATGAAAATTTTGTTTCTGGATGATCAATTTGTTTACTTCTTTTTATTTTTTTCACTTCTAGATGAATGTTTTGTAGGTAACATTGTATAAACAAATTATTATAAAATCGATCTGAACAAAAAAAAAAAAAAAACGAACAAAAGCAGCTAGCACTTATATAAATCAATCAATCCGAGTCAGTCAATCGAAAATCTTTAAGTATTTGAGTGGTTGGTGTGGCATAGGCACGACCGACAGCCCTTATACTCCTGGGCAGCTAGGCGGCGTGAGCGGTGGGTGTGCGATAACGTCTCTTTCAGTCTTTGTGAGTTCAGTTCTTGACTTCTAAAAACAATTAATCCTATTTTTTTAATAGAGTTAATTAATTCAATTTTTGGTCCTAGATTTATAGGTGACAATCCACTCTTAATCCTTTTTTATTAGAACATCCTCATTTGGTCATAGTATTATATCGTGGCATGACCAATTTTAGTTCTTTAGCAACAAAATCGTTGAAACGTCGTTAAATACAAAGACATTTCAATCTTTTTTATACAAAGTATGTTGAACCGCTATATTTTTTGTGTTTATTCTTTGAAAACATTCATAATTGAAGACGAATATGTCATTGTATTTAACGATATTTAAACTAATTTATTGATAAAGGACCAAAAATGGTCATGCCACAATAATACTAAGATCAAAAGTGAATGTTCTAATAAAAGTGAATTTTCACCTATAAATCTAGGACCAAAAATGGAATTAACTCTTTTTAATATATAATAATTAATATATACTATATATATAATACTTTGTATATCTTATGACCTATGAGCCCCTATAGAGATGGGCCCTGGACAGGTGCCCACCCTGAACCCCTCAGGGCCGGCCCTGGTGGTGGTGCTCTAACACTGCTAAGAAGTTGCAGTAACACACACATGATGCATGCACTCACCACAGAAAAGATGATTAGTCATCATATCATCACATCCGGCCTCCTCCTACCTACTTCTTTAGACCAATCAAACTACTTTTTGACACATGGGCCAACATGATTTCTTATATTTGCTGACCATCTCTGATCTGGAATTAAGTACTACCATGCTAATATTCACAACATTCTTTTAGAAAATTACTTTATATATAAATAAAATATAAAAAAAAAATAGCAGACCAGGTGTGCAGTGGTATCTTTTCTACAATGGACTTATAGATGAACCTTATCTTTTAAACTTTTTGGCTCATGATGATCAAAATCTGACTCATCCAACAAAAACTTAAGATCCACCAATTGCCAACTTAACCTATATATACACATTATAATTACTAATAGAAGAATCAGTTCTAGTATACCAGAAAACTAACCGTTCATTGGAGTCTACACATACATACACCCTTTAGCAAAGATAATTCCTTGTTATCCTAGCCAGGCCAATAGAAACAACAGAAGTTAGAGATGAAGCAAAATCAGATCAAATCAAGATTTGGGGAGAGCCCAGTTCCAATAAACTACTGGGCAGTTTTATTGAATCAGAGCTCAAAAAAACTGGCACTTCCTCATTCTGCCACCCAATGCCATCTGTCTTCCAGTTCAAAACTAAGAAATGGTGCAGTGAGATTAAGGCCAAAGATAACAGACACTCTGAAGGAGAAGCTGATCCTTGGGGCAAAACTTCTCCAAGCAGGTGGCGTCGAAAAGGTGTTCAACAAGAAATTCGGTGCTAAAGAAGGGGAAAAGCTGTTGAAGGCATCTCAATGTTATTTATCAACAACATCTGGTCCAATGCCTGGCCTACTCTTTGTTTCTACTCACAAACTTGCCTTCCTTAGTGAGAGATCAATCAAAATCTCTTCTTCAACCGGAAAGTCGATGAGAATGCATTATAAGGTATCAATCCCAATTACAAAAATTAAGAGCGCAAATGAAAGTGAGAATTTGGAGAATCCATCAGAGAAGTACATACGAGTAGTCACAGAAGATCATTTTGAGTTTTGGTTTATGTGGTTCCTACATCACCAAAGAACCTTGAAATATCTCCATAGTGCAATTTCTCAATCTAAGTATCTTTAGAGATATTATTCTTTAGAATCAGGCATAAAAGTATACTTAGCTTGTAAAATGTGGGCAAAGTTGTTATAGATCGAAGTAAAAACCCTGTATATATGATTGACTGATTTTGAAGTTCTTGAAATCTGCCTATTATTGAAAATTTATATAGTAACAATTAATTTAGTATTTCACATTGCATCAGAAATTTTTATTTAAATAAGGGAAAATGGCATTTTTTTCCCGCTATGTTATGTGCTTATAGCACTTTTCCCCCTGTGTTATTAAAGTGACAGTTTTTCCCCCTCAATTATTTTAAAAGTGATAGTTTTCTCCCTTGTAATATTAAATTGACATTTTTGCCCTTAAAAATAACCATTTCATTTATTTTTATTCTCCAACCAATTAGTACTAATATGTATGGAAGATCACAGTTCGATACGAACCTAATGGAACCCTGTAGCAATTGAACTTAAATAGTATAGACGGTTACGGTTACGATTCAGAACCGAAAAAATAAAATAAAATAATTGTTGAATTTAGACTATTTTTAAATTAGAAATAAAATTATAAAAATAAATAAATAAATAAATAAGTTTTGATTGGCGGTTCAAAATCGAAATTGGAACCGAACCGTACTGATTTATCAAAATAAGTGTTTCATCATTTTTACTATATATGACTGTGGTTAAGTTTCGGTTCACGGTTCAACAATTATTTAATTTAATTTTTTTGGCTATGAATCGTAATCAGAACCGTCCATACTATTTCGGTATGATTGCTACAGTGTTTGGTTAGCTTCGAACCGAATCGTGATCATCCATACCTATAAGTAATAATTTGTTGGAGAAGAAAAATAAATAAAATAATTATTTTTAAGGGTAACAATGTCAATTTAACATTTCAGGGGAAAAAACTGTCACTTTAATAACACAGGGGAGAAAAGTGCTATAAGCACATAACATAGGGGGAAAAAGTGTCATTTTCTCTTTAAATAATATTTTGATGTTGTATCACTATTACAGAAATAGGATTTCACCTCTATGATATTATGTCGATTATAAACAAATCGTCATTGGAAAACAGTTTTCTATAGTATTATTTAAAATAAATGTTTTGACTTGAATTCACCTATTACAAAAACCTATGAGTTATCAATAGTTACATAATCTGGTGAAAATCATTTTCTGGGTAACGTGCTGATAAATTCAAATCATTAATCTAAGTAGATCTAACAGTTAAAAATAAACAAAACTTTATAATATTTATAAAATGACTTGTTCATTTTAAATTTTTTAAATATTTATGAAAAATGATCCGCTCATTTTTTAGTTGATTTCTTATCCATCAAATCTTGCAGACTTGAATTTGTCCACAAATTTTCACATGTGGAGTGATTTATATGGTTAGGATTATATATATGGCTTTCTAGGTGTAGTTGCTTAAGTACGAGATTTTCCTTCTTAAGATGAGTGATTTGTATGCTTAAGGTGCGTCAACGTTGAAACTTAAGGTGAGTCAACTAAAGCTTTAGGTGTTTTTCCTCTTAAGGTGTGTTGTTTTACTTTTTAATTAAGGTGCGTAATTCGTATACTTAAGGTGTGGTGGTTGTTGAAACTTAAGGTGCACCATTTTAAAACTTTAGGTGAGTGGTTTGTGTTCTTATGGTACTTTTTTTGGTGTTCTTAAGGTGCGTGGTTTGTGTACTTATGATGAGCCATTTAAATGCGTGAGGTGCGTCAACTTCTTGAAGTGCCTGATTTGTGTACTTAAGTGAGCCATTTTAATGCTTGGTGCGTCAACTGCACAATCAGAAGCTATAACACTTCTATTCATATGAGAATTAGCCAAGTGAGAATTACCTTTGCTTATATATATGGATGAGAAATCTTACATCTAACATGATCGCCTTATCGTCTACACTTGAATGTATAATCTTATCATCAACCTACCAATGCCACATCACCGACCAAACAAATCCGAAAACTAAACCAGGTCAAACTCTCTCAAAACTACAGCAGTTAATGTCTTGGGAAACTTTGGCTTGGGGTCTCATCGTCTGGATCATATTGTGCTTTTGTGTTAGTGTCACAATACAGGATTAGACAGGTTAGTTTGATGTGGATACTTGGAAAATTTCAACTTCTTAAAAAATCAGTAAATCTTATATACAGTAGCTCACATTTTACAATTATATTTTTATGCTTGATTCTAAAGAATATATACTTTATACTGAGCTTGAGAAATTACATTCTGGAGATATTTCAAGGTTCTTTGATGGTGTAGGAACCACATAAACCAGAACTCAAAATGATCTTCTGTGACTATTTGTATGTACTTCTCTGATGGATTCTTCAAATTCTCACTTTCATTTGCTCTCTTAATGTTTGCAATTGGGATTGATACCTTATAATGCATTCTCATGGACTTTCCGGTTGAAGAAAGGATTTTGATTGATCTATCACTAAGGAAGGCAAGTTTATGAGTAGAAACAAAGAGTAGGCCAGGCATTGGACCAGATGTTGTTGATAAATAACATTGAGATGCCTTCAACAGCTTTTCCCCTTCTTTAACACTGAAGTTCTTGTTGAACACCTTTTGGACGCCACCTGCTTGGAGAAGTTTTGCCCCAAGGATCAGCTTTCCCTTCACAGTGTCTGTTATCTTTGGCCTTAATCTCACTGCACCATTTCTTACTTTTGAAGGGGGATTCAGATGGCATTGGGTGGGTGCAGAATCAGGAAGTGCCCATTTTGTTGAGCTCTGATTCAGTAAAACTGCCCAGTTGTTAATGGGATTTTGCTTCATCTCTAACTTATTTTTGTATTTGATCCCAATGATAACAAGAAGTTATCTTTGCTAAAGGGTGATGAGTAGAATGGAATGAACTGTTTTTTGGTACACAACTAATTCTTCCATGAGCAATATGTATATATAGGTCAAATGGGCGGTTGGTGGATCTTAAGTTTCAGTTGGATGAGTCAGATTTTGATCATCATGACCCACTGCACAAAGGTTACGAGATGATGAGATGTACAAGATCCTTTTCAGAAAGAGATAGCGTATCTGATGATGATATATATGATGACTCATCTTTGATTCATGTAATGGGCAATCTAGCTATTCACAAGAACCTGGTATTTGAATGCCCATATGCAATTCTTACTTTTATCATGTTTGATGTGTAAAGGCAGAAATTTATGACCTCAAATCAACATGGCTTGTCTAGAAAAAGTTGAGATCGAGCCCGCCGGTCAGCTCAGTTGTTTTTGACAAATGAATATTGTAACTCTTTTAAGCTCAAAAGATTTTCAAGTATAATATATATAACATTACTTATCTCATATTTGAGGAGGTGTAAAGGCACAAATTTGACCACCCTTCCAAATTTCATCACCCTTAGCTTGTCTACAAAAGATTTGAGGCCGCCAGCCGACTCAGTTGTCTGATTTGGACCTTTAATTTGTGGATTAACCAGAATTGTATGATAGGATCCAGCACTTCTCTTAATCTCCTCAAGCTTTCGGAGCTCATTTTGATATTTGACTTACACCTTTGCATATGAGAAGGCCTTTATGTTACAAATTCAAATTGCATATATTATTAGGAATAATTGTTGTATAGGTTTTGATGATGGTTATCAGATTTATTTTAGGAACTTAAACTCTGATATGCAAATATTTTTCTTTCAAACCGCCAATGTTGAAATTACTCTATTCTTCTAAGTAGGAGTCAATCTTCCGGTAGACCTTGGTCAAACCATACGCACCTTAAGCACAGAAGTTACGGTGGTTCTCAACTGCACTCACAAGTACAGAAACAACGCACCTAAAGAAGGAACACGATGCACTTTAAACACAAGACCTACACACCTATAGCACAAACCCTACGCACCTTGAGTTTGACCCATATGAAAATTAAAATGACCAAATTGCTACCGTGTATTTTTTTTAAACGTTGTTAATCTTGAACGTTGATTCTGGCAAGATCAATAGCTCTCCTCTCACCGCACATCCGCACATGAGTATCCCAACTGCACGAGAATCGATTTATAATATATATATATATATATATATATATATATATATATATATATATATATATATATATATATATATATATATATATATATATATGCTATGGATTTAGTGAGAATACTTTCATAAGAGAGAAATAAGAACCAATCTCAGCCTTATATTCATAAAAATTTGACTGATCTGATCATTTTTTTTAAAAAGATGCGGTGCATTGGCAGTTTTAATTTGTCAGCTCAAATGCGGTGATGCCTTAACGTGCAGCTGGTGTGGCCACACTATTAGTTATACAAAAAAGTATCAATAGTGTTAGGGAGCGCACAACAAAGAAATACACAAATGCACCCAAAAAATACACCATTAGATACGCATAAACACACCACACAGTGTTCGAAAACGCACCATTAGATGCTGTAAGGTATGGTGCATTTTTTGGGTGTGTGGTGCATTGGTGTATTTACTTCTTGTTCATTTTCTAACATTATTGGTGATTTTTTACATAACTAATAGTGCGGTCACACGTTAAGACATGGTCGCACTAAAATTTAGTCATATATATATATATATATATATATATATATATATATATATTGTAGAAATTGCGAGATACTATTCTTTAAAACATGTAAAGCATGCATAAAGAAATAATAACGAGTGATCATCCGAGAAATGTAGAAAAAAAGACAAAATCAAATTTTATTTGTGGTACAAGAAATATGTAAATTTTACGGACTTAATTTAAAATTTTATTAACTGTACTATTAATTACTTTTCAAATTTATAAATAATAACTAAAGAAATAAAAGAGAACAAAAATAAATATTTGAGTATACTTAATATTTTAAATTATTAGATTTTTATAATGTTGTTTGCCAAGTAAGTTCTCTTAATTTTCAAGTTAGTCATCCGACTGCACCATCCACAAAACATCCATGCGAGGATCAGTGGATCGACGGAGACTGGCCCATCCAGATTCGACGATATAAAACGCGAAGCTTATTTACGGGAACTACAGCAAATCATGCACCGCCCTCTACCACCTTTCTAAAATGTTATACTGTTACAAGCTTGAACGGAGCTACTATGAGGGCAGCTGCCCCCACTCCCCGCACCCCACCCCTTTATATATATGTATGTATATATAGTATATACACATATATAGCATTAAATGTTATATAAAATCTATATGTATGCCTAAAATACCAATAGTTTGAGTAGCTTAGTTGGTTGAATTATTGGTTTGATAATAAAAAGTCATACATTCAAATCTCATGAACAACATGTTTCTTTATTTTTACTTGTTTATTTTTATCTCTTTCACTCCTTCCCAATATAAATTAAATATTTTTTTAGTCTAATTTTATGAATCATTTAATTAACAAATTAAATACTCTTTTAGTCTACTTTTTAAGAATCATTTAATTAATGTAGTATACAAGTTTATATTATACTTCATTGTATTCGAGTTAATTTATTAGAAAAACTTAAAGAATTTGAAAGGTTGGGGAATCGTGTTCATGGGTGGTCTCAGGAAGCCCTTTTTTGTGTTTACAAGGGAGGGTTGAAACCAGAGTTAGCTGACATTATACGAATGTTCCGCTTGAAAATCTTGCGAGATGCGATGGCGTGGGCTCGAACGATAGATGACCAACTATAACGTATGCGCCGCTCAACATGGTCGCTGCCTTACACATGGCCTGGAAATGTATCCCGTGAACCTGACGTGGGCAAATCTGTGAAGCACCTGTCTTGAGAAGAAATGCAGCGTCGGAGGTCACAAGGTCTCTATTCAATTGCAATGAGAAATCCACTCCTGGGCATCGTTATACCAAACCTTAGCTTATGTTATTGGAGTATGCTAATGAAGGGGATGGCGTGGTATCTTCATCACATGTAGAAACACATGAGGATGAAGCCTTGGAAATCTCTTTACATGCTTTGTCCGGATGGTTCGCGCAACGGACTATGCGTCTTCCGGCTCAAATATTTGGTCGAGCGATTACAATATTAGTAGATAGCGGTTCCACTCATAATTTCATTCGTAGCAAGTTAGCCGAGCAGTTGCAATTACCTTTCATGCCCATGGACTCGTTCAATTTTAAGGTTGCAAATGGCGCTCCTTTGCGTTGTGAGGGTTGGTTCGATGATGTCATAGTGGAAATTCAAAATGTTCATCTCCCTATTACTTTCTTTTCACTACCTTTGGTTGAGATTGATGTGATAAGTGTTTATTTGTCTATATTTTTCCCCTTTCACTAAACTATTTTGCTTATTGATCATTCTAAATTTAATGAGATTAGGACTAAATTGTGTTATTTTGCAAGGAGTTTGGATTTGGAAGCAAAGATTAATATTTTCATGCATTTAGGAGGGAACTAGAGTCAAAATGAACATTTTGGATGCATTTGGAGTAATGAGAGCCAAGGAGAAGCTATAGAGATGAATAAAACACTTCCAATGGACTCTAAGAGTGGTATTTTCAATGGTTTTTGATCATATGGGCAAACCAAGGAAAAAGTGGAACAAGTGCCAAAAACTTGAAATTCCCGCATAGATCGGTCAGTATCCGGTATTTAGACGATATGTAGAGCTAGAAATATCCAGATCGAGTGATTCTTAAGTCATCAGAAAGAAGACTCAAATGGCTACAACTCTTATGAGATATTAAAGCTTAAAATGGAAGCCAAAGGGGTCAAAATCGTCCAAACTTACAAATTTTTTCCAAATCTACCACTGTTCAGTATTTTGACCATATCTTAATTGAAGAATGTCCAAATAAGATAATTTATGTGCCATTGGAAAGAAAACTCGAAGGGCTACAACTTTTGTGAAGACCATAAACCCAAAAGATGACATTTTGAAGGTCAAAACACACGGACAAGTTCACGGTCGTGTCATTGGCAGTGTGTTTTTGGCTAATTTACAGTGAAAAGTGTATGTTCTAGAGACTTAGTACACAGCCACTTACATTGCCGTGTAAGTGGCCGTGTGTCTCCTTCTCTGTTTATATTCAAGCGCGTTTGAGTATTTTTAATGGATAATACACTAGGCCTGGACTACATGGACCGGCCCAAGAAAGCAATTGGATCAAAAAAGCCCAAGAAGGACCATCAACTCAAAGCGACAGAAGAGTTCGATAAGGATTAAACTTAACACTTGTGATATTAGCAAGATTAGGGCTTATTAGTTAAAATGTAACAGGGACTTCCAATATGGGGCGGTCCAGGACTCCTATTCTTTGTAAGGCTCTGGGCCCAAAATATGTATAAATAGACCCTCCACACATGGAGGGAGGACAAGCAATACAATACCTACATTCTCTCGCTATATCTTCTTACATATTTCCTATATTCTCGCTATTCTAACAGGTAGTGTTGGCCTGCCTTTGACTACCCAGAAGTCATAAAACCAACAATTTTAAACTCGGTTTTCGACCCTATTCGAACCCTTGACACTACCTTTCACTTCCTTTCATGTTTTTTTTTTTAGGTTAGATTAGGCTTAGATTTATGTTCCTTAACACTTTTGAAGCTTGTAATCTTTGATTTGAAGCTTGGATTTTAAGATTCTACCTCCCATCTCAATAGAGAAGCTTTCTTTCATTTATCTCTTTCTTTTGCAAGATTTATGTTTATTACTTGTGTTTTTGTGTTCTTTATGATATTTAATCATGAGTAGTTAGTTTATGGGCTTGAGTTAGGGTTGTATTATCTATCTTGATGCTTAATTTGTGATTATTGCAAAAAAGGGGAAGAACTCTAACCTAGGCCAGAGTTCTTGAGTTTATGAAGGATTGGTGTTGTATATTGCTTATGATTTATATACACATTCATAGGCATGTAATTGGAGGATTCCTTGCCTCAATGAGAGTTTGGTGATGAATTCAAGTCACCCCTTGCATAAACTCAATTTCTTCCTATGAAAATAGGGGAAATTGGGGGCTCTGGATGCTTTGTGTTCTTGAAGAACTTGGAATTGATACATCATGAGAGTGGGCAATTCCTTGTTCTAATCCTTGTTATTTATCATGAGAGTGGCTTATAGATTAGGATTCCTACGTGCATCCCCTCAATTCCTTGGTTGTGTGACTTTTCCCCAATCTTTAGGTTGTGTTATGCATCTAGAAGATAATGCTCCCTAGCTTGAGTCCTATTTCTTTATTTTGTGTTTATCTTTGTGTATACATGTTAGTTTTACCATATATTTTCTTAAACTTGTTATTTGCTTAGCTTCTTGTTGATCTCCTTATACTAGTGCATAGTTTTGTGATTGCATATTGCGTGCCATAAACCCCAATCCTCAGCGGAACGACATTTCACACCCGTACTCTCACCATTACTCATTTTTGCTACGATCATGATGCGGTACTTGGGTTGCAATAGTTGCCCGAGCTAGGGGAGGTGGTGTGTGATTGAATTGGAGGAAACTAACAATGTCGTTTACGTGGAATAATCAATTGGTAGTTTTGGAGGGGTTGGGTACACCATCACCACATGCAATGTCTCTAGAAAGCCTCACTAGTAGGATTGAGAACGGAGCCTACTTATTCATGCTTCACCCACTGGCTACCGATCTACAACATAAGGACAGTTCTAATATTGCCCCAGCCATGTGGACTCTTTTAAATTAGTTTGCTTACCTTTTTGAGGAACATACCAATTTACCCCTCAACGTGAAATTGAGCATCACATTCATTTACTGGAATGAGTAGATGCAATTAATGTACGACCCTATCAGTATACTCATTTTCAAAAAGATGAAATTGAGAAGCAAGTCTGTGACATGTTGCAGACAAGGATAATACAACCAATCACTAGCCCATATTCTTCACATGTCTTGCTTGTAAAAAAAGCAAGATGGTTCTTGGCATTTATGCAACCGGACTATAGAGCTCTAAACGCTGTTATGATAAAGGACTGTTTTCCCATTCTAACAATTGAAGACACTCTGGAAGAGTTGCATAGGGCTACACATTTAACCCGCTTGGACCTTCGATCCGGGTATCATCAGGTTTGTATGTCTATCAGGGATATTCCAAAAATGACTTTCTACACCCATAATGGTCATTATGAATACTTGGTTATGCCCTTTGGACTTTGTAATGCTCCATCAACTTTCTAGGCTCTCATAACACTTTTTTACAGTCATATCTCCATAAGTGTGTCCTGGTATTTTTTGATGACATTTTGATATATAGTCCCTCATATGATGAGCATCTACGCCATGTTGAAATAGCTTTTCAGCTCCTACATGCCAATGAACTTTACTTGAAATTCTCTAAATGTGCTTTTGGTCTACAAGAACTCCTTTACTTGGGGCACGTTGTTTCAGACAATGGTGTCAAGGTTGATTCGTCCAAGATTCATACAATGTTGGATTGGCTTGTGCCTTTTTTCTATTACGGATTTGCGAAGCTTCTTGGGCCTCATTGGGTATTATCGTAAATTTGAGGAAAGGTTGTTTTGTATGGACAGATACGGTTCTTGAAGCTTTCACTCGTTTGAAAGAAGCGATGGTCACCGCCCCTATGTTGGCGATGACAGATTTTTCATACCCATTTACTATAGAAACGGATGGATTAGAGTGTGATGTGGGATGGGTGCAGTTTTGTCTCAACGGGGTTATCCAATTGCCTTTATGAGTCAAGCTCTTGGTCGTTCCAAACTATCTTAGTCCGTTTATGCTAAAGAAATGTTAGCAATTCTCACTGTTGTACGCTTGTGGCGGCCTTATTTGTTGGGGCAAAATTTCTATATCCATACGGATAAAAAAAGTTTGAAATATTTGTTGGAACAACGCATTGGTACTCTTGAAAAACATAATTAGGTGGCTAAACTCCTGGGATACAATTATGAAATTTTTTATCGACCAGGAAAATCTAATCAAGCAATATGCACGTTATCATGGTGCTCCCATCGAGTTGATGGCGATGGTCTTCACTTAGCTTCCCCAGCTATTATGACCTTATCTACAGCTCATGCTACTACTTGGGATAAACTTATGCAGGAAGTTCAAAGTGATCCTTACTTGCAGAAACTGGTGACAAAATCTTTGCAAAACCCAGATGGGTCATACTCTATGCGTAATGGGCTGGTTTTGTTTAAACACATAATTGTAGTTCCACCTATCTCTTCACTAATATCCCAACTTTTGCATGAGTTCCACGCCACACCCTCTGCAGGACATTTCGGGTTCCTCACACATACAAGCGCCTCTCTAGGATGGTTTATTGGCCCTTAATGTTCTGGACAATAAACACCTTTGTAGTAGCGTGTGATGTGTCTCAACGTGCTAAAGCATCATCCATATCCCTCGTAGAATTACTACAACCTTTACCTATTCCAGAACTTGTTTGGGACGATGTCACAATGGATTTCATTGATGTTTTGCCCTCGTCCAATGGCAAGACCTCTATTTTGGTTGTGGTTGATCAATTGGGTAAGTATGCACATTTTTTTGCGCTTGCTCATCTTTATATTGTCAGGTCCGTTGCATTGGTGTTTGTGGAGGGTGTTGTAAAGCTACATGGAATTCCAAAATATATTATTTCTGATCGTAATCTAGTATTCACCAGTAACTTTTGGAAGGCATTATTCAAGTCCTCTGGCACGTCTCTTAAAATGTCTACTGCCAATCATCCCCAAACAGATGGCTAGACGGAAGTTGTGAACCGATGTCGCAATATCTTCGTTGTTTTACTCATTGGTATCCTCACCAGTGCATTCATTTTTTTCCATGGGCGGAGTTTTGGTACAACTCTTCTTATCATAGCTCCACGGGTATAACGCCTTTCCACGTTCTCTATGGTCGTCCACCTCCTTCCGTGCCTAATTACTTTGTGAGTTCTTCTCTAGTGGCTGAAGTGGATAAAGAATTAGTTTACCGGGACCATTTGTTGCGACATCTTAATAAAGATCATTTGGCAGTTGCAATTAACATAATGAAATAGTTAGCTGATTTCAAATGTTGTGACGAGGAATTTGAGGTTGGCGATTGGGTGTATCTGAAACTCCATCCTTACAAACAATAGTCAGTTTTTCGTCATGCCTCTCACAAATTGGCTGTAATTTTTTATGGACCCTTTCCCGTGGAAGCAAAAATCTCCAAAGTTGCATATCGCCTAACTTTACCGGCAGGATCCCGTGTTCATCCTATTTTCCATTTCTCCCTGTTGAAGCGTAAAATCAATGATTCGTGCTCTAGTTCTCTGACCTTACCTCCTGTTACCGTAGAGGGCTCATTCGATCTTAATCTAGAAGCTGTCCTAGATGCCCATTCCGTCAGTCGGGGTGGTCACGCAATGTCTCAATGCTTAATTAAGTGGTCTGGTCTTTGATACAACTTGGGAGGATGTTCACCTTCTCCAAGGCCAATTTCCTTATTTCAACCTTGGGGACAAGGTTGTGGTTTCAGGGGGTGGTATTGATACACGACAACTACGACGGTCCGTACAGACTCCAAAACCGAATCCAAAGTACGTGAATTAATATTGGGGCATGCATGTACATGGAAGAAGATCGTGGCTGATATATTTCTTTTATATTTATTTTATTTTTATTTCCATTTTTGTTGACTTAGTTGGTTATATTATAACCATGAACTAGTTTTGCGGAATAAGGCATGCACGTTAGCACATGCATACGATCAACATTTTCATCTGTTATTTCATTCTGTGTATTTAAAGCCATGCAAAGGTTAATAAAGATCATCGATCATTGTTCAAAATCCTTGTTCTTACTTCCATATTATATTATTCATCCAATATTTTGGGTGCAGTGTATCATAATGAAAGTACATTAAACAATAGCTTCGAAGTGTCAATAAAAAATCCTAGATTTGACCTTATGATCATGTGATCCAGTCATTTCATTTTGCAAGTTATGAATAACCGTAAGAGCATATCTACAAAGCTTTGAAACAGCAATTGCTTCAGCGTTGAGTATTGATCGATTGGTTGTCATGGCTCCGGTGATTTCTAATTGACTCAGCTAACCCAGTCGATCTAGGATGAGCATGCCAGACTTTTTTCTTGATTAGCAAACGAACTAGGTCCCCTTGTCATTCCAAGAGACCGGTCCTACTCATTTGTTCTTTATGGCCGACTGTGATCGATGGGGTCCACCGAGGTGGGAACCATTGTCTCCTGTGCAAGGTCGCGTTGTAGGGCCTCTAAGAGGCGTTTTGTTGCTTCTACCACCACTACGCAGGGTCTCACGGAGTCAACTAGTGGGATTCAGGCGACTAGTCTCGTGGACATCAACACTTCTTCCTGAGGGTGTTCTTCATTGTCACTTTCCGCTGGACGTATGATGATCAGCTACGGGTTTCGGGCAAGTCTTGTGTCAACCGACCAAATCGGACATGTCGGTAAGTGGTGACCATGTTTTAGGGTTTTAGACTTGTGTTTGGGTTACAGAAGAAGAAAAAACGTAAACTTTTCCTATCGAATCCCCGCGTATGGCACCGATGGTTGTTTTATGACTTTTGGGCAGTCAACGGCTAGCCAACACTACCTTTAAAATAACGAGAATATGAGAAATATAGAGAGAATAAATATTGTATTAATGAATATTGCTTGTCCCCCCCCCCCCCCCCCCCCCCTCTCCCCCCTATGTATGGTTTATTTATGCCAGTGGGTTGAGAGTCTTAAAAGAATAAAACTCCTACACTGCTTCATATTGGGAGTTTTTTTTTTTACTTTAGGATTGGCAAGCCCAATCCTTATGGGAATAATAAACCCAATCGTTCTAGATTTCTAAGTTAATTACTTCGTATTGGATATCGTTCTTGGGCTTTTTCTAGTCCAATTATTTTCTTGAACTTGTTCACGCCGCTCAGGCATTTTGGTTGGCTAGTTTGACCGATTACCTTAGGGGCGGTTTGACCGGTCAGCCTACTATATTATTAATTACGCGGTTTTTTTTAAAGTAAAGCATTTTGTTTTTTGAAAATCGTAGTAAAAAGTTAAAAAAAAAAATCATTGTAATATCTTGTTTTTGTTATAGTCCACCCCCATCCCCGCAAAAAAAAAAAAAAAAAAAAAAAAAAAAAAAAAAAAAAAAAACTTATGATTGAGCCAACTGGCAGCCTCAAAACTTTTTCTTGGCGGGCCAGGCAGGTTGATGTGAGGTCATAAATTTCTGCCTTTACACATCAAACATGATAAAAGTAATGTTTTGATGATGCAGAGATTGGTGATCAGATAAGCATTCAAAGATTTCATTTGATGCAACTTGAGACGTGAGTAGCATTACATGGAACAAAGATTTCTTTTGTTGAAAATAGAGCAAAAGTATGTGAGGTCAGAAAGCCACTAAGCCACCCAACAAAGTTGCAGTAACACACTAACACATGTTTGCATGCAATCAGCATATAGAGAACATGAGTCACCATATCATCATCCCACTACAGTAGTGACTACTTCATACCGTGGCCAATATGATTTTGAAATAGAAATTAAAAAAAAAAAAATGAAAAACCCATATTTCTCTTATTCTAGCTTTTAAACTTTTTTGGCTCATGATGACCAAAATCTGACTCATCCAACTGAAGCTTAAGATCCACCAACTGCAGACTACTTAACCTATATATACATAACATTTTACTTATAGAAGAATCAGCTATATACCAGAAAGCAGTTCATTTGTTTCTACTCATCACCCTTTAGGCTTTAGCAAATTAAAGATAATTTCTTGTTATCCTTCCCAAAACAAAGAACCAAAGTTAGAGATGAAGCAAAACCAGATCAAATCAAGAACTACAGGAGAGAACCTGCAGATTCCCATAAACTACTTGGCAGTTTTATTGAATCGGAGCTCAACAAAATGGGCACTTCCTGATTCTGCTGCCACCCAACGCCATCTGTATCCCTCTTCAAAAGTAAGAAATGGTGCGGTGAGATTAAGACCCAAGATAACAGACATTCTGAAGGGAAAGCTCATCCTAGGGGCTAAACTTCTCCAAGCAGGTGGCATTCAAAAGGTGTTCAAGAAGAACTTCAGTACTGTTAGAGACGACGGCGAAAAGCTATTGAAGGCATCTCAATGTTATTTATCAACAACATCTGGTCCAATGCCTGGCCTACTCTTTGTTTCTACTCATAAACTTGCCTTCCTTAGTGATAGATCAATCAAAATCCTTTCTTCAACCGGAAAGTCCATGAGAATGCATTATAAGGTATCAATCCCAATTGCCAAAATTAAGAGAGCAAATGAAAGTGATAATTTGAAGAATCCATCAGAGAAGTACATACAAGTAGTCACAGAAGATCATTTTGAGTTCTGGTTCATGTGGTTCCTACATCATCAAACAACTTTGAAATATCTCCAAGATGCAATTTCTCAAGCTCAGTATCCTTAGAAATATTATTTTATATAATATATAGTTGTAAAATGCTGACAAAGTTGTAGTAAATCGGAAATCAAAAGGCTGTTTATAAAATTGACTGATTGATTTTTGAAAAAATTCTTGAAACTGTTAGGAATATTATCCTAATGCCTTTGCCCGGGAGAGTCTCTGTGATATACAATTCAATATAAGGATCTTGTATATATATAGTGGTACAATTCTTCTTTTTTCAATGTGGAACGAACGCTATTTATAACTCTTTCCACCTTCATTTTTAACTTCAATGGTATATTTTGGTAATTAATTTTTCATTCACTCATTATCCGTTTTGAGCACAATGTACCATATATCAATATCTTCTTATCACTACAAAGAACCTGAATATACTTTGAACGGACCCAAATAAGGAGTGAACCCCACATATATTTGTACCATAAAATAACCCTAAATAACACAGTTTTGCTATTTTTTCGACATAAAAAAGTATCAACGTAACGAACGTTAAACCTATCTAATAATCCTCTCATTCCTATGACATTAACACAAAAGCACAATGTAAGGTGATGAGACTCCCAAGTCAAAATTTAATTTTAGCTGCTGTAGTTCAGTTCTTTTAGTTGAAATTTGTCTGTTTGTTCAGTTTACAAGCTCAATCACCCATTTTTAAGAGATTTAGAGGAGGGAGATGTGGGATTATATTGGTTTGTTGATGACAAGATTATAACATCAATGGTAGAAGAAGCACTACTACAGAAATAACATATAACGTCAATTTTTTGAAAAATCGATGTTAAAAGTGAAATAAAATTTTGAAAATCATATAATGTCGGTTGTTTATAAATAACTCACGTCATAAATCACCAATAAAAAAAATAAAAAATGATAATAACATACGACGTTAGTTAATTAAATAACCGACGTTGTATGTCTTACACGAAAAAAAATAAAAAACGATAATAACATACGACGTCGGTTTTTTAAATAACCGACGCCGTATGCAATATTTTTTTAAAGTTTTTTTTTAAAAAATCCTATATGACGTCTGTTAGGCATAAAACCGATGTCGTATATGGTTATTTAAAAAAAAAAAGTTAAACGCTTCGTTTTAAAAAGAAATTAAAAAAAATTGACATGATAGAACCGACGCTAAATGTCATTTTAAAAAATAAATAAATAAATAAAAATCGACATGATATTTAGCGTCGGTTTCTGGGAGGGACAAAAAATTCCATTAGCTTGTTTTTTTTTTTTTTTTTTTTTAAAGTGACATAACATTATAATTGGCTTCAGTTCTTAAGAAAGAACTTAAGAACCGAAGCAAAATGTCATTAGTTTAAAAAAAAACATATAACGTTGGTTATTTCAAATAACCGATGTGATATATATGTTTAATTTAAAAAAAAATTGAAGATATGACGTCGGTTATTTTGAATAACTGACGTTGTATCCTGCATATTTTTAGATTTAGATCTGTCCATTTTTCTTAATCATCTTCTTCTTCTTTCTTCTCCTTCTCATCGCCACAATCCGCCCATTTTTCAAAATTTTTTAAAATATTTTTGTGAATACTTATAAATATTTTTAAATAATTTCGAATTATTTGTAATTTATTTTAAAAATACAAACAATGCCGATTTTTACAAAAAAAAAAAAAAAAAAAAAAAAAAGTGATGTTTTTTTTAGAGTACTATTGACTCTATTACAATATAGTGTCTGTTCGTAGCTACTTTCTCAACCAAAATGAAATGCAAATAACCAATATCGCCTCCATTGAGACTCAAATCCACTCCATCCCATATGGGGTGCAACCCGGTGCCACCAGACCACAAGGTCTTTGGCAAAAAAAGAAAAACTAATGTTGTTTGTATTTAAAGAAAAAAAACAAAAAAACGACGTCAGTCTTTAAAAATAACCAACGTTGTTTCTCTAATTTAAAAAAAAAAAAAAAAAGATATGTTGTTGGTTTAAAAAATTGACTTCGTGAATAAATACTTCGCTAAAAAACTCATATTGTAGGTAAAAAAATTGATGTTAAAAGTGTTTTATGTAGTGGGGTGACAATCAAGCTGGATTCCTTCAAGGTCGGTCAGCAACTACAGATAAATTAAATAAAAAGTAAGATAGCAAAGGAATGCCTAAAAGAAGCTAATCCAGATAGGTGATTTAAATGCATCTTGATTATGCCAATTAAGAATGTGGGGAAACTCCTTCCCTGCTAAGTAACCTTCCATTTTCTCAAAGCATCTTGCTTTTCTACGATAATGCAAATTAACTAATTAATTTAAAACTGCGAACTCTTAACCTTTTTTCAAAAATAAATATCATTTATAATAAGGCAAAAACTTGTGTGAGATCGTCTCATCGTGAGACGGGTCGGGTCGAGTCAATGTGAAAATGTGATACTTATACGCATAAACATACTTATATGCTCAAATGTAATAGTGTAATACTAATCAGGAATAAAATTTTTGTTACTTATAATGGTAAATGTAATACTTTTAAGGGAAAATGTAATACTTTTATATTTCGATTTAAAAGTATTACATTTTTACTTAAAAGTATTATATTTTTCCTTATAAATAAGGGAAAAATTACATACTTATTATGAAAAATTTAATACTTTTGATGGAAAATATAATATTTTTACATCAAAATGCAAAATTATTACTATACATTTTTCTTTAAAAGTATTAATTTTTCTTTATAAATGATAAAAAATTATTCATAATTACTATTACATTTGAGCATATAAGTATGATATTTACACGTATAAGTATGACATTTGCATGTTGATTCAACTCAACCCAACCTGTCTCACAAATAATGACTTGTGAGACGGTCTCACACAAATGTGACCCTTATGATAATATTTGTTTATGGGTAGTAAATAAGTAGATAGAGAAACATATTTGATGGATCATGGAATAGGGGCAGTCAACCAAGCAGTGGGTTATGGGTTAGATCAATGCTCGGGCTGGGTCCTCGGCCTCGTGACTTGACTAGTCAATCTCGACCGTAGAGAAAGGACCATATCACAAAAAATATTTTTAACGTCGGTTTGTTACATCATACGATGCCGGTTAAAATTAAACGTCGTACAAATAGACGTTATAAATGATACGACGTGGATTATATAAAAACTAACGTCGTATATTATTTTTAATTTTTTAAATAAATACATACAATGTCGGAATTTAGAAAATACCCGACTTCATAAATTAATTAAATATTAAAAAAAAGGGAAATAAAAATATACGACTTTGGTTTTTAAAGTAAACCGATATCATGTATATATATATATATATATATATATATATATATATATATATATATATATATATATATATATATATATATATACTAGTTTTATACGCGCATTGCGCGAATGGGTTAATGCCCAATGTTTATATTTAAATAAATATTTGAAAGTATATCAATGCAAGATTATATAGGAGAAGTTTATACATGGGTAATTAAATGTCGAATCTTTTTATTTAAATATCTAACTCAAAGTATATATGAATCCAAGATAATATAGAAAATTCATTATAATTATTACTAAAATAAATGTTTGTAACCTTGTAAAATCGATAGTCTAAATATTTGGTCTAAAAATGATAGTCTAAATAAATACTACTTTTCATTTGAATTTTTCTAAGTGTTCTTAATTCTCTTTTGAGTAACATTGTCATTGTTTTCATCTTTACTATTTGTTCTCTTCCTTTTTGTCGGTAGTGTGTTATTTGCAATTCGGTTATTGTTGGTAGCATAGATGATAACGTCATGCAATGAGATTATGATATAGGAGCTATGGACTTTCCTTTAGGTGTTCTGCTTGGGGTTCATTTGGTTCAACCATTATTGTTAAATGAGTTTTTGTGGATA
Organism: Ipomoea trifida; assembly: GCA_003576665.1. Classification (NCBI taxonomy): domain Eukaryota; kingdom Viridiplantae; phylum Streptophyta; class Magnoliopsida; order Solanales; family Convolvulaceae; genus Ipomoea; species Ipomoea trifida. The sequence continues at coordinate 12,405,148 of CP025654.1, forward strand.
AAGAAATCCCTAGTTTAAGAAAAAAGATTAAATAAATTAATAAAAATTTGAAAATTTAAAATATTATATATTCCAAAAATATTAAAAGGTAGTTTCTCGCTACAATCTGCTGGGTAATGGGTTATTTGAGTACTTTCATTGTCAACAAATCCCCAAAGTAGTTAATATGATTGGTTTCAAACTATTCTTTTTTTATTTTTTTCATAGTATTAAAGAAATACATATGTATCATTTTTTGGTGTAACTACTAATTTATTTAATTCAATAAGAGTAAAATAGAGTGATTCCGCTTCAATTTGTTGGGTTATTTGAGTACTCCCTTTGTCCATCAATCCCCAAGTAGTTAATATAATTAGCTTCAAATTATTTTAAATATTTTTTTCATAGTATTAATAAAATACTTGGTAAATAAATATATAACATTATTTTGTACTATAACTTTGATATTTAATTACAAGATATTGAATTGTAAAAATAAGATAATGGACAATGTAATGAATATCAATTGATAAATTTGAATATAAAGAATCTTTGCATGAGAGAAAATAAAGACAATATAACTAATTAAATTATTTCTCTTATTTAATTTAATTTTTTGATAATGAATAATTTTTTCAAATAAAAATATTGTAGACACATAATTCTAAATTAAAGAAATACATATGTATCATTTTTTGTTGTAGCTACTAATTTATTTAATTTAATAAGAGCAAAATAGAGTGAGAAACTTAATTATATCAAATTTGATTGAGATGAGGTTCGAGCCTAAGACCTTTCTTATAGAAATTAATGGGAAAGTTAAAAGTTAACGGAATATTAACGGAGAAGAGAATATTTAACGGAAAACTTAACGGATAATCATAAAAGTAAGGTTAAATTAGGTAATCTCTATTAATAATATTAATCTGAATTATCTTAACCATCTATTTGATTAAATAATTCATCTGAACCATCCATTTGATTAAATAATTTCACCGCCATTTTTTCTACCTATTTTAGGCCTAACTCTCTTTGACTCTTATTAGTATAGTAGATATATATATATATATATATATATATATATATATATATATATATATATATATATATTTATTTATTTATTTATTTATTTATTTATTTATTTGTTTATTTATTTATTTGTTTATTAAATATTATACTTTATTTATTAATTTATACTCAAAAGAGTTAATTACCGATTTGGTCCCTCAACTATTGGGATTTCACCACTTTGGTCCTCGGCAATTTTTTTTGCCCAATTAAGTCCTCGACTTTGAAAAAATTAACCAATTTGGTCCTCCCGTTTATTTTACCCATTTGATATCCGTTAAATCGGGACCAAATTGGTAATTTCAATATAGTCAAGGGACCATTTCAGTCAAAATTAATTACCGAAATGGTCCCTTGACTATTTAAATTTCACCAATTTGGTCATGATTTAACGGTTGTTTAACACCAAAATAAACGGAGGACCTAATTGGTTAATTTTTTCAAAGTCGAGGACTTAATTGGGCAAGAAATATTGTCGAGGACCAAAGTAGTGAAATCGCAATAGTCGAGAGACCAAATCGGTAATTAACTCTACTCAAAACTTGCTCAAATATACAAATCAGACCACATCCAAACCTGCGCAATTTTATATTTATAATCTCACAATTAATCAAGATAATAAATCTCCCAATTGATACTAATTAATAATAACAATTTAAAACTAAAATTATCAACATCAGTTATTTCACGTACTAAACAAGTATTATATTAACCCATTTATCAATTAGGAACTTGGCCCATATGTCTCTAACTTCTTCATTAATCTGTTGTTAATTATACCCCAATCTACCAAATTTGACAAATGATTGTGTGAACCATGGTCCACGCAGTGCTGTATGGACCATAACAAAAAGTACATTTAATATACTAAAAATACATTATTTGAGTACTAAATGTAAATTATACAAAATAATATATTTTCGGTACTTAAATAATATAATTTCCCTGAATACAATATACATTTTTAATATACTAAAAGTCTATTATTTATGTATTGAATATACATTATTTGATAGTATGTATGGTTTACACAGTTATGTGGACCGTGGTCCACATAATAATGATTGAATCTCAGCTCTACAAAGTTGAAAATAAATAAATAATCCATATATAAGCTAGTATTTTTAAAATTTGAAGGAGAAGGGTATTTTATTAAGAGTGCATATGGGGTCCTTTGAGTATGGTGATTTTTCCACATTTATTCTTAAACTTTCAAATTGACCACTCGTTGTCCTTTAACTTTCAGATTGTTACCATCCATAATCCAAGTTTACCACACATGGTTCTTCAACTTTCAAAATTTTAACCAATCGCGTGGTCCTCTTGGAAAGACCATGAATGGTTAATATTAGATAGTTGAAGGACCATGGGTGGTTAACTTGGACAACAAATGGTAATGATTTGAAAGTCGAAGGACCACGGGTGGTCAAGTTGAAAGTTTAGACTAAATGTGGCAAAACCACTATACTTGGAGTATCCTTGATAGTATTAACTCTTCTATGATACCCTCTAGGATCTTTCGAGTATAATGATTTTGTCACCTTTAGTCTTAAATTAAACTTTCAAATTGACCATCCATGGTCATTCGACGACTTTCAAATTGTTATCATCTGTGGTCCAAGTTAACCATTATATAGAAGGAAATGTGAGCAGAGTTTTGAGGAAGAAAACAGTGTATGCCGTGTGTTCTTGGTGTGTTCCAAACCTGCTGCTCACAACGAATATATAGTGGAGGAAATGGATCATAGCATTAATCATGACATTGATAATCCATTTGTAACCTCCTCCCACTAGTAGAAATTTAATTCTGCCCTTTAGTCTTAAACTTTCAAATTGACCATCCATGATCATTCGACGACTTTCAAATTGTTATCATCTGTGGTCCAAGTTAACCATTATATAGAAGGAAATGTGAGCAGAGTTTTGAGGAAGAAAGTAGTGTATGCCGTGTGTTCTTGGTGTGTTCCAAACCTGCTGCTCACAACGAATATATAGTGGAGGAAATGGATCATAGCATTAATCATGGCATTGATAATCCATTTGTAACCTCCTCCCACTAGTAGAAATTTAATTCTGCCATTAACCAACACTTACACCCACTATCAAGTCCTATTATTCATGAAATAACTCTGAAAATAATGATTGGTATTAATCAAATTAATTCCGTAATATCAAGAGTCATTTCTGAACGGACAGTACTACCTCTCGAGGTCAGCTCATTTGATGTCTGGTACTTTTCCAGATGACATTCGTGCCCGCAGGTGCCAGCGCACACAAGTTCAAGTCTTTTCGAACTCATTTTGGGATTTGATTTGCACCTCCCTGCGCGCGACAGAGAGCCTCTATGCCATACAAGTCAATTAGCCTTACAAAGGCTCTTGTATTAATAGTGGGGCAAATCTTCATTCCCAACCAATGTGGGACAAAGCTAATAATCCTCACTTAAAATTTCATCTCAAATGGGTCTACTTTGAGAACCAATTTCTCATTCACCCATTATCCATTTTGAACGTATAATATATCGATCTCTTCGTCTCACTACGAAGAATCCGAATCCACTTTGACCCGACCCAAATCGGATGTGGACCCTACATATATTTATACCACAAAATGGCCACTTAAAATGTCATTTTAGTGTTATTTTTTTTCCAACATTTAGTTTGAAAATAATTTATTTTTGCAAATAGGTTTTGAAACTCGGATAAACTACAGTTTAGAAAACATTTAGGCAATGTCTTAGAAAGAACATTTTTAAAAGAATTAATTTTTCAGAATACTTAAAAGGCAATATTTGACCTAATAAGAAGTTTTTTCAAAAGGAGAGAGACTCTACAAACACAACTCACACTGAAACATGTGGTTTTTTTCCAAATTAAAATAAGGATTTAAGATCATTTTTCTGGAAAGTACACACGCCGAATTGAAGATAAGATTTACTTAAAGAACCACATTTGCTACTCTAGTTACACAACAAGTACCAATAACCACACTATAACCTAACTTTTGTCGCAAATTATATCGTGGACCGTGGTCCACAATGCATTGTGGACCCCGGTCCCAAAACGACGTCGTTTTGATTAATGAAACAGACGGATGAATTCGCACCACTCACTTTCTTTTCATATATACTGCACTTTCTTTTCATATATACTGCACTTTCTTTTCAACACAACTGCAGTTACATTTCAACACAACTGCAGTTACTTTTTGATATAACTACAGTTGTATATTATCGAATGAAACTATAGTTATATCGAAAAGTAACTGCAGTTGTGTTGAAAGGTAACTGCAGCTGTGTTGAAAAGAAAGTGCAGTATATATGAAAAGAAAGTGCAGTATATATGAAAAGAAAGTGAGTGGCGCGAATTCATCCGTCTGTTTCATTAATCAAAACGACCTCGTTTTGGGGACCGCGGTCCACAATGCATTGTGGACCGCGGTCCACGATATAAGAACTGAACTTTTGTAAAATAACGGGGGTGTATTCAATCACGACTTTCATGAACTTTTAAATACTTTTAAAGTAATGGATTTTAATTGACTTTTGTAGAGTTTTTGTAAATTTTTCTAGAATCTTTTAAACTTTTATAAACTTTGTAAGAGTTTATAAATATCCATAGAATAAACATTTATAGATTTTTAAAAACTTTTTCATATTAAAAAGTTTACAAAAGTCATTAAAATTCTAAATTGAATACACCCTCACAAACATTCCATAACTTCTATTAATATATTATCTATAAATTAGTGCATTGTAGAAATTAAAAAAAAATATATTGATGTCACAAAAATAGAGTATATCATTCATAAACAAAATATAATCAATTTTTATAAATATAACCAATAAAAATATTTCTTGAACTAATGAAACAACTAATGCTGAGTAATAAACATACAACTATATAAAATTATAAACATATTAATTAACTAAACTTTAAAAATTATAAATTTTAAAAAATTTGCTGAAACCTGCAGCAAATATTTTTGCTGCACAGCAGCAATAAATTACTGCTGCTGTTCCCAGCAAATATGCTGCGAACAGCTAGCAGCTGCTGTTCCATAAATCTGCTGCGAGCAGCAGATTCTTGTTGCTGCGATCGCAGCAATTTTTTTAGCTGCGATCGCAACAATTATTTTGTTGTGATGGCAACAAAAAATTTGCTTGAACATAAAAAAAAAAAAATATTTGTGAAAGATTTGATACGTACCGTAAAATTTATAGAAAATTTGCCTAGTTTAGATAGAGGAAAAAAAAGTTTGCAGAGAATATTGAAAAGTTTGGGGTTGGAGGGTTGGATTTCATCTATTTATATTAATGAAGAGAAAGTCTATAGAAATCCTATTCTGACAGAGTTTGTGAAAGTCAGTAACTTTTTGAATACCAGTAGACTTTTAATAACTCTATAAAACTCTGAATCGAATACCTGTATACATTTAAAGAGTTTTGAAAAGTTGTAATTGAATACAGGTATACTTTTAAAGAGTTTATAAAAGTCTTAATTGAATACCACCAAACTTTTAAAGTTGATAAAAGTATTTAAAAGTTCATGAAAGTCGTGATTGAATACACCCCCTTAAGTTTCACATCGTCGCAGCCCAAGCCCTAAGAGACGCTGCAGTCATTCTCCAATCCCAGAATGCCGTCGACGCAGCCATCGCCATCGCAGGACGCCAGTCCCACTCCATCGCCGTCGCTGCAGACGCTGTCGCCATTGTAGCAGAACTCTGTCGCCTTCGTAGCAGAGCGCCTCCTCCTTCTGTGACTGGTAATTCTATAAATCCATATCTCTGTTATAGTTGATTTTAGTTCATGGTAATTCCTCATCCATCTGTGACTGCTCCTCGCCCATAATCCTTAGTTTTTTTTTAAAGTAAAATATATATTAATTAGAAAATATATTTTACTGGGTTTGTTGAATCATGTTGTTTCTAAACATAGAGGGTGATCAGGCCTCTCTTGTACATAGAGGTAGGCACAATTCAAAATGCAAACACAGGTGACAAATCTATAACATAGACATTGGATTCCAGTTAAACGTTTTCCTAGTTGCAATCGCCAAGTAAGTTCCTCCAATTCCTTTTCCAGTTTGGTTTTTGCCTCTTGGAGTGCACCTGTCTCCCTTGCAGGTGGTTCAATTGCAAATACCATGATTTAAAGGAAGGGACAGAGGGAGAAAGCAATAAGAATTATTATAGCAGAGTGCAAGTAAGTCTTCATTTTGGTTGTTGTTGTTGTTGTTGTATGCATCCCCAGTGTACTCTTTTATTTATTTATTTTTGCCCGCACTAGTACAAAATTGATCAAAAATATAGGACAATTTGCGTCCAGAATTGAAATTCCGGACGCGTAAAGTGACGCGGTGGCATTTTTGTAATTAAAATGTCTAATATTTAATTATTTTTCTTTTTTTTTTTAAAAATGGACCAGCTGCGTCCGAAGTACCCACTCCAATCCCCGTCGCCGCTCCACTCCAATCCCCGTCGCCACTCCACGGCCAAACAGATCTAGCCTCCGGACGGTGCACTCCTTCTCCGCCCCCGCCGGTGCTCGCCTAGCCGCTCGACGCAACCCCCGCTGCTCGCCTAGCCGCCGGACGCAACCGCCGCTGCTCCTCACCTACGCTTTCAACCATCTCCTTCAAGCTCACACTTCCGCCTCAAAAGAAAACCTCACGCCTACGCCTCGCCTTCGCCGTCTCACACCTCCGCTGCATAAAACATTGTTCTTCGATTCGCCGTGACCTCCGCTGTCGTCTCACCTCCGCTGTCGTCTCACCTCCGCCGCAGTCTCACCCTCGCCGTTTCTCTCTCCTCCTCCGCCGTCTCAGTGCCTCTTCCCTCCCATGCGATAGTCGCATCTTTCCTCCACCTACAGGTTAGTCTTCAACCCTAGTTTAATTGTTGGATTATTAGGTTTGAGGAGGAATAACAAGTGTGAATGTTCTTAAACCTAGGTTAATTGTTGGATTATTAGGTTTGATTATATATTGTGTTCTTAAGAAAATCTGGATAATAGTGTCGACATTCATTTGCAAAGTTCTATGAACCTTCATGTATTGGTGACTTGGTGTATATATCCTTTCAGCTGTCATTGATTTACAATATTTTATGCAGCACCGTGGTGAGAGGCGTGGTCTTGAAGGAATATTTTTTGATGATTTAAATGACTATGACCAAGAGATGCTTCTTTCCTTTGCTACAGATAAATTTGGTTGTAAGGACTTGGGCACTGTCTTTCTTTTCCTCAACATCAGAGGCAATATTTTTTGATGATTTAAATGAATTTTGTTTCTAATTTGGTTTTAATGCCGGTGGTGGGTACAGTGAGAGCAGGAATGTTATAGTGATGGATCATGCTTATCTCTATTATTTTCAGAAAGGCTGGAAAGAGAAAGGCTGCCCAGAAGGCAGATAAAGGAAAAGCTAAGGAGAAGAAGGCTAAGAAAGACCCTAACAAGCCCAAGAGGCCACCAAGTGCTTTCTTTGTATTCCTGTAATGATTCTTTCTCATGATGTTTTCGAGATAATTTACACATAATGTTGTGAGGTCTACCTAGTATCATCTGACTTAATTTGGTGTTGCAGCGAGGAGTTCCGGAAGACATTTAAAAAAGAAAATCCCAATGTGAAGGCTGTATCAGCTGTAAGTTAATTGTGGTTACACTAAATGTTTATCTGCTTGTAACTCAGTTCTGAAGACTGAATTATTATTTGGTTTATGCTGCGTCTGAAGGTCAGGAAAGCTGGGGGAGAGAAGTGGAAATCAATGACTGCAACTGTAAGTATTTGAGGCCTTCTCCCTAACCAAATTTATTGTGGGCGAAGTCTTTTGATCTTTCCTCTGGTTTTTTTCTTTCTTTCTAAGCATGATTGGTTTGGACACCTATGACTATGAAAAGCTGTTTTACTATTCATTACTCAGGCTAATCACCCAATTAAACAAAAAAGCTTATACATTTTAGCAGAATACTAGGTGACTGAGTAGTAAACTAGTAATTTTCATTCCATGCGGTATTCTGGTTATAAACTGATGGTGATAAAGAAGAGTGTTCATTGAAGACTAATTGGAATATGTAAAAGTGCATGCTAGTGCAAGGATCCTTTTTAAATGATACATATATCCTAAACTCGATCTTGCATAAATTTGAATATTTTTATTTGAAATCGGAAGATGAGAGAGAAAGCATCAAACTCATATAACAGATAAAACTTACCCTTACATACTGGTCTTTAGGAAAAAGCTCCTTTCGAAACAAAGGCTGCTGCAAAGAAGGCTGATTATGAAAAGCTAATGAATGCCTATAACAAGAAGCAGGTGAATTTTCCTACCGTCTCTTGTCTTCATCCAGAAGCATTGTCCCGTGAGAACTGTAGTGTAAAACTATAAGTTAGAAGTGTTTATTGACTTGTCTCTTTGCCCATTTAATTGGCAGGAAAGCTCAGCTGATGAGGCTGATGAAGAATCAGAAAAGTCAAAATCTGAAGTGCACGATGAGGACAAGGAAAGTAGGTATTTCCCGAAGATACTACTCTGTATTTTTTTTTTGGATTACAAGGGAAACCTCACAACCCTTTCAAGTGTGTAAACCCCGCCTTGTGACCCTAATCAGCAAAGGACCACAAGCAATTAAACCAGCATAAGTTACTCATAACTGATTGGCTCAAACCAAGGTCGCAAAGATTCAAACTCGTGACCTTGTGGTTACAAGCATAGATCTCTTGTCATCTTGGCTGGGGTTACCTCTTACTACTCTGTATTTAGGTTAATTGAATGTTGTGACATAGTAATCAAATTCGACTGACTGCAGGTTGAATCATATTTGCGCATCATGGGAGAACCAAAACTTCCCTCTGTATTTCTTCAAGTAGGTTCTTTAAACATTCAAACATTTAATAGAACTTTTCATCTATGATGAAGATGTGGAGTATATTTTATCTCTTCCCTCTTATTTAAGTTATAAGTTACTACACAACTCCATTTTCCTCCTAAATTTGACAATTCAATTTAATGAATGCTATTTGATTTTTTTTGCATGACTTGAAGGTCATTTGTTGGGTCTTGGGAGAATATGAAACTGCTGATGGGAAGTATTCTGCTGCCTATATAACTGGGAAGGTGTTTTATATTGCTATCTTTTGTGTTTACACCAATTCTGTTGGATTCTCAAACTTGTTTAAGATGCCTTTTGATTCCTAAGTAAATAGAACTACTTGAAGTCATTATAGTTTTGATTCCCATTGATATTTCATTCATGTTTGCTAGCTTCTGTATGTAAATACTCATAGGAACTGCCTTTTGTTTCAAGTTTTATGTCTAATTAATGCTATATAAATGAGCTGTTCTTCTACATATCATAAGGTTCAGACGTCTTTTGCTGGAACTTATTATTGGTGTCAGTGTTGATTCCTCACGGAAGCCTGCTCTAAGAATGGCAATGCAGACTAGGGAGCAGCATATCCAAAGGGACAAGGCAACACGCAACATTTGCACTACTCAGGTTTTGCATGAATATTTGTTTCATTCAACTTATTTGTCGTGTTTAGTAATTTGTTCCTTCAATAAGAGAAATTGTGGACAGATCTTTAGTAGGATTAACTAGACAGAAGGAAGTTCATGGATTATTATTAATTACTTATTATTCCACTTCGTGCTCATGAATTCTTCATATCATATTGTTACAAAAACAATGGCTAGTTGATGCTCAATTATTGAGGTTGTGGTGTACTGTAGGCATTGCTTACCAATATGTACTGTAAGCATTTTTTGAATTTTTGTATAATTTTTGTGGATTATTATCAATTTAAATTTTTATCAAATAATTTTATTTTTTTTATAATAATAATGACTATCTGCGTCTGGAGCTGTGAAGTTCCAGACGCAGATAGTCTATTTAAAAAAATTAAAAATTACCAGCTGCGTCTGGAATTGGGAAAAAAATATATAATGACCAGCTGCGTCCGGGGTAACTACAGACGCAGATAGTCCGGACCAATTGCGTCTCCGGCATATGCGTCTGGCGTACTCCAGACGCAAAAAGCCCAAAATTCCAGACGCAAATGCCTCTTTTTGTACTAGTGCCGGGCAGTGGTGTTGGCATTGTTTCTTTTCGTTTTACTTGGCAAGTACACTTGACCTTAACTTAATCACATGAATTGGGTTGTGTTTTGATATTGCTGCCAAATAATTGCAAGAGATCTAAACAGTGCTCTACGTTTTTGTTTGTTTTTAATGATTACACTTTTTTCTTGCGCCTGTCCACTAATGCATTCCATGTTATGAAGGGAAATGGAGTATGATGGCATTGTTCTTGAGTCCTGGTCAAGCTAGGTGGGCAACTTATGGTATCTTGCATGATCCTAATACTCGAAATAAGGTAATTAAAGCATTGACCATTGGATGTTTTAGTGTATGGTTCTGGTTTATTTGAAAAGTGATTATTTTAAGCTTCTAAAACTTTATCCTTCCATATATTGATTCTACATTGTGTCTTTTTCATTATCCACTTTTCTGTTCCAAACATTAAAGAAACAATAAAGTGATGTAAATGTTTCTGCCAATAAACTTTAATCCTTAAAACTGAAGGAATAAACTAATGAATTGTAATTTGAGAGAGAGAGAGAGAGAGATTTGTCCCCTATTTTCTGGATTTTAATTTGAGTTTGAGTTGTTTGGCTGTATGGAAAAATTTCTATCAAAAATGCTAATGAGCTTACACTTGCTTCACTTGCCAGGTCTTGCAATTCATAAGGCAACTTGGAGAAGCCATGCATTCTGAAACTTAGAAAGGAATAAAATATCTGGAGTTAGTTTATCTAAAAGGCTCACCACATTCTGATAAGTTGTAGGAACATGACTTTGGGTCCAAAGATGTTATTATTTTTTTAGAATCTCTGGATTGATAATGTTTTAGAATTATATTACTTTTTAAAATTAATTGTGTTTTAGTATGTTATTTTGGTTTTATATTAATATTTTATACTCTCATATTACTATTAAAAAATAATAATTATAAATAAATTTTTTTATAGAATAATTAAAAAATGCGCCGGAATCGCGATAGAATATAAATTTTGTTATGGAATATTTATTACACCAAATACGACGGAAAACAATTTTGTTGCCAAAATGCGACGGAATCGCGACGGAAAAAGATTGGCGACGGAATTAGTGCCAAAATAATTTCCGTTGCCAAAATGCGACGGAAAAAGTTCCGTAGCAAATTCGCGACGCCTTATTCCGTCGCCAATTCCGTCGCTAATTTTGCGACGGAATTATTCCGTCGCGTACAAAAATACGACAAGTCGATAGACGACGGAATGAATTCCGTCGTAATTCCGTCGCAAAACGTGTTTCCGTCGCGATTCGTGATTTTTATTGTAGTGATATATCTAAGGGAAAAATTGTAATTTATGCCCCTCCATAATATGTCAATTATCAATGTAACTCATGAATTATTAATGGTGTAAATAAATAATGTTGCCCCTCAATTTTCAAAACTGTACATATATTGCCCTAGATATCGTTTTAAACCCCAGGTCCGTGACGCAGTGGGATGGGGGAGATACATGTACCATTTTAAAAATTGAGGGACAACATTTATACATCTAATAATTCAAGAGTCACAATATTACTAAATGGAGCTAGAGCTTACTACTACATAACCTTCCAACATCTTGTTTCCTCAAAATATACATATAGATATACATATAACTTTACCGAAGATATGGTTTTATAACATTACTCCAAAACATGAACCGGTACCATAACTTCACAAATTATAAGTATAACTATTTTTATACTTTAAAATGATCAAACTGTAATATAAGTATTTTTGCCACAAAGAACATTTACAAATAATTAAATGTATTTTATTTTAAATATTCCATTTTTAAATTCAAAATACATAAAAAAAAATCATAATGTTCGAAATATATATACAATAATTTCAAATTTTCAAAATATATACAAAATAATTCATAACATTTGAAATATATATACAATAATTTAAAAAATACAAAATATATACACTAACTTATTAAATTTAAAATATATACCTAATAATTCCTAATATTTGAAATATATTAAAACATAATTTTAAATATATTAAAATAATTATTTTCAACTCATAAAAATTCAAAATTTGAAACAATATTAAAAAAATACAAAAACTCACAATGTAGGAGGCCAGGTGGTGGTAGCTGCGGTGGTGGCACGGAAAACGTAACGGTGGAGTGGAGGTGGTGGAGGAGAACGACGGTAGCGGCAGTAGAGGTGGAAAATGGTAGTGGCAGCGATGATTCTCGGGCGTCGATTCAGTTTGGTAGCGGTGGCTGCGACTGGAGTGTAGAGAAGAAAAAGTAGAGGTGGAGATCGGCTTTGGCGACGGTGAGAGGTGGAGAATGACGGTGACAGTCGTGGCAGCGACTAGAGTAGAGAAAAGAAGAAGAAAAGGTGTAGACCGGGGGTTTGGAGCGGTGGCAACGGCAGTTTGGCGTTTGCAAAGGAGAGAAGAAGAGAAGAGTCTCATGTCTATTTTCAAAATTTTTAGAGGTGTTGGTTACTGCAAAGAGGGAAGAGAAGAGGGAAAATTAAAGGATTATGTCAATGATACTGGTATTTTTTTTAACAAAATCAACGTCGTAGCATATTTAATTTCTTTTTTAAATAGTATAAGGATACAACGTCGGTTTTATAAAAAAAATTGACATCGTATATATTGTGGTTTTTTTCAATTAAAACAAAATACAATATCAGTTTTTTTTTTTTCTAAAACCGACGTGGATATATATTTTTTATTTAAGAATATTGAAATTTAAATTCCTAAGTATACGACGTAAGTTTTATTAAAACTGATGTCGTATACTTAATGATTAAAAAAATAAAAAATAAAAAATAATAATAACAATACGACGTTGGTTTTATTTTAAAAACCGTCATATATCACCTATTTAAAATTTAAAAAAAATGAGTAGGAGATACAATGTCAATTATATAAATAATCGACGTCGTATGTATTCTCTTTTTTATTATTTTTTATTTTTGATATACAATGTCGATTATTACAAGTAACCAACGTTAAAGGTTTTTTTTTAAAAAAAAAATATTATAATTTTTTTAAAAAATATTTTTTACGTCAATTTATTTAAAAACCGACGTTATATGTGAGACGTTGTATGTTATTTTTGTAGTAGTGGAATTATATGGTAATTGCGCGTTTATGGATGGACAATCAAGGTCAACATAAATCGGCAAATTATACTGTGCACCATGGTGCACATAGCAATGTGCACCACGTACCTAAACGACGTCGTTTTGAGCATTGTAAACTAATCATCCGTTTTTTTTTTAAAATCACGTTTCCCGTTTCGGCCGGTCTGTATTTATGCTAATATTCTGTGTATTCCAGGCAATCATTCTGTGTATTCCAGGCAACCGTTCTGTGTATTCTAGGCAACCGTTATGTGTATTCATGTTAGTAACACATGTTGTGATTTCATGTTAGTAACACATGTTGTGATGTGTTTGTGCATTTGAATGTTTAGGAGGATGAGTTATGTGTATTTTGTGTAAATATTCTGTGTATATATTCATGTTATTAACACAAGTTGTGATGTGTTTGTGCATTTGAATGTTAGGAGGATGAGTTCTCTGTGTATTTTGTGTCAATATTTTGTGTATTCTCGGCAAACATTATGTGTATTCTAGGCAAACGGTTTGTGTATTCTATATAATGATTATGTGTATTATAGATAATGAATTCCCTGGAGTCATTCGCGTCGGCGTTCGCATCCACTAACATCTGTGTATTTTGTGTCAATATTCTGTGTATTATAGGCAAACATTTTGTGTATTCTAGGCAAACGTTCTGTGTATTATAGATAATGATTATGTGTATTATAGATAATGAATTCCCTGAGTCATTCGCGTCTGTGTCCACTAACACCAAAACGATGTCGTTTTACTTACGTGGTGCACATTGCTATGTGCACCGTGGTGCAGGGTATAACGATTGACATAAATCATCTCCTACTTCCTAAATTATCATCTTCTTTCCTAAATGAGTTAATTCCAGTTTTGGTCCTAGATTTATAGGTGACATTCCACTTTTAGTCCTCTTTTATTAAAACATCCACATTTGGTCCTAATATTATTGTGGCATGACCATTTTTGGTCCTCCGTCAACAAAATTGTTGCAATGTCGTTAAATACAAAGGCATTTCGGTCTTTAATTACAGATTTTTTTAAAAAAATAAACATAAAAATATAGCGGGGTCAACTTACTTTGTATAAAAATGATTGAAAAATCATTGTATTTAACGACATTTCAACAATTTTGTTGACGAAGGATCAAAAATGGTAATGCCACAATAATACTAGGACCCAATGTGGATGTTTTGATAAAAGAGGACTAAAAGTGGAATGCCACCTATAAATCTAAGACCAAAAATGGAATTAACTCTTCCTAAATCACCTCATCCTCCCATTAATTACACTACTATACCATAAATATCCAATTACCGTAGAGAGCCCATTTACCATATAATCTACATATTCTTCTACTAACAAAGGCCTTAGTTAAATACAAGAAGGGGGAGAAAAAGATATCAAAATTGTCCATCTCAATTTATATTATTTAACTTCTATAATTATCAATTTTCGATTATTCGCTTCCGCATTATTCCGCTATATTCCTAACAGATAAAGTGCTTGACGGTTAGCCATCTCAATTGGGCGGGCGGTGGTAAGGTCGACTGGCTCTTGGAGTGGGGCTAGAGAGTGATGGGCCACCAAAATATCTAGCTAATTTGGCTCAGGTTCCTCTTCAAAGGATTCCTCATTATCGCCATTGCTTGAAAATAGAGAAAATGGTTAGTTAGCAATGGGGGAACAAACTTGCTACTCGTGAGAAAGGGTCATCGGTGCAAGACAAGAGGTGGCAGCATTCTCAAGCAATAGATTAGCCTTTTGCAAGGCTCTTAGTCACACTAAGAGAGCTAAGGCGGCTAAATAGGAGGGTGACTAGGTTCGCTGTCTCGTCATTGCAAGGCCGCCATTTTGTATGCGGAAATAAGAGCTCCGCCACTACAGAGAAAAATCAAAGGATCGATCATGGGGGCAATCGGGACGAATAAAGAGGAACATTTCCTTCTACTTTAATTTTTGTGAGTAGATTCCAGGTCAACAAGGATGCAATGACCATCCCTTTGAGAAATTTGGATATAGCAAAGAGAGGTAGAGCCCATTTTAATCACTAGGTATAATTGGTTAAAGGGTAATGGACTATACAAGTTCGAATTATTAGAAAGATTCAGGGAAGCAGAGATGAACAAAACTAAAGATGGAGAATATCATTCATGGAAGGAAAGTGATGAAGTGATGATCTGAGTCTGTTACAGTAAGGCTTATTGCCTTTTATACACATTGAAGCTCTATGCTATATGTAATGTCACTAATACCCTTCAATACACTACTTCTACTGGACCTATATCCTCCAACACCCCCCCGTAAGCTGGACGTGCAAATCTTTTGTATGTTCAGCTTAGAATGAAGGTGAGAGAGACAAGATACTTCTTCAGCTTGAACAAGAATGCCTTGACATTTACTCCCTGGGAATGTTATTTTGCTTTATCAAATACAAACTTTGGAAGCTTTGGAATCACCTCTGTATCTGTTTCTGATTCAAAAGTGCAAGTCGGATTAGGGTGTCCTCATGCACATATGTTCGACTCAAATTGCTTCCTTTTGAGGCTGAGACCCAGTTTGTCACTACACCAAGCAACAAGGAGGCAAAATGCTACAGCTGCCAGTTGATAAAGTTCATTGGTCTGTGACGATAAGCTAACCATCAGTACACCACTCCTTGTCATGGACATCACTCCTTGCAGTACACCAAGTGTTCCTCCTAGTTCTGGAAGTAGTGCAAACAGAATACCCACGGCACAATCCTGAAGAATAAGAGTGCCAATGGTAACTTGGCCATGAAGAGTGTTGGTACTGTTCTTTTCCATCACACCAAACTGAGCAACAGTCTCTACTTGCACAATTTCAATAACAACATTAAATCCTCCAGGTCGAACAATGGATCCTGCTAGTAAGTATCCAGTTATAACTGGCTGTCCAGCACAAGCAAGGGACACATCCATGCCACATAGACAAACTTGACAAGTAGGCAATGCTGAACTATAGCCAATTGAAGCACCACCAGTCATCATCATAGTCTCAATCTCAAATACTGCAGGCAGGTCATTTATCATGTTGAATAGAATCTTCCTGTGATCTCTATCAGATCCAAATCTAGCAGCAAAGTGGAAAGCAGCAGAAAGCATCTGCATCTCTATCAATTCAGAAATAACAAAAATTTCCTCAAGGCTAGACGAAACTTCATCTATTCTTCTCTCATCTAATAAAACATCCACGGCAAAACTTGAATTAATTCCAGCACCATTGATTTCTTTTCCTTGCACATACAACCTCCTCACTGAAAGACCCATTCCTTTCAGACATACAACAATAACACTAATGTTCTTAGGCCTCAAAAATAACAATTCATTCCACAACATGTTTAATGGAGTATGATACTCAATCACGGTGGAGGATCCTTGTTTTAAGGAATAGATTTCCTTAAGTAAATCAGAGATACGGAAAGCATCGGAAAATCTCCGCTTAAAATCCTCCCAAATTTTAGAGGCAACATCCAACCACAAAACGCTATTAGTAATGGCGGTAGTAACTGACCTTAGGATCCACAAAGTGATCAACGCATTACATCTGTTCCACTGTGGATAAAGTTCACTGTCTTTCTCCGGTGCTTTAGGTGCCGACGGCAATGGCGACGAAACTGCGAATGCATCGTAACTAGGTCTCACTGTGAGACTCTCAGAGAAACTGATATTATTATTGCATGCTGTGAGCACTCTGCTCAAAATTTCCACGGACCTGCTCCGTGAATCACTCAGATTTACACTGGATCTGCTCCAGGAACTGCAATCGATGGTCACTAACGAAGAATTGACGAGCTTTGCGCTCATCTCCCTTGTTCGCCGCTGCGGCGATGATCTACTCCCGAAATCACGATCGAAGACCGCAAACACAGGATTAACGAGCACTCTGCTTCGATTAAAAACTGCGATTCGGTTCTTCAGATTCGAGATTCTTCGTTTTCCTTGCGATTTTTCAGAAGCAAAGTCGCGAATCTGAGTCAATAGCTGATTCTTCTTCCTCGTTCGCCTCTGTGGCGACGATACAACTGCTACGAGCTCTGCGCTCAAGATTTCCGCGGATCTGCTCCGGAGGAAAACTGCAAACAGTGGATTGACGAGCACTTTGCTCGAATACCTCACAGATCTGCTCCATGAGTTTTGTTGATTGGATTTGAAGAGCACTGTGCTCAAACTTTTGTTGATCTGTAGAAATAGCAAATTGAATGAGTCAATTGCACGGACAGAATCCTGCTTCGAGGCTTTGACGATCAGCAAACCACCACCATCGACGGCGGCGCCAGATCCAGCTCGCTTTTGCAGGAAACTCTCGGCGACTTTGAAGGTCCTCCGCCAATCGAAGGAAGCAGTAGAGGAGTTAACGCAACTGGCTTTGTTAGACTTCATTGTTGTTACTCCTCTGCGGAGTAACGATCCTCTGTGGATCTGTCGTTGGAGACGAATGCGGCGCAGCTCAGCGTGACTCGCCGGTTCCGGAAGCGGCATAGCTCCCTCACCGGCGAGCTCTGATACCATATTAGAAAGATTCAGGGAAGCAGAGATGAACAAAACTAAAGATGGAGAATATCATTCATGGAAGGAAAGTGATGAAGTGATGATCTGAGTCTGTTACAGTAAGGCTTATTGCCTTTTATACACATTGAAGCTCTATGCTATATGTAATGTCACTAATACCCTTCAATACACTACTTCTACTGGACCTATATCCTCCAACACGAATGACTCGCAAACAGTTAGAAAGCAAATAAATAGTCAATGGGAGGTGGGAACAACTTGGCCAGATATTATTATGTCGATGTAATGAAAGAAAGTGGAGATGAAAGGAAGAGTAGGCACTCATAAACCATAGGAAACTGAGTTGTAGTGGATATACCAATATAGCTGCCTTCAATGAAGCAGCGCCCAGCTGGCAATACCTCAACCGAAGGCCCTAGTAGCTCCCTCATAAGGGTAAGATTAGCAGTGGTAAGTTTAGAGTGATAGATGATAGGGGTGTAAATCCTTTAAAAAAATGGCCACAAGTTGCCCCAAGGGAAGAAGCGACGAACTAGAGGGGAAGGGGATTCAAAGGCACGGAAGAAGTAGGGGTGGTGGGAATCTCGAGTAGAGATGTGGAGGCAGATGGATTGTTTGTAACCCCTCAACAGGTGGGATTGGAGTGAGAAGAAGAAGTAGAGTGGTGGGAGGTCGGCATGATAGAAAGAGAAATATAGAGGAGAGAAGACCACCTAGTAAGAAGGAAAGAGTGGTTAGAGGATGAGTTAACTGTTACAAACAAGGGGAAGACGCAAGTGCAGAATTGAGAAAGACGTACTTAAAAGGCTTGAGATTTATTGTGGCTGTTAAACTTTGAAAAGTAGAGAGGTAGGGTTGAAAGGTTAAAAGAGGTATTTATAGGAAGGGTAAAACATAGAAATGAGGGAATTCAAAGGATCATGTTAATTATGGTATTAATTATATAGCAGGCTGAGCATTTATAGAAACAAATCAATGAAAAATCCAAGGGGTCCATGGTGGTAGTCAAATCAAAAGAAGAAATAAGGTTGGGAAAAGTTTGAATTGACTGGAAGTCTAGAAAAGGAGTTGATGCTCAGTTGTCTCGCCCCTCTTTGAAAAAGTAGTTAGCAAAACAAGAAATAAGGTTGGGGATCGGAAGGTTTGGAGTTGATTGGAAACCTAGAAAATGAGTCATCGCTTAGTCTTCTCGCACCTCCTTGAAAGAGGAGTCAACAAAAGAAGAAATAAGGTTGGGGGAGGTTTGGGGTTGACTGGAAGTTTGGAAAAGTAGTCAGCGATCACTCATCTCACGCTTCCTTGGAAAAGGAATCGACAAAAGAGGAAATAATGCTAGGAAGGTTTGGGGTTGACTAGAAGCCTAGAAAAGGATCGGAGTCGGTGTTCAGTCATCTGATCTCGCGCCTCTTTGAAAAAGGAGTCGGCAAAAGAGGAAATAAGGTAGGGGAAGCCTAGAAAAGGAGTTGGAGATTGCGATGAAGATGGGGAGCTGATAAAAGAACAGAGTCAATAGGTTGAAGCACATAATCAATATCACCTCCACTGAGACTCGAATCCACAATCTCCCATATGAGAGAACAAATTTGTACCACTGGAACACAAGATCCTTAGTAGAAGATATTTTATTTATGAATGCAATTTAAGACTAATTTAGGAGAGAATTAGGGAGAGGTTTCCGGGTGGATTTGGGGATGATTTTATTTCCTTTTTATCACTTGTGCATAAAACCCTAGCGAGGGGGACATTTTAAGGGGTTAAATTCTTTATATTTCACAGCAATAAAAATCCTCGTCACTTGTAATTAATATTTCAATAGTGTTGGGGTTACCCCGTAATCTGAAAACAAACAATATAGTTGGACTATTTAGGCATCTAAAAAAATTATTTGGTATGTCCTAACATATATAGTTAGGTACATCACATTTAAATATTTAATTCAGGGCAATAAATAATTAATCTGAATCGTCAACTAAAGCTAGGCTTTGCTCAACCTGATCAATCAAGCTTTTCTAAGAGATTTATGACTATGAATTATATTTACGACAAGCAATGGGTCTTATCCAACGGATCAAGTTTGTTTGCCATCAGATCGAATTTGAGCACATAATTGAAGTTTATAAATTCAAGGTTTGGGGAGGGAGGCCGGGTACGGTGATAATTGGCAAATTATGTTGCGGACATAGGTCCATCTTGCAAGGTGGACCTGGTCCAAAACTACGTCGTTTTTTTTTTTTTTTTTTTTTTTTTAATTAGTAAACATATTGCTGAATATAAAGTTATCTAAAAATGTGTAAATGCAGAGGTTTCAAAGTGTGAATGTAGAGTATAAAAATCGTGAATGTAAATTTACGATTGTGTGAATGTAGAGTTGTTCAGAAATGTGTGAATGTGGATGTTTCAAATTGTGAATATGGAGTATAGAAATCATGAATGTAGAGTTATGCATGTGTGAATCTGTAATAGAGTTAAGAAGTTCTAGCAACTTGTAGCCCTGTAATGTGTGAATGTGGAGTTCTCAAGTTGTGAATGTGGAGTATAGGACCTGTGAATATAGAGTTTTGAATGTGTGAATGCATAACAGTGGTAATATAGTTACTAAATATATAATCATGTAATGTGTGAATGTGGAGTTTACGAATTGTGAATGTAGAGTTTACAAATTGTGAATGTAGAAGAGTCATTTCCATTTTTGGTCCTATTGTTATTGGGGCATTGCAATTTCAGTCCACTTCATTAATTTTTGCCACATTACGACCAGTCTTATTTAGTTCTTGCCACTTTTAGTCCACCGTTAAAATTTTCGTCAAATAACCGTCCAAAATAGAGATATTTTGGTCTTTTATCATGCTTTGATAATCTCCTTTACCCTTTGTAGTGGTCTTCCTTACACATTTTCATCCAATTAAGAGGTCCGGCGAAAGCCATGGCTTTGAAATGTGGCTCACATGGCTTCCGCTGGACCTCTTCATTGGATAAAAATGTGTAAGGAAAATCACTGCAAAGGGTCAAGGAGATGACCAAAGCATGAAAAGACAAAAAATACCCATGTTTTGGACGACCACTTGACGAAAATTTTAACAGTGGACTAAAGGTGGCAAAGACTAAATAAGACTGGCCGTAATGTGGCAAAAATTAATGAAGTTGACTAAAATAGGTAATGCCGCAATAATAGTAGGACAAAAAATGGAAATCATTCAATGTAGAATATAGTGTATGTGAATGTAGACCCAGGTCCACCTTGCAAGGTAGACCTGGGTCCACGGCATAACAACCCGTGATAATTAAACATTGACCACCACATTAAACTGTCAACAACTGCAAATTATATGGTGGACCATGGTCCACAATGCATTGTGGACCATGATCATGACTGATACTGCAGTTGTGTTAAAAAGAAACTGCAGTTGCGTGAAACAGATGACATTCATCTGTTCAACACAACTGCAGTATCCGTTCAACACAACTGCAGTATCAGTTCAACACAACTGCAGTTCCAGACGGATCACACGGCCTCTGTTCCGCGCAACTGCAGTTTCCTTTCAACACAACTGCAGTATCCGTTCAACACAACTGTAGTATCATTTCCACATAACTGCAGTATCGTTCATGATTCATGGTCTACAATACATTGTGGACCATGTTCCATGGTATAACGACAGGTCAACAACGGCTGGCCTCACAACTTTTTCCCAGACACAGATTGATCATGTGATTTGGATGGTCGGCTTTACACATCAAATATGAGAAAAGTAAAGATTAGATGATGGGTTGATAGTGATGGGGGCGATGCGGATCAGATAAGCATTTAAACACCTGGTTTTTCACAACTTGTGACCTGCTAGCATGTGCCCGGCCGGGGAATTGAAGTTTCCTTTGACAATTGCATGAAACAAATTAAGATTTCGTTTTATGAAAGCACTACGCCACCCGGCAAATTATACTGTGCATCATGTATGTAAACGACGTCGTTTTGAGCATTGTAAACTAACCGTCCTTTTTTTTTGGAAATCACGTTTCTCGTTTCGGCCGGTCTGTGTATTTATGTTAATATTCTGTGTATTCTAGGTAATCCTTCTGTGTATTCTAGACAATCATTTTGTGTATTCTAGGCAACCGTTCTATGTATTCATGTTAGTAACACATGTTGTGATGTGTTTGTGTATTCGAATGTTTAGGAGGATGAGTTCTGTGTATTTTGTGTCAATATTCTGTGTATTCATGTTATTCAGACAGGTTGTGATGTGTTTGTGCATTCGAATGTTAGGAGGATGAGTTCTGTGTATTTTGTGTCAATATTCTGTGTATTCTGGGCAAACATTCTGTGTATTCTAGATAATGATTATGTGTATTATAGATAATGAATTCCCTGGAGTCATGCGCGTTCGCGTCTACTAACATCGAAACGACGTCGTTTTGGACCAAGGTGCACATTGCTATGTGCACCGTGGTGCACGATATAACTATTGACGCCACCCTAACTAAGCTAAAAGTTGCAATAACACATGTAAGCTATCACCATATCCATAAAAAAAAAGCTCATCAGTCATAGCCCATTATTTATTAGCCACGCAATATGTGCCCAACATATATATAATTATCTACATGTAAGTACTTAATATATTATGTGTCCTTCAATTTATTTAAAGACACATAATTTATTAATGAAAACACACATATGAACTGTATACACATCATTATTATTTACTCCCTCCGTCCCATTTTATGTGTCGGGTTCGGTTAACGAGGCTTGACTGAAGTGATTTTTAATTCAATTTTTCATAATATTAAATTTAGTATTAATATACAAAATTTATATATTTAGAAACTACGTTAAAAGTACTATTAAACACAAAAAATCAAATTTAAAAATAAGTAAAAACTAATAAAGAAAATAAACAAAGAAGAAAAAGTTGGTTTGACCAATGAATAGTAAGTATGACAGATAAAATGGGACAGAGGGAGTACAATTCAAGATAGACCCTAGTCCATAGTATAATAAGCACTACTAAAATGCCAATATTCAGAAATTATGGATAAAAATATACTCCATAAATTAATAGCATGTATGATATCTTTTCTAAATGCTAAGGAATTTTTTTTTTTTTTTAATACTACTAACTCTATTACAATGCTCCCTCCTCACTAAGACTCGAACCCACCACCTCCCGTATAAAGGGAAGGATTTCTCAACTTATTGAAGCACAAGAGTCAGTATTGCCCCCACTGACGTATAAAGAGAAGGGTTTGATGCCACTGGACTACAACGAACGTCCTTGGCCTAAATGCTAAGGATTTCAAAAGTCATCTTTGAATCTTTTTGGCTCATGATGACCTAAATCTGACTCATTATCCTACCAAAACTTAACATGCACCAACTGCCTAATTTCCTTATAAATACATATTTACATAAGAATCAGTTGTATAGCTCTCATTTGAATATACTCATCACCCTTTACCAAAGATAATTTCTTGCTGATAGACAGATCAGATGAAAAATCAAGAGATGAAATCAAGAATAGGAGAGGATTTGGTTGCTATATACTACTGGGCAATTTTATTGAATCAGAGATCAAGAAAAAGGGCTCTTCCTCACTCTGCCACCCAATGCAAATGCCATCTCTCTCCTTCTTCAAAACTAAGAAATGGTAAGATTACCTCTTTCAAAAATCTTTACTTCGTTTAAAAAAAAAATCAAATACAAAGATGTCTGAGTGATGAAGTGTTATGAAAATGCAGGTAAAACAAATTCTTCAGTTAGCAAGATGAACAAAACTGGAGAAAAGGTGGACTCTTTTGCAAAAGGCATCAGAGAGCATGGTTAGTATACTATATATTCAAACTAACTTAACACTCTACTCTAGCTGCAACAAACTGTATATTATAAATTATTAATAATTAGTTGATTTCTATGGTCCAGTGAAACTAAGGCCAAAGATAACAGACACTGTGAAGGGGAAGCTGATCCTTGGGGCAAAACTTGTACAAGCAGGTGGTGTCAAAAAGGTTTTCAAGAATAAGTTCAGTGTTAGAGACGACGAAAAGCTGTTGAACGCATTTCAATGTTATTTATCAACAACATCTGGTCCAATGCCTGGCCTACTCTTTGTTTCTACTCACAAACTTGCCTTCCTCAGTGAGAGATCAATCAAAATCCCTTCTTCAACTGGAAAGTCCATGAGAATGCATTATAAGGTGTCAATCCTAATTACAAAAATTAAGAGAGCAAATGAAAGTGAGAATTTGAAGAATCCATCAGAGAAGTACATACAAGTAGTCACAGATGACCATTTTGAGTTCTGGTTTATGGGGTTCCTATATCATCAAAGAACCTTCAAATATCTCCAGGATGCAATTTCACAAGCTCAGTAACTATATAACCTTAGAATACATACCCATATATTATGATCAGGAACCATTTATTTCTTTCTTTATATTATAAAATGTAAACAAAGTTTTGTAAAGCTGTATATATGATTGAGTAATTGTTGAAACTCAAACAAACATTTCCAACTCAATAGCAATTGTTGGAGCATTGCAATCTTCTTGTAGAAATGAATTAACATTAGTGGATAGTGACATAATTTAATATAGCAATGGTGGCACTTGTAGGATCAAATCAGCATATTCTTTTATCACAGTATTATTCTTGAATATATATATATATATATATATATATATGTGTGTGTGTGTGTGTGTGTGTGTGTGTGTGTGTGTGTGTGTGTGTGTGTGTGTGTGTGTGTGGGCTAAAAAGTTTTGAGCTGGAGGATGATGTGTTAATGTGCACTGACCTTAAAATGCATGTAACATTTAGTCATAAAAAACAATCTAAGATAAGGATCCTTAATTTGGATAGTTAGGGAATTAGGGTGAGTTTGGTTCGCACATGGGAATCGGAATCGGAATGGGTATCAAATACTTGGTAAGGGTAATGGGTTTTTGGTGAAAATATTTAGCATGTTTGGTAGTTGGGTGGAATGGGAATGATTATTAATAGTTGGGGAAGAAATGATGGAGGGAGATGAAACCCTTATTTAACAAGGGTATGGGTTTTGCCATTAATGGAGTATTCCAAACCCATAGTAATATTCACAAAACCTATCAACCAAACGCTAACAATCACTTTGATACCCATACCTTATGCCTAAACCCCCCAACCAAACACCAATCGTTATACCCTGCACCTAGGGGTGTTAGCGAACAGAGCTTTCGACAAACTACCCGTGTTCGTGTTCGGTAAGCGTTCGTTTATGTTCGTTTATTAAGCTAAACGAACATTAACAAACAAAATTTTGAGCTCGGTAAATAAACGAACAGAGCTTGAACAATGGGAAGCTCGTTTGCTAAGAGATCGTGAACAAGATCGTTTGTGTTCGTTTATAATGTTCGTGAACAAGCTCGGTTAGCGTTCGTTAAGAATGTTCGTGAACAAGCTCGTTTAGTGTTCGTTTAAGAAGGTTCGCGAACATGTTCACGAACATATATATATATATATACACACACGCGGACTCACGGAGTACATAGTAACATGGTGACAGGGTAATGTTTGTCTAACCTTTTCCTAATTCCTATGAGATTTACAGATTCCACTACTCCACTTACCAATTTCCTTTGTCTCCCACTTGCAAGTCCCACTCACCATCCTCCATTCTTCCCATAAGCTTATTCATCAATCATCATCTATTCATCCAGAGGCTACAGACAGGATTTGTTCATTTGTTCACCGTCGGCAGCAGATCAGAGTATCAGACAGGATGTTTGCAGTACTGCAGTAGGCACCACAGCCACAGGCGACGTTTGCAGTAGGCACCGCTGATGACTTCCGCAGCCAGTCAGCCGTTGTCACCGCAGAAGCCAGTAACCCACCACCACCGCGGACGCCTTCTGCGTTTCTGTAGGCCCTATCTCTCACTATTTTTTTGGCTATTATTTTTTTTTATTAGTGATTAATATTTTTTTGAAAGATTTGTTTAATCTTAACTATTCATGATAGTGTTTTGGGAGCACTAATTTATATGATTGTCTGATTTATATATATTCTAACATATATGTGCACTTGGTTGGTATTATGTGATTGCTTCCTTTTTCTTTTTTTTTTTTTGTATTGATTTATCAAGTTCTGGCCGTCTATGATAGTGGATAGACTACACCAACTATGATGGTATGAAGCATGTTCCTTTTGCTTGTCATTTTATCTCAGTAACCTCAGTTTGATGTGTGGTATATATTGAACTAATTTCTTATGCTTTGTGTTAGTTATATGATGTTTAACATGTGAATTTATGGGGTTTATACTCTGATGCAAATATTTTTTGATCTTCTAACTTTAAATCTTCTTCACTACAGGATCCACAAAACTCAAGTCGAAATCGCGGATTTGCATTTATTGTGGAATCAACATCTTATGTTGAATTTACTTTTTTTTTTAAAAAAATGTTTTTGGCTTGTAAGGTTAACAAGTAGTTTGTGTGTATTTTTTTAATCTTGTTTTTATTAGTTTTATCATAGTTAATGTTGTTTATTTGAATTATTTGGTTATTATTCACAAACGGGCTCGTTCGGGAACGTGTTTGTGTTCGCGAACGAGTTCGTTCACGAACATGTTTTTGTTCGCGAACGGGTTTGTTCATGAACATGTTTTTGTTCGCGAACATGTTCGTGTTGGTTAACGAACACGTTCGCGAACGTGTTTGTTTGCGAACATGTTTGTGTTCGTTAACGAACACGTTCGCGAACGTGTTCGTTAACGTTAACGAACACGTTCGTGAACATGTTCGCGAACGTTAACGAACACTAATAAACGATTAACAAACGATCCCGAACAGGATTTTCAAAATTCTTAACAAACGATCCCGAACACGAACACTAGAAAAATCTTAACAAACGAACACGAACAACCTCTGTTCGTTTATGTTCGGTTCGTTAACAGCCCTACCTGCACCACAGTGCACATAGCAATGTGCACCACGTACGTAAAACGACGTCGTTTCGGTGTTAGTGGACACGGGCGCGAATGACTCAGATACACATAATCATTATCTATAATACACAGAACGTTTGCCTAGAATACACAGAATGTTTGCCCAGAATACACAGAATATTGACACAAAATACAAAGATGTTAGTGGACGCGAATGACTCCAGGGAATTCATTATCTATAATACACATAATCATTATATAGAATACACAGAACGTTTGCCTAGAATACACAGAATGTTTGCCCAGAATACACAGAATATTGACACAAAATACACAGAACTCATCCTTCTAATATTCGAATGCACAAACACATCACAACATGTGTTAATAACATAAATACACAGAATATTTACATAAAATACACAGAACTCGTCCTCCTAAACATTCGAATGCACAAACACATCACAACATGTGTTACTAACATGAAATCACAACATGTGTTACTAACATAAATACACATAGCAGTTGCATAGAATACACAGAACGGTTGCCTAGAATACACAGAATGATTGCCTGAAATACACAGAATATTAACATAAATACAGAGACCGGCCGAAACGGGAAACATGATTTCCAAAAAAACGGATGGTTAGTTTACAATGCTCAAAACGACGTCGTTTAGGTACGTGATGCACAGTATAATTTGCCACCAAACACACCCTTAGTTGTCTTAAAGCTTATAGCTTTACACATCAAAGAAACATAAACAAAAGGAGCAAACTAAGACTAGTAAAGTTTTTATGGCGGAGATTCACATACGCATTCACTTGTATAGTATATGCTCACCCTTAGCTTTAACTTACATAATTTCTCGCCATCATTGTCAACAAAAAGAAAAGGAATACAAAGATGACGCAAAATCAGACGTTAACAAGAATCAAGGGAATATGCTTCCAATATATACTACTGGCCTGGCCATGTTTATCAACTCAGCCAACAAGGAATATAATTGGCTTATTATTATAAGGTGTTAATCCCAATTTCAATATATATTTCATTTGTGATTTATGGGATTTAAAAGCATTCAAATAAACTTGATTTGAGTGAGATAATCAGTTTTGTCAAAAGAAATAATGAAAAGAAAGAGTGCAACCATCATGAAAGTTCTGTTTTATCCAAAATAGATCCAGTTCTTTATTCAAAAAATTGAATTTTATCCAAAATAGAGTGCAAGCACAATTTTATCCACAAAGTTCTGCCATCAGATCGAATTCTTTATTCAAAAAATTGAATTTTATGAATTCAAGATTTGATGAATTGAAAGAAGGCCAGGTGATGTACAATGACCTCAAAAGTAACATTCAACTGTCAACAACCTGCCATCAGAACATTTTTCTTGACAGGGTTAGTGTGATTGGGATGGCTGGATGGCCTAAAACTTACACCTTTACACATCAAATATGAGAAAAGTAATTAAATGTTTAGATGGTGGTGATGCAGATAAGCACTCAAACACCTGCTTTTTCACAACTTGTGGCCTCACCTGTTAGCATGTGGGAAATAATTTCCCTAGCCCATGAATCAAAGATTTTATTTCATGAATCAAAAATTGTAAGTACATATTAGGATCAAATTAAACGCTTACCATTATGCCAAAAGGTATAGGTAATTAATAGCGAATGTGTAACTTTATTTTCTTGTACCGCCACCCACTTTCAAAACGCTGAATGCTGGACTTGGTCCTTTAACCCCTTTACCGAAACAATAATCTCCCAACTACCGGGTGATAGGTGGCCTTTATCGACCTCTGTCCAACTACCGGGCAATAGGTGAACTTTACCGATTTCTGCCCAATAGTACGTTACATCACATGCAAGCTATCAACATAAGAATGCTGAGTCAACCTATCATCAACCTGTTAATTAAGACCAGGCACCACCCAACTACTTTTATGATTTCTGACTCATCATGTAATGCTAATGTCTACTTTAATCTTTTAAATAATATGTATGATATCTTTCCTAAAAGGGTTTATAGTCATCTTCTCACTTTTTTGTCTCATGATGACATAAATCTGACTCATCAGACTCAAACTTCACATCCAAAAACTCCCTATAAATACATATTGTTTGTGAAAGAATCAGTTATCCCAGAAATTAAGCAGCTCATTCAACTCTACTCACCCCTTAGCAAAGATAATTTCTTGTTATCCTTGCCAATACAAAGAAGAAAATTTTGTCAGAGATGAAGCAAAATCAGACCATCAAATCAATAAACTGGACAGTTTTATTGAATCAAAGCTCAAGAAAATGGGCTCTTCCTGATTCTGCCACCCAATGCCATCTGTCTCTCTCTTCAAAGCCATCAAAAACAAGAAATGGTAAGACTTCTACCTCCTTAAAGATAACAGACAGTGTGAAGGGCAAGCTGATACTAGGGGCGAAACTTCTCCGAGCAGGCGGTGTTCAAAAGGTGTTCAAGAAGAACTTCGGTGTAAGAGAAGGTGAAAAACTGTTGAAGGCTTCTCAATGTTGTTTATCAACGACAGCTGGTCCATTGCCTGGCCTACTTTTTGTTTCTACTGAGAAGGTTGCTTTTCTTAGTGAGAGATCAATCAGAGTCCGTTCTACTAGTGGGAAGTCAATGAGAGTGCATTATAAGGTGTTAATCCCAATTGCTAAAATTAAAACAGCAAATGAAAGTAAGAATTTGAAGAATTCATCAGAGAAGTACGTGCAAGTAGTGACAGAAGACCATTTTGAGTTTTGGTTTATGTGGTTCCAACAGCATCAAAGAACCTTGAAATATCTGCAGGATGCAATTTCTCAATCAGCTCAGTATCCTTAGAAACATTCATTATGATGAAGCAAAAAATATATATATCTTTCTTGTAAATTAATGTAGAACTCAAAAGCCTGTATATATATATGATTTGACAAATTGTATTGTTGAAGCAGTTCTTGAAATTTGTTAAGTATCCACATTAAACCTCTCCAAATATTAGAGGATGAGAATCTATCCGAAGTCAAAAATTGATTTTTAACTGCTGTAGTTTTGTGGTGGTTTGGTTAGGATGGACAAGATTAAACCATGGCTTGTAGAAGAGAAGGCAATCAACCTGGCAGCCTGCAAGGTAGGGTCTGCCTCCAAAAATAAATAAACAAAAAGCAAGATAGAAAAGGAATTCCTAAAAGGATCGGAGCTAATTCATTGGTTATGTGAATTAAAAATGTGGGGAAGCTCCTTCCCTGTTAAGTATCCTTCCATCTTCTCATAGTCTCTTGCTTTACTACCTAAAGGCAAATTAATTAAAAATTGCAAATTCGTAACCTCTATACAAACACAATGTTTTAGAACAGTGGTAAATAAACGGATTGAGTATAAATTTGTCTGAAACGGTCTCACGAATCCTTGTTCAGGTCAAATCAAAATAAAAATGTAATACTTATATTGAAAAGGTAAGGAACAAAGTATTTACACTAATGAATGCTTATTTCTTTGCCTATTTTACATTTGAGCCTATTGAGGGAGATTGGTAACGTCACGAGAGTAGTACAACCCCGTATTCCAATTCTGCCAAACATTGGATCACGAGATTGGCGTGTTAGTACACCGAGATGGTGTGACAATCTTTGAACCCGAAGTTGAGTTATTTCATATCTCTCAATCTTTTGTTTTGGCATAAGATTAATATATATATGTTCATTCCAATCCCTGCTTAATTATTTCATTGTTTTTCACCATTATTCGACTATTATATATATATCTGTCTGTTTAGCTTCCAATGGATACTTCACCCTTGTGTCGATCTAGTCATTTCATCGGTTAGGCCTAATAAACCCATTCTCGAAGGACGATCTTAAACAAATACACTACTCCATCCCTGGTTAATGAATTGTACAACCAGAAGCTGACATTGATGATCAGGATTGGGACTCCCTTGCTAGAACGTAACCCTCACTGGAGGAAGAAGAAGCATTCACTAACCAACCAACCAACCAATGATATGCACTTTGCAGCTGATTTGAGTTGTAAATATGTCATATTTAATTTCACCGTACGTATTGCATTGACCAATTGGATTCCTTCAATCCATTCTCACACACTTTCAAACTGATCTTGCAGTTGTTCCATCTCTTGAGGATAAGCATTGCTGATCGAGCTTGGACCTGAAGTGGAAGTAGATCATCTTGCTAAGGAAAACTCATCTTTGACTATCCATTTGCCAAAAGGGGGAGTAATATGAGAAATTTAGATTTTTGTTTTTTGATAATGCTGCTGTGTAGGGGAGCATTAGCGTGTTTTTGATTTGGTCGTTGGAAAATCTACTACCTTGTTGAAAGTAGATTTTATGATTGATGGTATTTTAGACAATCAGACATTTGCCCTTCATTCTGCTCCGTTTATGTTTAACGTACTGTTGAATCTAATTATTATTTTCTAATGTATTTGATATGATCTTTTCAAATTGTTTTTGGCCCTGTTTGGTAAATGGTTTTTAGCTGATTGGGTTAGAATTTATGATTAGTTGATAACATTAGCTGATTGTAGAAAGTTATTTGATAAATTAGCTGTTAGCTGATAACTGTTTGATATAATTCCTTTTTTCAAAAAACTAATTGAAAAGGCTGCTTTGAGTAGTAGCCTTTTAAATTTTAGTATTTTGGAGTTACAAAAAGTTTATTAACCACAACTAATAGTGATCAAATAAGCCAAAATTGACTGTTAAACTGATTATTTATCAAACAGGGTCTTTGTGTAGCATGTAAAATAGACTGGACTAGAGTGCTAGACTAATTATTCTTCACTCAGCCTAAAAGGCATAGTAGTTACGTTGAAAGCAAAGCGAAATTTGAGTTCCTCCAAATTTTGAAACTATATGAAATTCTTAACAAAACAAAGCCATGTTACCAGGACATATATATATATATATATATATATATATATATATATATACAACAGGCAAATTAAAATCCTGCCTGTTACGTTGTTGGCCAGTCATATTCGCCTATATACGTAATATTTCAATAACTTATCATTAATGATGACGAAATTTCTTATTCCAATTCAAATCGGATCAGAGCTTCTTTCTCTTTCGACCCTTAATCCAGATCTTAGCATAGCGTACGCATTCTAGGCTAATTGATGGGTGTAGTTTTCGTGGTGGATGGAAAGGAATAGGTGTTAAAACGGAAAGATTTTCGAGTATCGTTCTCTAAGGATGGCAATGAGGGAATTCAAGCGGTAAGGCGATTAAGCACAAGAGTGTTTAGTGTTTAAAAGCTAACCCAAACATAGTAAAAAAGGTGCATGAGACATGACATCATGAAAATAAGGAACAAACAAAGGAAACAAGCAAGTGGAAAGGAGGATTTGAATCTTGCAACTCATATAGGTATCTTTGATTTCCTAAGATATTAGGCTAGCAACACTTAGATAATGAAGATGAGACAAGGTCACCAACACTACCGCCACTCTCGTGGTCAATGGACTCACTCCTTAGACCGTAATGTCATCCTTGTGATCACTAGGCTAGGAGAGGCATTTTGTCAAACACGTTATGTGCCTCTTATCTTCCACTTCTCCCTTTTCTCAAAGGTGAGAGGGAAATGTGCTAGGCTAGGCTAAGGAGTAATCTTACTCTCGTAAGTGAGACTCCTTCTCCAAACATCTCTCATATAGGTTGATCATTCCCACACAAGAGTCAAAGAAGATTACCATTCACACAATCAAACTCATAATCAAAGCAATTGCAAAACCTAATTGATCAATTCAAAACTCAATAACATCCATACAACATTGCTCAATCCAAATCCACAAAGATCTATCTAATCATACTTGAAATTGAAATAGCAAAAGGTAAAAGTAATGACAAGAAATTAAAAGGAAGACTTAGCTAGGAATTGAACTTTGAATTTGAACTTGAATTTAAAATTGAACTTTAATCTTGAACTTGAATGTAGATCACAATCTTGCAACAATGGAATTCTTCTCTAATTCTAATCTAAACTAAGAATTGCAATGTGGAGTGAATTTGGAGAGATCTCTCTAGGCTAATCCTAGAGAGAGAAATATTCTAAAGTGATTTAAAACTGAAATGTGATGGATCCCCTGCAAAATGGCTCAATTCCCCTTTTAAATCTCGCCCAACTGCTGAAATTTCCGCGATGGACGCACGGCTGGACGCGCGTCCACTGCGCGTCCAGCGTGCCTTTTGCTGCACAGACTCCAAACTTCAGAGGGCTGAAAGTTGGACGCGGGCGTCCAACCTGCGTCCACAGCAGATTGTTGTTCTGCTGCCAAACTTCTGCAAGCATAATTTCGGACGTAGGCCTGGACGCATGGGTGGACGCGCGTCCACCGCGCGTCCACTGCAGTCCTGGCCTATTTTTTGCTCCAACTTTGGTTTGTTCTTCACTTATCTGAAATGTTGTCATTTCCTGCCCTTTTTGCACATCTTTTACCTACAAAACAATTAGCCAAGCGTGGAACGGGGTCTAATAGCAATGTTAATCATTCTAACGCAATTAAGGGTCAAATCAATCATAAAAGCTTTCAATTGCGCGCAAGATGATCCAAGAACAACCTTATAAAGGTGGCATCTTTTGCACTTATCACTAATCAAACCAACCATGTCTCTCTCTTATATTATCAATTAATTAATTACTCATCATCTCCATCAATAAAATTATTGCCTTAAGAATGAGAGCGATCTCTCAATCTCAATAACCTGTTCAAAATTTGTCTGTATACTTAATTTGAATGATTCAATTAGTTTTGTCTCAAGAATGAAATAAGGAAAACAAAGATGAAACATATATATAGCTACAGCCCTAGTAGATACTACAAGAACATGCATATATATGGCAGCTTAAGAAAGAGTGCAACTAACTATAATGAAATTAAATTCTGTTTAATTTTATCCACCATTTTATCCACATCAGATTGAATTCTTTATTCACAAAATTGAAGTCTATGAATTCAAGATTTGTTGATCGAATTGAAAGAGGGTGATGTACAATGACCTCAAAAGTAACATTCATCTGTCAACAACTTACACCTTTACACATCAAATATGAGAAAAGTATGTAAAAGTATAGATGGTGGTGACGCAGATAAGCATTAAAACACCCTGGTTTTCACAACTTGTGAGTGACCTCACCTGCTAGCATGTGGGAAGTTTCCCTTGCCCATACATGAAACAAAGATTTTATTTCATGAATTGAAGATTGTATGTATGTGTTTGGATCAAAACCTTACCAATAAGCCAAAACGTATAGCCAGTAGTGAATACGCAACTTTATTTTCTTATATTGTCACACATTTTCAAGACGCTGAGTGCTGGACTTGACCTTTAAACCCTTTACCCCAACAATTCCAAATCACCGGAGATAGATTTGACCTTTACTGACCTCTGCCTAACAGTCTGTTACATCACATACAAGCTATCAACATAAGAATGCTGAGTCAACCTATCATATCTACGTGTTAAGATCAGGCACCACCCAACTACTTTTTGACACAGGGACTAGTATGATATCTGACTCATCATGTAAAGCTAATGTCCACTGTAATCTTTTAAATAATATGTATGATATCTTTTCTAAAAGGGTTTATAGTCATCTTATGACTTTTTTGTCTCATGATGACATAAATCTGACTCATCAGACTCAAACATCACATCCAAAAACTCCCTATAAAAACATATTGTTTGTGAAAGAATCAGTTATCCCAGAAAACAGCTCATTCAAGTCTACACACTCACCCTTAGCAAAGATAATTTCTTGTTATCCTTGCCAATACAAAGAAGAAAATTTTGTCAGAGATGAAGCAAAATCAGACCATCAAATCAATAAACTGGGCAGTTTTATTGAATCAAAGCTCAAGAAAATGGGCTCTTCCTGATTCTGCCACCCAATGCCATCTGTCTCTCTCTTCAAAGCCATCAAAAACAAGAAATGGTAAGACTACTAACTCCTTAAAGATAACAGACAGTGTGAAGGGCAAGCTGATACTAGGGGCGAAACTTCTCCGAGCAGGCGGTGTTCAAAAGGTGTTCAAGAAGAACTTCGGTGTTAGAGAAGGTGAAAAACTGTTGAAGGCTTCTCAATGTTGTTTATCAACGACAGCTGGTCCATTGCCTGGCCTACTTTTTGTTTCTACTGAGAAGGTTGCTTTTCTTAGTGAGAGATCAATCAGAGTCCCTTCTTCTAGTGGGAAGTCAATGAGAGTGCATTATAAGGTGTTAATCCCAATTGCTAAAATTAAAACAGCAAATGAAAGTAAGAATTTGAAGAATCCATCAGAGAAGTACGTGCAAGTAGTGACAGAAGACCATTTCGAGTTTTGGTTTATGTGGTTCCAACAACATCAAAGAACCTTGAAATATTTGCAGGATGCAATTTCTCAATCAGCTCAGTATCCATAGAAACATTTATTATGATGAAGCAAAAAAAAAAAATGTTTCTTTGTAAAATGTAGAACTCAAAAACCTGTATATATGATTTGACAAATTATATTATATTGTTGAAGCAGTTCTTGAAATTTGTTAAGCAACCACATTAAACCTCTCCAAATATTAGAGGATGAGAATCTATCCGAAGTCAAAAATTGATTTTTAACTGCTGTAGTTTTGTGGTGGTTTGGTTAGGACAAGATTAAACCATGACTTGTAGAAGAAAAGGCAATCAAGCTGGCTGCCTTCAAGGTTGGTCTGCCTCCAAAAATAAATAAATAATTAAAAAGCAAGATAGAAAAGGAATTCTTAAAAGGATCGGAGCTAATCTAGATCAGATAACCAATTCATATTCATTGGTTATTTGAATTAAAAATGTGGGGAAGCTCCTTCCCTGTTAAGTATCCTTCCATTTTCTCAAAGCCTCTTGCTTTACTACCTAAAGGCAAATTAATTAATTAATTAAAAATTGCAAATTCATAACCTCTATACAAACAAAATGTTTTTGAACGCTGGTAAATAAACGGATTGAGTAAAAATGGTTTTACTTGGTAAAAATTTGTCTGAGACCGTCTCACGGATCCTTGTTCATAAAACGGGTCAAATCATAAAAATGTAATACTTATATTGGAAATGTAAGGAACAAAGTATTTACATTAATGAATGTTTATTTCTTTGCCTATTTTGCATTTGAGCCTATTGAGGGAGATTGGCAACGTCACGCGAGTAGAACAACCCCGTATTCCAAATTTGCCAAACATTGGATCACGAGATTGGCGTGTTAGTACACCTAACTTGATTTATCGAATTCTGATTGCACAGGGACTGGAGATTTAAGACAATAAAGTCAAAATGAAGGTTGTTTATTCTTACAGGGTTGACCATAAGCTGCTGAAGGGTAAACATGTGAAAGATGTCACCTCCATCATGTCTCCACTTATCCCCGTCCTTATTTCTGATGAGCCAGAAGATGATACCCCTGGGAATTGATAGGAAGCTTGGTGCTTCCTTAAGAGACCTCACTGCAGGGTTAAAGACTGTAATAGAACGAAAACAAAAATCATGGACAAAAATAAAACATTTTAAAAATTAGTACAAAGATAGGAAAAACTCATTTTCCAAATGCCTTTACTGTCAGACCCGGTCTAATAAAATCCAAGTGAGACTTGTGTATCTCTGCGTTGTGTTTTTTTTTTTATTTGGTCTCCGGCGACCAAACTGGTCGCTGGCTTCTCTTTCGTCGGAGAAGCGGGGTTGGTTGCCGGAGACCAAATTTAAAAATAAAAATAAAAATGCACACACACACACAAACAAGTGGGACTTGCCTATCTCGAGATACGCAAATCCCATTTGCGTTTTTGTTTGACCAGGTCGGACAACAAACACATTTGAAAAATGAGTTTTCCTATTTTTGTACCAATTTTTAAAATGTCCTATTTTTTTCCATGATTTTGGTTTTCGCCCTATTATGGTCTTTAACCCCCTCAGTGCATGACCTATCCATTGCTCAAAAGTTGATAGGCCATCCCAGCAGCTCCTTAAAGATCAAACTGATCTTGCAGTTGTTCCATCTCTTTAGGATAAGCATTGCTGATCGAGCTTGGACCTGAACTAGAGCCTGAAGTGGAAGTAGTAGATCATCTTGCTAAGGAAAACTGATCTTTGACTATCCATTTGCCAAAAGGGGGAGTAATATTAGAAATTTAGCCCTATTTTAGATTTTATTTTTTTTGGTCCGTTTAACGCACAGGAGCTGGCCCAGGTTCTCCCGAAATTCCTCTCCACAAAGATAACTCACTTGCCACTTGAGCTACCCCGTTGGGTTAAAAAGTAGATTTTATGATTGATGGTATTTTAGACAATCACACATTTTCCCTTCATTCTGCTCCGTTTATGTTTAACGTACTGTTGAATTTAATTACCGTAGTATTATTTTCTAATGTATTGATATGATCTTTTGGGTTGTTATGCCGTTGAAAGGTGGACCTGGGTCTACATTCACATACACTATACTCCACATTCACACATTCAAAACTCTAGCTATATTCACAGGTCCTATACTCCACATTCACAACTTGAGAACTCCACATTCACACATTACAGGGCTACAAGTTGTTAGAACTTCTTAACTCTATTACAGATTCACACATGTATAACTCTACATTCACGATTTCTATACTCCATATTCACAATTTGAAACATCTACATTCACACATTTCTGGGCAACTCTACATTCACACAATCATAAATCTACATTCACAATTTCTATACTCTACATTCACACTTTGAAACCTCTACATTCACACATTTTTGGACAACTCTATATTCAGCAATATATTTACTAATTAAAAAAAAAAAGACAAAAACGACGTAGTTTTGGACCCAGGTCCACCTTGTAAGGTGGACCTGGGTCCACAGCATAATTTGCCGCATAGTAGTTGCGTTGAAAGCAAAGCGAAATTTGAGTTCCTCCATATTTTGAAACTATATGAAATTCTTAACAAAACAAAGCCATGTTACCAGGACATATATATATAGCAGGCAAATTAAAATCCAGCCTGTTACGTTGTTGGCCAGTCATTATTCGCCTATATATGTAATATTTCAATAACTTATCATTAATGACTGACAAAATTTCTTATTCCAATTCAAATCGGATCAGAGTTTCTTTCTCTTTCGACCCTTAATCCATATCTTAGCATAGCGTACGCATTCTAGGCTAATCAAACCTTCCCTGTCTCTCTCTTATCAACGAACTAACTCATCATCTCCATCAATTTATGGGATTTCAAAACATTCAAAGAAACTTGAATTGCCTTAAGAATGAGATCGATCTCTCAATCTCAATAACCTGATCAAAATTTGTCTGTATACTTAATTTGAATGATTCAATTAGTTTTGTCTTAAGAATGAAATAAGGAAAACAAAGATGCATGCAACACATACATAGCTACAGCTAGCCCTAGTAGCTAGATACTACAAGAACATGCATATATATGACAGATTAAGAAAGAGTGCAACTAACTATAATGAAATGACAAAAACTTGTGTGAGACCGTCTCACCCTGAGACGGGTCGGGTCGGGTCAAGATGCAAATGTAACATTTATATGCACAAATGTCATACTTATATGCTCAAATATTATACTAATCAGGAATAAAATTTTTGTTACTTATAAGGATAAATGTAATACTTTTAAGGAAAATACAATACTTTTACATTTCGATTTAAAAGTATTACATTTTTACTCAAAAG
Organism: Ipomoea trifida; assembly: GCA_003576665.1. Taxonomy (NCBI): domain Eukaryota; kingdom Viridiplantae; phylum Streptophyta; class Magnoliopsida; order Solanales; family Convolvulaceae; genus Ipomoea; species Ipomoea trifida. Next base: position 12,443,556 of record CP025654.1, read on the forward strand.
TATTATATTTGCCCTTATAAGTAAGGGCACTTGTCAATATTACTTATTATGAAAAATGTATTACTTTTTCTCTTATAAGTAACAAAAATTGTATTCTTGATTAGTGTTATATTGGAGCATATAAGTATGACATTTGCATGGTTCTTTGACCCGACCCGACCCGTCTCACGAATAACGATCTGTGAGACGGTCTCACACAAGTGTGACCCTAATGAAATGAAATTTTGTTTTATCCAGTTTGTCTACCATTTTATCCACATCAGATCGAATTCTTTATTCACAAAATTGAAGTCTATGAATTCAAGATTTGGTAATCGAATTGAAACTTTGAAAAAGGATGATATGCTGTACAATGACCTCAAAAGTAACATTCAACTGTCAACAACTTACACCTTTACACATCAAATATGAGAAAAAGTATGTAAAAGTTTAGATGGTGGTGACGCAGATAAGAATTAAAACACCCTGGTTTTCACAACTTGTGAGTGACCTCACCTGCTAGCATGTGGGAAGTTTCCCTTGCCCCATACATGAAACAAAGATTTTATTTCATGAATTGAAGATTGTATGTATGTGTTTGGATCAAAACCTTACTAATAAGCCAAAACGTATAGCTAGTAGTGAATACGCAACTTTATTTTCTTATATTGCCACACATTTTCAAGGTGCTGAGTGCTGGACTGACCTTTAAGCCCTTTACCCCAACAATCCCAAGCCACTGGTGATAGATTTGACCTTTACCGATCTCTGCCTAGTAGTACGTTACGTCACATGCAAGCTATCAACATAAGAATGCTGAGTCAACCTATCATTTTCCTGTTAAGATCAGGCACCACCCAACTACTTTTTGACACAGGGGCTAGTATGATATATATCTGACTCATCATGTAAAGCTAATGTCCACTGTAATCTTTTAAATAATATGTATGATATCTTTTCTAAAAGGGTTTATAGTCATCTTCTGACTTTTTTGTCTCATGATGACATAAATCTGACTCATCAGACTCAAACTTCACATCCAACAACTCCCTACTTAACCTCCTATAAATACATATTATTTTTGAAAGAATCAGTTATCCCAGAAAGCAGCTCATTCAACTCTACTCACCCTTTAGCAAAGATAATTTCTTGTTATCCTTGCCAATACAAAGAAGAAAACTTAGTCAGAGATGAAGCAAAATCAGACCATCAAATCAATAAACTGGGCAGTTTTATTGAATCAAAGCTCAAGAAAATGGGCTCTTCCTGATTCTGCTACCCAATGCCATCTGTCTCTGTCTTCAAAGCCATCAAAAACAAGAAATGGTAAGACTTCTACCTCCTTAAAGATAACAGACAGTGTGAAGGGCAAGCTGATACTAGGGGCGAAACTTCTCCGAGCAGGCGGTGTTCAAAAGGTGTTCAAGAAGAACTTCGGTGTTAGAGAAGGTGAAAAACTGTTGAAGGCTTCTCAATGTTGTTTATCAACAACAGCTGGTCCATTGGCTGGCCTACTTTTTGTTTCTACTGAGAAGGTTGCTTTTCTTAGTGAGAGATCAATCAGAGTCCCTTCTTCTAGTGGGAAGTCAAAGAGAATACATTATAAGGTGTTAATCCCAATTGCTAAAATTAAAACAGCAAATGAAAGTAAGAATTTGAAGAATCCATCAGAGAAGTACGTGCAAGTAGTGACAGAAGACCATTTTGAGTTTTGGTTTATGTGGTTCTAACAGCATCAAAGAACCTTGAAATATCTGCAGGATGCAATTTCTCAATCAGCTCAGTATCCTCAGAAATACCCATTATGATGAAGGAAAAGAATATATCTTCCTTTTTAAATGTAGAACTCAAAAGCCTGTATATATGATTTGACAAATTATATTATATTGTTGAAGCAGTTCTTGAAATTTGTTAAGCATCCACATTAAACCTCTCCAAATATTAGAGGATGAGAGTCTTTCCGAAGTCAAAAATTGATTTTATTTTAACTGCTATAGTTTTGAGGTGGTTTGGTTAGGTCAAGATTAAACCATGACTTGTAGGAGAAAAACCATGCCTGCAAGGTTGGTCTGCCTCCAAAAATAAATAAATAAAAAGTATGATAGAAAAGGAATTCCTAAAAGGAGCTAATCCAAATAAGCAATTCATATTCATGGTTATGTGAATTAAGAATGTGGGGAAGCTCCTTCCGTGTTAAGTAACCCCTTCCATTTTCTCAAGGGTCACACTTGTGTGAGACCGTCTCACGGATCCTTATCCGTGAGACGGGTCGGGTCGGGTCAAAGCACCATGCAAATGTCATACTTATATGTGCAAATCTCACACTTATATGCTCAAACATAGCACTAATCAAAAATACAATTTTTGTTACTTATAAGAGAAAAAGTAATACATTTTCTATAATAAGTAATGCTGACAAGTGCCTCTCACTTATAAGGGCAAATATAATACTTTTGAGGAAAAATGTAACACTTTTAAATTGAAATGTAAAAGTATTGTATTTTCCCTTAAAAGTATTACATTTACCCTAATAAGTAACAAAAATTTTGTTCCTGATTAGTTTTACATTTGAGCATATAAGTATAACATTTGTGCATATAAGTGTTACATTTGCACTTTGATCCAACCCGACCCGACACGTCTCATGGTGAGACGGTCTCACACAAGTTTTTGCCTTTTCTCAAAGGGTCTTGCTTTACTACCCACGGCTAGAAATCTTCAAATTTCTGACCACCCTAAAATTATTAGAAATTTTCAATTTCCGGTCTGAAGGAATGATTTTAAAAGAAGAGGAATCGGAAGAAACAACTTAAGAATGAAACGGTTGGAAGGAAAGACTCCATAAGTGAAGATAAACCGAAAGAAGACCTTTGGAATCAAGGATGTCTTAAACATTCTATCAAGAACATTCTCCACTACCACCAAGCTACAAAAAGTCTTTAATGAAGGCTTTTCATGGAAAATCATCGTCCGAAGAAGGTCATATGAGGAAGAATAAAAGAGCTATATTAGACACATTGTAACTTTTTTGACACCTAAAAATCTACACAGAAAACAAAATGGTGATAAGTAAGGGAGGGTTTTTGACCCAAAGTGTGCTTATACACGAATAGGGAAACAGTCTTTCCCCTATGGTTCACAAGTTGCACAAGTAAAGAGATTTGACAACGGATTTTCGAGGATTGTGGTAGATTTTGGACGGCTGAGTGACAAAGTGCAAATTAAAATTCACTTATCACTTGCCGAGTGACAAAGTGCAAATTAAAATTCAAGTTGATGCTCACCCCTCTCATCTATAATATGAAGACGCCAACATTAGAAGAAGAAGCTGAAAAAAACGATTTCTTGTGATCAAGTACTAAAAGCTATTGTGTAAAACTGCTACATTACAAAATCTAGTCTTCTAAGCTCAAAGAAAAATCTCTTTGATTCTTTAAAGGTTCAACACTACTCAACGAACATCATCTTTTCAACTTGAGGAAGTTGAGAGATCATTCTAGCAATGCGATTTGATGATTATATTGACCCTTAGCTTGTTTTGATCCTGCAGTGAAAGATAAGTCAATAGGAGTTTGTGACTATCCCCAGGATGACCCTCAGGAAGAACCTACAGGCTTGTAATTCACTTGTAATATAATGTTGTAACCCAAAATACATTGTGATAATCCTCTTTAGAATTGGAAAAGAGTGAAGTAGGAAGTTTTTCTGAACCACATAAATCCTTCTTCCGCTTTACATTTCATTTCTATTATTTATTCTATCCAACTAATCACATACTCTATAGTCCACACACACTTACATGTTAATCTCATCAAACTTAGCTACACTTATTTTGTTGGCAAGCTCTAAGAGAACTTGTTTTCCTTCTTTTTTTTTTTTTTTTTCAATTTTTAAATTCAAGATTACTTAAAGCTATTTTTTGAAAAAGTATTTAAAAGTCTATTCAACCCCGAAGACTTTTAGTAATAAATGATCTATTAGATAAAAATATAGTCTGACCATACAGAGTAAATTGTGCTGATCTCCAACCATAGTTGATATCCTGTTAGTCGTTTTGTCTTACTATAACTTTGGGTACTATATAATTGTATGTCCTGCATCCCATCCAATCATTATTGGATGTGGACCATACTATTAAATAATGCACATTCAATGTAAAAATAATGTACATTCAGTATAAAAATAATGTACATTATATTCAGGGGATGTACATTATTTGTGTACTGAATGTACATTATTTTTATAGTATAAAAATAATGTACATTCAGTACAAAAATAATGTACATTTAGTACCATGGTCCACACAATAATTTGCCGCATCCCATCAATACAGGCTTTATATAGGCATAATGGTGAAATATGAACTAACCCTAAATGTTCAATCCAACCTATTACTTAATGGGCCTAGTCCACTTGCACCACATAATTAAGGCCCACAATATATAATATATATTGTATGAGAAAAGTCTTACATGATCAACTGGTTTGGTCATCTTGACCAAATCTCAACAAAATCATTTTTCAAAACCTTGTAGCTAAATATTTACAAATGAGTTAATACCCAAAATTATCCTCGACTATAGTGATTTTTCTCAATTTTGTCCTAAACGACTTTGGTCTCATAAAGTAGTCCCAGACTTTTGTGTTATCGCTCAAAATTGTCCTCCGTTAGTTAAGCTGTCAAATGGGGGTTAAGTACAGGGGCAATTTTTCCAATTCATATTCAACTCTTCAATTCATAGTCAATTTGCTTCTACTGTTCTACAGTCCCAGAAATCATCTCATGCTCCCTTTCTCTCATAGGTTCATTTTGACAAACAATTGGTGTACCCAGGCATTCTCTTCTACCTCCAACCTTGACCGGCTCTCAGGCCTTCTTCCGATTCCAACTTTCCAGCAACTTTCCTCCCTGTGTCCAAACCTACTACACCATCTACAATGCGCAAGCACCCTTTCTCGAACAATTGGTTGCCAGAATCCACTAAAATTACCATTATCAGTCACAAATTCCACCCAAATTCTATCCATTTCCTGTTTCAAGACATCAATTTCTAGACGAACTCTGGCCACACTTGGCCTGGATTTCCCACTCGTCGCCGAGTCTAGAGAAATTTCTCTCCCTATTAGCGCACAGATGCGCGATATCGACTCAAAATCAAATAGGTGGATGGGGAGATTTGGAAGTTGAAACCATACCAGAGGATTCCGCCGAGGTGGTTTCCTAGATTCCTCGCGGTCTTCCAGAGCGTCCTCGCGGTCAACTATTTCAGATTTCGATCCGAAGACGGAGGGGTTTTGGATAAAGTCGCCGGAATTTCAACCCACCGTGCAATTCTAGATTTGAAAGCCCTTCCGCTCTCTCCCCTTTCGCGCTTAAGGTCATCGACAAGTCCCTCTCATTCGTTGCCGATGCCGACCGCCGTGCCCGTGGGAAATCTCCGTCCTCTCCCGCTTCCGCCTCCACGATCCGCTCCACCGCTTCCTCCCCTCTCTCCTCGGCTCCTCCGAGAATGCTGGCATTCTCTGCTGGGCTGTGCTGTACTGTCCCAGCGGTGACCTCAACGTCCTCCGCCACTGTATTTTCCCCCTCCGTCATCTGCTTCTACCTCGCCGAAATCATCCTCGCCCTCGAGCATCTTCACGGGCTAGGCATTGTTTATCGTGATTTGAAGTCGGAAAATGTTGTGAGAGAAGACTTAAATATGAATTGACTATATTGCCCCTATACTTAACACCCGTTTGACAACTTCACTAACGGAGGACAAATATGGGTGATAACACTAAAGTCTGGGACCACTCTATGAGACCAAAGTCTTTTAGGATAAAATTGAGAAAAACCACTATAGTCGAGGACAATTTTAGGTATTAACTCATTTACAAATGCATAAGAGTATGGATCTTATGTCTAATTACTCTCAAGATCGAAGACTTTGAAGAATGGATAACAAGACTCCAAATTCATATTTCATCTATACACTCTCAAATGTGCAACGGATCGGACCAATCAAGATTAAGAAGATCAACATTGTGCATCTAGTCACACGTGTCGAACCATTAAGTACAAGATCACAAGAGGAGGATAAGGATGAGCAAAATGATGAAGAAGAAGCACCACCTCCACCTCCAAGACCAATTAGGGTTCCAAAACCCTATGATGAATGGACAAAAGAGGACCATATTCTAACAAAGCTCGACAATGATGCCAAAAATAAGATCATAAAGACCCTTGATAAAGTTATGTTTGGAAAAGTGAATGGCACACGGCAACAATGAAGCAACTTTGGGACAAACATAACTAATATAACTTTCTACAAGAAATGAACATATCAGGGAGAATAAACTAAACATTGTTGTGTAAATTAAAATTTTGATTCATTTGAAATGTTACCAAGGCGAATCCATTGACCAAATGAAAACCAATTTTACTAATATTTTGGGTGGGTTACGTTGTCTATGTAACAGAAGCATTATACAAATATACACTACGGGAGATCAACTCCAAAATTTTGAGAGCACTACCGAGGAATGACTATCCAAATTCACAATCATAAAAAGTTGTAAGGAGTTTTCCACCATTAATACTAAATCCTTATTTTGGGATGTCAAAGAACATGAATATGAGATGGTGAGGGGTGAGACTAGTTAGACAAGAAAGAGGCTGACATAGTGATCTGATGCTCAAATGATTATATGAATATAATTTGTAAATGAGGCATCCTATTTCATTTCTTGAAGGTAGTTCTTTTATGGCTAAATTTCATATATCACTTGAAAAACTAAAGGTTGACTCAACATATCAATTCATTAATAAATTTTAGTGCCCAATAGTACTTGAGTACGTGTAATCATACATGCAATTACATGCATCTTATCAATAATAATGTTCAAATCGTAATATACAAATGTATGTTCATATAAATTATGTTACTACATAAAATGATATTTGTTCCAAGAACAATGAATTAATGTTATAATGGTTAAAATAACATTAATTACTATATCAACCTCCGAATAAAGGTAGAGGTGCCTTGTCAACATCATGGGAAGGTGAACTCGGCCAACCTCCGAGGCTCTGAGGTCCAAATCTAAACGACTAAACGTCTCAAGAGGTTTCTAAATTTGGACCTTGAGAGCTATGGTTGACAATATATGGCTATCATTAAAAAATATTTAAAACATTTTAATGATAGTCATGGTTGTCACAAAGATAATCAGCGCCTATTCAACATAGGTGGCAATTGCCGACTGTCCAATTATTGGTTGTTTTTTATTGTTTAATTAAAAAAAAATTATTTGTATTCACTTCAGCATAAAATGTTAACCGTGTAAGTATAAAATGTTCATGTGTCAGTCAAATTAATAGTAACATGTTGAACAGGTCACAACAAGCTTAATAGCACTTTTTTTTAACAGTTTAAGAGGCTTAGATTGATTTTTTTTTTTTTCAATTAGCTAGGGAACTTAATTGCACTATTATCTTAATTAGGGGTTTATTTGACAAATTTTCCTACAAAATATGTTTGACAGATTTTCCTACAAAATATGTTACTTGAGATGATATGTGTTTCGACAATAATAAACTAATGTTCAAATAGTTAAAATGACATGAATTACTGTATCAATATATGAAACTTGAAGATATCTTTATCTGGATATATAGAATTGATATGATATGATGCTAACAGGTCCAGTTTGTCGGCCATATCATGTTATAAAGTTGTGCAATCAGAAATCTTTGATCACAGATTTGAAGTTTATGAATTCAAGATTTGGGGATGGAGGGTGATAGACATTGACCTCAAAAGTAACATTCAACCGAGTCGGCCATACAGGCAGCAGGCTTCATGTAACTTGTGCCTTTACACATCAAATATGAGAAAAGTAAAGTTTTGATGGATCGATGGTGGTGATAAATGCATTGGCAGGATTCAAACTCGTGACCTGACTCTTTAATCGCTTCTTAGATAATCAAGGGCTTACGACTACTTCAAAAGCTATATAGCTAATAACGAAAACGTAACTTTATTTCCTTATACCGTCACACATTTTCAAGACTCTAAATTCTGGACGACTCTTTAAGCTCTTTATCCTACAGATAAGCATTCAAACATATATACATATGCTTCTTCAAAACATGTGAGCAGCATGTGGGAAATTTCCCTTGCCCATTACAAAGAACCAAAGATTTGGTTTCATGAAGATGAGATCGTAGTAGGTTACATCAGAAAGCACTATATATATGCATGCCACCGAAAAAGTTGCACTAACAATACACATGCAACCTATCAGCATATATAAAGATTAAAGGCTGACTCAACATATCATTATATCTCCACCTACTTATTTAGACTACATTTTGACTCAGAGAACAATATGATTCAAAATTTTACAACTAAAATGCTATCATCTTGTCATACCTTTAATTTCTAAAAGGATTTAGAATGTCATCTTGTAATCTTTTTGGCTCATGATGACCTAAATCTGACTCAGATCACCCGCCATACTCAAACTTAAAATCCACCAACTACCTAACTTCCCTATAAATAATACATATTTACATAACAATCAGCTGAAATACAAGCAAGCTAAGCAGCTCATTCCAATCTACGTACTCACCCTTAATTTACCAAAGATAATTTCTTAATTGTTTTAATTATATTGCTGATAGGATAGATAGAAGAAAAAAGTCAAGAGATGAAGCAAAATCAGATGAAATCAAGAATAGGAGAGGATTTGGTTGCTATATACTACTGGGCAATTTTATTGAATCAGAGATCAAGAAAAAGGGCTCTTCCTCACTCTGCAGCCACCCAATGCCATCTCTCTCCTTCTTCAAAACTAAGAAATGGTAAGATGAACAAAAGTGGAGAAAGGGTGGACTCTTTTGCAAAGGGCATCAGAGAGCATGGTTAGTATATATATATACTCAAACTAACTTAACACTCTAGCTGCAACAAACTATATATTATAAATTGTTAATAATTAGTTTATTTCTTCTGGTCCAGTGAGACTAAGGTCAAAGATAACAGACACTGTGAAGGGGAAGCTGATCCTTGGGGCAAAACTTCTCCAAGCAGGTGGAGTCCAAAAGGTGTTCAAGAAGAACTTCAGTACTGTTAGAGACGGTGAAAAGCTGTTGAAGGCATCTCAATGTTATTTATCAACAACATCTGGTCCAATGCCTGGCTTACTCTTTGTTTCTACTCACAAACTTGCCTTCCTTAGTGAGAGATCAATCAAAATCCCTTCTTCAACTGGAAAGTCCATGAGAATGCACTATAAGGTATCAATCCCAATTGCAAAAATTAAGAGAGCAACTGAAAGTGAGAATTTGAAGAATCCATCAGAGAAGTACATACAAGTAGTCACTGATGACCATTTTGAGTTTTGGTTTATGGGGTTCCTATATCATCGAAGAACCTTGATATATCTCCAGAATGCAATTTCTCAAGCTCAGTAGAGTAGCCTTAGAATATCCATTATGATCAGGAGCAAGTTATTCTTTCATTATAGAATGTAAACAAATTAAAGTTGGTAGAACCCAAAAATCTGTATATATGATTGAGTAATTGTTTAAACTATTCAGGAAATTTGTTGAGCATCCTCATTAAAACTGACCAATTCTGTGACCTTATGCGACAATAAGACTTCCTAGTAAAAGCTTAACTATAACTGCTGCAGTTTTGTATTCATACTTTCATAGGAAAAAATATCTCTAAAAGATTTTCTTCACATGTGGCTAATTAAAGCAGTAAAACAATAATAACCACAAGCAGAGCAGGTGGAACGTTACAAGAGCCCGCACACTCATTTATAGCATTGCCTCATCAAAGAGCATATATGGAGAAGAGCGCACATCAATTATTGAGGAGCCTACACTTATGGAGGGGAGTTGTGCACTTATTATGGCAGTCGTTACCATTGTACAATATAAAAGCTGAGCTCATGTAACAAGTATGGGGACACTTTTGATTCTCATACTCAGAATACACAAGCAATACAAATCTATTATTTACTAAGTAGTATTATTTTCAAATATATTATTCGGTAACTTATTTACCGTCAGTGATGCTTCATTGAGAGCCTAAGATCAACTCTCTAGAAGGCTAGCATACACGTCTTTCTCTCTCATCAACAAGCTTGAAGCGTTAGATGGCATGATCTAGATCAAGCGGCTCCCATGGTTCCCGTGGCTTGAACTGCAACGGCGATGACAAGTGGCAACGCTAGCATGGACGCTCGGCCGACGAACTCATGTGAGCTTCGGGACTAGCTCAACAATAATCGTGGTAAAGGGTAGCAAGAGCCCAACTACCCAAGGCACCAGTACCACATGTGCACGCTAACCCAATTGGTGGCAGGAATTCAAGGTCAAATGCCTTGGGAACTCGTGCGGGAGGATGAAATGATTTCGCCACGGTGAGAGAGGACCCAGCGTCGCGATGCGACCCAAGCTACTGGCGGTCGCCCTGAAACTCAACCTCGCTCTAGGGAAAGAGAGGTGAGGTGAAGGGCCAAGGGGAATGTGTTAAAGGTGACGGCTCTGCTGGACATCGGCTAACCACTTTCATGCCCGTTTTGGATCGGTTGGGCAAGAAGGTGCCTATTTGCCAAAGGTTAGGGTCACAACTAGGGGCCAAGGGTTCATCGACCAAGGGACCACACCAAGACGGAAACCAGGACATTGGGTGAAGGAGAGCGGTCCCACGATCAAGAAGGGGGTGAGTGTGTCAAGGTTGGCTCCCCATCGGTCCACTGTGCAAAAGCGAACCGCAAATGTGCATGAAGAGGTGGTGGAACAACTACAGAGGAAAATAGCTAGATGAGTTAGAGAAGAAAATGGAAACAATAGAGTAGTCACCAAAGCTTGAGGTAAGGATAGCCGCACCATTTACCCCGAGTAAAATGGACTTGCCCCTTCCTAAAGATTCCAGACCTCCTAGCCATTAAAGATTACACCGGAACCTCTGACCCGCGGATCTACATGACGAGGTATAAGGCAACCATAGTGATGATTGGGTGAGGGTGACACCATCATATGCAGGGCATTTTTTCCATCGTGGATGGGGCGGCCTAATATAAGATTGGTTCAACACAATCCTAGATGAATCAATCCAGAATTTTTTAGAGCTATCCCAACGCGTTTTGACTTACTTCTCTGATAATATGCAACACAAGAAGCCTTTCTCTTACCTCTGCGCGCGGTTAGGTAGGGCATAAGTGAGGTCTGAGAGATTTCCTGAGTAGGTGGAAGAAAGAGGTCAATAATGTATACGATTTTGACTCAAAGGCGGCAATCTCAGTGTTTATCCAGGTGCTGTCTAGGGACTTTCACAGGCAGCTAAACACCCACCATCTTTGATCATACAAAGATCTAATGAGGATGGCCAACCATTTTGCAGAAATAGAGGAGGTTTATAAGAAGAAGAGAGAAGAGGAAGAAGACAAGACAGAATGTCCGAGAAAATGGGTCCAACTAATTAACCAGGTGTCAGACTCGGCTCTATCAAAGAAGGGAAGTAGAAATCAATCATCTAAGGGACCCCGTTTGGTCTCCTTATGTCATTTAACCTCACTGACACATCTAGTTAGCGTGATCCTGGACCAAGCCGAAGAGATGAGGATAGTGTAATTCTTAGAGGAATGTATGAAGGTTTCTCCTAAGGTAGACGAAACCAAGTATTGCTTGTTCTATTGACACGTTGGCCACGACACTGACGAGTGTCACATTCTGAAAAGACAGATAGATGAACTCATTCAGAGGGGATACAATTTACTCATTTAGAACTCATTCATAGCAACAACACCAGCACTAGCAACAGGCCAGGGTCAACACACAAATGTATGGCGAAAGGGCGAGGGCCGAATCATTATCCTACCAAAACTTAACATTCACCAACTGCCTAATTTCCCTATAAATACATATTTACATAAGGATCAGTTGTATAGCTCATTTGAATATACTCATCACCCTTTACCAAAGATAATTTCTTGCTGATAGACAGATGAAAAATCAAGATATGAAATCAAGAATAGGAGAGGATTTGATTGCAATATACTACTGGGCAATTTTATTGAATTAAAGATCAAGAAAAAGGGCTCTTCCTCACTCTGCCACCCAATGCCATCTCTCTCCTTCTTCAAAACTAAGAAATGGTAAGATTACCTCTTTCAAAAATCTTTAATCGTTTAAAAAATCAAATAGAAAGATGTCTGAGTGATAAAGTGTTATGAAAATGCAGGTAAAACAAATTCTTCAGTTAGCAAGATGAACAAAACTAGAGAAAAGGTGGACTCTTTTGCAAAAGGCATCAGAGAGCATGGTTAGTATAGTATATATTCAAACTGACAACACTCTAGCTGCAACAAACTATATATTATAAATTATTAATAATTAGTTTATTTCTGTGGTCCAGTGAGACTAATTAAGGCCAAAGATAACAGACACTGTGAAGGGCAAGCTCATCCTTGGGGCAAAACTTCTCCAAGCTGGTGGTGTCGAAAAGGTGTTCAACAAGAACTTCATCAGTACTGTTAGAGACGGCGAAAAGCTATTGAAGGCATCTCAATGTTATTTATCAACAACATCTGGTCCAATTCCTGGCCTACTCTTTGTTTCTACACAAAACTTGCCTTTCTTAGTGAGAGATCAATCAAAATCCCTTCTTCAACTGGAAAGTCCATGAGAATGCATTATAAGGTATCAATCCCAATTGCAAAAATTAAGAGAGCAAATGAAAGTGAGAATTTGAAGAATCCATCAGAGAAGTACATACAAGTAGTCACAGAAGACCATTTTGAGTTCTGGTTTATGGGGTTCCTATATCATCAAAGAACCTTGATATACCTCCAGGATGCAATTTCTCAAGCTCAGTAACCTTAGAATATCAATTATGATCAGGAACAAATTATTCTTTCATTATAGAATGTAAACAAAGTTGTAGAACCCAAAATTCTGTATATATATATATATATATATATATATATATATATATATATATATATATGATTTGAGTAATTGTTTAAACTGTTCAGGAAATTTATTAAGCATCCTCATTAAAACTGACCTATTCTGTGACCTTATGAGACAATAAGGCTGCCTAGTCAAATAACCTGTTATAACTGCTGCAGTTTTGTATTCATACTTTCATAGGAAAAAATATCTCTAACAGCTTTTCTTCACATGTGGCTAAATCACATTGGTAAAAAATTAAAAATAGAATTTACAAGACGATTTATCTTCCTCCTGATTGCTAGCTTGCATAATGCATAATAATGATGGGTTATTAAGTAAACGGACTAGCCCACCAATACATTGAAATTCAAAACTAAACATTTCAAAAATATTAAAAAATAAAAATAAAAATTGCATATTTCCTCCTAAGTTATCATTAGCGTTAACTTAGGGACGAAAAGTGAGTATAACCAAATGAATTCTACAACTATCTTATAACGTAGGGACGAAAAGTACAATTTTCCCTTAAAAAAACAATGTTTTTGTATATTAATGATAATATAAATTACTAGTGAGAGGATAATTGGGCACGATACCCAACTGTCAAAGGCAGTCAAATCGTAAAAGCCAAGAGCAGAGCAGATGGAACGTAGCAAGAGCCCGCACACTCATTTGTAACACTGCCTCATCAAAGAGCAATTATGGGGAAAAGCGCACAACAATTACTAAAGAGTTTTGACACTTATGGAGGGGAGCCGTTACACTTATTAGGATGCTGTTAGTGCCTATTATGGTAGTCGTTATCATTGTACAGTATAAAAGTTGAGCACATGCATGTAACAAGCTAAGTAGCTATGCATGCATTGTAGGGGGACACTTTTGATTCTCATACTCAGAACACACAAGCAATACAACTATGTTTACTATTATTTTCCAAATATATTATCCAAGAAAACGGGTCCAGCTAACCAGGTGTCGCGCTCTGCTCCATCAAGGAAGGGAAGTAGAAATTAGGGGGGATCCTGACGTTTGGTCCTCTTGCATCATTTAATCCCGCTGACTCATTCGTNGAAAAAAAGGGAAGAGGTTGAGGTTGTGTACTCGACCTCATTTGACTAAGGCATGTCTTCGTCACCAAAAAAAAAAAATAAATAAAAAAACAACAACAACAACCTCGCAAACTCTATTCTCCAAGGGCGAGCATGGATCCGTTCTCGCTAGTTACCCGATAGAAGGGTATTTAATTTCTTGGCTAAGGCTGTGACTTGATTACGGAAACGCCAGATATTTCCTAAAGGATGGCATGGGATCTGCTAACTACCAGACGGAATGGCCTTTTCTTGCCCAAGCCCGCGACTTCATTACGAAAATGCTATCCCCTAAGGACCGATACGGGGTCTGACCCCGTTGACTACCCTACGAAAGAGTTAACCTTTGACCGAGCCCACGGGGGGCCAAAGTGAGCTAGTGAGCTATCAACAAATAAATAAAATAGATAAAAAAAAATACAATAAAAAAATTAGAAATCCATATGGCTCGCCGAGGCAGCGCCCCAGCCACCTTGGCCAAGGCCACTCTTCAGCCATAGTCCAAGCCTGTCCTCGACTGGTTCGATCATTTCGTTGATCCTGTTTCAAAAAAAATTCCTAGCCTGCGTCTCTTTGCTCATAACTTGCGAGCAGGGGGGTAGTGACGAATTATTTGACAAAAACAACATTTTATTACTCCTTAACTGACTCCACTGCACTCGCAACTCGGGAGCAAGGAGCCCATGATAGGATAATTCGACACGGTACCTGACCCGCCAAAGGCAGTTAAGGTAGTCAAACAGTAACATCCAAGAGCAGAGCAAGTGGAGTGTTGCAATAGCACGCACACTCATTTATAGCACCGCCTCATCAAACAACATGCAGTTATAGAGGGGAACACACAGAAATAATTAAGAATAAGCTTGACATTTATGGAGGGGAGCCGTTGCACTTATTAGGGGAGGCCGTTAGTGCACATTATGGTAGTCGTTACCGTTTTATAGTATAAATGTAACAAGTAGGGCGAGACTTTTGATTTTCATACTCAGAGCACACAAGGAATAGAAATCTGTTTACTATTATTTTCGAAATATATTATCCGGTAACTTATTTACCGTCACTAATTTGCTAAACCATTCTAGACACCCATACATATGTCACCTCTAAATGTAACACTGCTTTATTGAATACATATATTCCATATTAACTCATGGTGGAATCAATTAATTCACAATAGTTTATGACAACAAAGAAAAATTTCTATCTTAATTAATGAGAGAGAGTGACTAATAGGAAGTGATAATCGTAGGCGTTAAAAGCATTATCCATATTATAAGTTGATAATAAATGAACAAGTTAAGGGGAAAATGCAATTATAGTCCCTCAATTATTCCTTGCTAGCTTATTAATCCCTAACTTTTAACCAGTGCAATATATATCCCTAATTTTTCAAATAAGTTGTAGTTTTAACCCCTAGAGCAATAAAACAATTAAACTCTATTAAAATTATACTTAGTACATGGGTATATTAGTACTTTATAATGTTTCTTATTTAATTATAATCTTATTTAGTCGTGATATTTTATTTGTAAAATAAAAAGGAAATAATTTTAACAGGATCGTTTAGAAAAAATAGGAACGATGTGACACAATTGAAAAGGAATTTTTTTAAGAAAGAATGTGTCAAATCTCTATTTTGCAGCAAAACTGATAATGTTATAAAGAAAAAAAGATAATAAACTTTTTTCTTCAAAAAAAAAAAAAAGATAATAAAATTTTATAATATCCATGTACTAAGTAAAATTTTAATAGATTTTAATAGTTTTTTTGCTCCGAAGGGTTATAAATCTAACTTTTTTGAAGAGTTAGAGTGTATTGCAACTATAAAAATTTAAGGACTAAAATCACTAACATGAACAATTGAAGGACTAATATGTAAATATTTTAAATTAACAATTAACAAATCAAACCAACTAACCATGTCAAAGACCAGTCAGTTATTCATTATTCAAATTTTAATTTAAGAACTTTTTTGGGATAATGAAAGAAAATTCATAGTCATCCGATGAAGTATACAAGGTAAATTTCATTCTTATATACTAATAATAATGTTGAAATCACATTAGATATATAACCATTCAACCATTTTTTAGAATGCAACCAAATACTGAAAATGAAAACGTTTTTTAAAAAATGAGTCATTTTTCAAAAAAACATCTTTTAGAATTACTTGTTTCCAAACACAATCCTTAAGGGCATTGTACAAGATTTAATGTATAACTCACAAGTTAATCCACCTTATTGTTGGAATTGAATACAGGTTAACGAGATAATTGGATCAGTCTTCCTATTATTTATCCTTTGACATAAGATATGGTACGGTGTCGTTCTCAGCCTTATAAATATCCTTCAATTTAGGAATGAGCTAAGGGTGTCTCAGTGTCTGCATTCAAGAGAGGGAATAAGTGTGAGTACAAACAGTAACTACATTATTTTCTGCATTCAATTATTTATCCATTTTACAGAATCTATCTTAAATATTTTGTATGAGTAATTCTGCTTATCTAAGTTGGCCACCATCACCCAGAAATAATGTTATCCGAATCTAAAAGTTGAATCCGAAATACATTCATTAGATATTATATTTTCTAATGACTTCTGAAAGATTATGTTGCTTCCTATTGGTTTTCCTTGGCTACTGACAAAGATCAGATATTGAACGCGCATAGTTGCATTGGCTATCTACAGGTGGAGGTTGAGAGCTACTAATTACCTGCAATTCTGCAAATTGTTAACTTGATATAACAAATTCAACTAAAGATTAACAGGGCGTTTGGTTGGAGGGAAGGAATTAGGTAGAAAAGGAATCCCAATTCCATGAGAAAAGAATAATGTAAAATAAAGTGGGAGTTTAAATTTCAATGTTTGGTTGGAGGGAATAAAATTACTAGGAATTTTAATTCCAGTATTTGGTATACATGGGAATTGAAAGAGATCGAATAAGTACTATAAAGTCTAAAATGTCCATTGTTGTTAATAATAATAATAATAATAATAATAATAATAATAATAATAATAATAATAATAATAATAATAATAATTGACAGGGTAATTGGGTACCCGACCCGGAACCATTGTCAAAGACAGTTGCCGTTCAAACTACCAAGACACCTCACTCCTCGGCATCAATGCGCAACGGTCCAACTCCTCAGCATTGATGGCCAACGTTCAGCTCCTCGGCATTGATGACCGACGTTCAACTTCTTAGCATTCAACACCTTAGGTATTGATGTCCAACGTTCAACTCTTCATCAATGCTCCGTTACTGAGCTGAAAGGAATAAAAGGACTCACAACCACATAGTGAGGGACACTTCTTACTAGGCAATACATACTAAACTCACTTGTACATTGAGCATTGCACTCAAATACTCAACATCGTATTCAAATACTCATTCAAATAATTATCCGGTAACACATTATTACCGTCATTGGTGCTTTCATTGAGAGCCGAGATCAGATCTCAGGCTAAAATCACAAAATCAAAAACCCACTCAGTTCATCTCATCACTATCAATGGCATCTGGATCTAGCAGCTCGCATACACCTAGTCAGGTGAACAAGGGTCACCCCCGGGTAATCTTGGTGATCTTCGTGAGCAGCTCAACAGTAACCGCGGAGGTGACCTTCGTAGCCAACTCAACAACAATAACCGCAGAGAAGGTGACCTCCGTAGCCAACTCAACAACAACCATGGTGGTGGCCGCACTAGCCAACTCAACAACAACCATGGTGTTGGCCGCACTCCCCTCCCAGCAACTGTTGCTCCCACCCAAGTGGTGGACCTTCAGGCAGCAGTGCAGGTCATCCAACAGGCGGCGGCGACGATGGCCCAACTAGTCGCAGGAATGCAAGGCCAGTTTCTACCGCCACCGCCCCCTCTGGAGGAAGAAGTGCAATCTCCGAGGCAAAACAGAACTCAACGACAGGAAGGTGGAACTCAACCAGTTTCCAGATCTGTTCGAGAACGACCGGCGGCTTCTAGATCTATCCGAGATCGGTTGGGGGTGCAAGGATCCTCCAATAGAGGTCCCCGTGCCCAAGCAGGAAAGGCAGTAACCAAACGACCATCCGGAGAAAGGATGGGCGAATCTGGTGGATTGGCTCCGCGTCACTCCACTAGACACAAAACACCACAGGAAGGCCTGGTGGAAAGACTCCAAAGGCAGATAGATGATTTGGAAAAGAAAGTAGAAGCAAGAGAACACTCACCAGAACCGGAGGTAAGAATGGCCGCTCCATTCTCTCCCGACATAATGGAGGTTCATCTTCCAAAAGACTTTCGACTACCCACCATCAAGGCCTACACTGGCACTTCAGATCCACGTACCCATATGACAAGATACAAGACAGCCATGGTCATGATTGGGGCAAGCGATGCCATAATGTGCAGAGCGTTCTTGTCCACTTTGGACGGGACTGCTCAAGATTGGTTTAACACAATCCCAGACGGATCAATTCAGACTTTTGCAGAGCTATCCAAAAATTTCTTGTCTTATTTCTCAGGGAGTATACAACATAAGAAACCATTCTCACATCTCGGAGGGGTAAAGCAGGATAAGGGAGAAAGCCTGCGAGACTTCTTAAGCAAATGGAAAAAAGAAGTCAACAACGTATATGACTTCGATTCGAAGGCAGCGATTCTCATCTTCATCCAAGCACTGAGGTCAGGTGATTTCCACAAACAAATGAACGCCCACCACCCACGTTCTTACGAAGAACTCATGAGAACGGCCAACCGGTACGCAGACGCTGAGGAGGCTGACAGGAGAAAAAAGGATGAGGAGGAAGGACGGAAGAGTGGGCGACCTGATAAAGCTGGTCCGCCCAGCCAGGCACCACGACCAAACCAACCACCCTCAAAGAAGGGAAGAGATGACCGACCTCGCCTCATCCCGTTGCGACATCTGACACCGTTAACTCACCCAGTTAGCGTAATCCTAAACCAAGCCGAAGACATGGGGATCGTGCAATTTCCGCAGGAGTGCATGAAAGTCTCCCCAAATGCGGATCAATCCAAGTATTACAGATTCCATAGGTAGGTGGGCCATGATACCGATGAATGCAATGTGTTAAAATGCCAGATTGAGGAGCTCATCCAGAGGGGATACTTCAGACAGTTCGTCAAACGGTCAGGCCAGCAAAAGCCGGGCCAAAAGTCAAGCCAGCAACAACCTCCGCGTAATTTACCAAAAAATGTTTGGAAGAAGGATGACAGCTCCGAGCCATCATCCTCGAGTGGTAAGAAAAGGGAGCACGACCAAGTTACAGTAACGGATCTCTCTAACAAAGACACAGAGGAGCCCAGGAAACACAAGAAGCAGACCATACACTTCATCTACGGAGGTCCTGCAGGCGAAGACACACAAGCAGAGAGGAAGAAGTGGAGTCGCCAGTTATATGTAGGTGAGGTGGTCAGCCTTCCAAAGGGAAAAAAGCAGAGGAGGGAAGCCATTACCTTCTCTGACGATGACCTCCCAGAAGGTCCACTGCCTCACCGAGATGCGTTAGTAATCAAGATGGAGATCAACGACAGCATTGTGCATCGCATACTCGTAGACACCGGAAGCTCAGTCAACGTGATGTACTACGGCGCTTTCACCAAACTGGGACTCCCTAGAAATCAACTCAAAGAGGTACGGACTCCACTTTCTGGTTTTACTAGGGATTCAATTGAAACGGAGGGATCCGTGGTACTACCAGTAGAGATAGGTGTGAGCCCCAACACCTCCAAAATAAACATGGAGTTCATCGTTGTAAAACTCACATGTGCCCATAACATCATACTGGGGAGGCCGGCTCTGGAAGATTTGAAGGCAATAATTTCGATGGAGCACTTGTGCATGAAGTTTCCCACGCCATACGGGATAGGAGTTGCGAGAGGAGATCAAAGAGCAGCTCGTAGCTGCTACGTCAAAGCGTGCAAGAAAATTGGACAGAAAGATCTGCAAGTCCACACCATCGCAGAAAAAGTGCTGAGAGAAGAGGAGGGCTGGCCCCGCGCCGAGCCTGCATCTGAAACAGAAGACGTGGTGGTCGATCATGCACGAGCAGATAGGGTTGTAAAGATTGGTACTGGGTTGGCACCCGAACTAAGAGCCCAGATAGTCGAAGTCATCCGACAGTTTAAAGAAGTTTTTGCGTGGGGCCCAGAAGACATGCCAGGTATCAATAGAAACATCATAACTCACAAGTTAGTCGTGGACCCTACCAAGAGACCAATACAACAAAGGAAGCGATATATGTCGGCTGAACGAAGGGACTTTGTGAAAAACGAGGTGTTCGCGTTGACACAGGTAGGACATGTCAAGGAGATCTATTATCCCGAGTGGTTGAGCAACATAGTCCTGGCCCCAAAAGGCTCCACATGGAGAATGTGCGTGGATTATACAGATCTCAATAGAGCCTGCCCTATGGATCGATTCCCCTTGCCAAACATAGACCAGCTGGTAGATGAAACGGCAGGATGTGAATTGATGAGCTTCATGGATGCCTTCCGTGGGTACCATCAGATATTCATTCATGAGGAGGATGCTGAGAAGACTGCGTTCACCACCCCAGAAGGCATTTTTTGCTACTTGGTCATGCCGTTCGGCCTAAAAAACGCAGGCGCAACTTACACCCGGATGGTGGCCAAGTTGTTTGGAAAAGTGCTGGGGCGAAACATGGAGGCATATGTAGACGACATGATTGTCAAAAGTCGCAGAGGTGCCTCTCATGTCAAAGACCTTAACGAGGTATTTTCTATTATGAGAAATTTTAATTTACGCTTGAACCCTAAAAAATGCACGTTCGCAGTCAATGGGGGCAAGTTTCTGGGATTTATGGTCACTAGAAATGGGATAGAACCAAACCCAGAAAAGGTAAAAACCATTCTTGACATGGAACCCCCGCGGTCCATTAAAGAAGTCCAAAGACTCAACGGTCGCTTAGCGGCTTTGGGTCGATTTCTATCTAAATCGGCCGAACGATCCCTCCCTTTCTTCCAGATGCTAAAGAAGAATAAGGGGTTTGAATGGACCCCAGAGTGTCAGTCGGCTTTCGATGACTTGAAAAAATATTTGCTATCCTCGCCACTGCTTGCGAAACCAGAGGCGGGTGAAACCTCACTCTTATACCTGGGTATATCACAGGGTGCGATCAGCTCCGTGTTGGTCAAAGTGGAAGGAGGGACTCAGCGTCCCATTTACTATGTGAGCAAGGCCCTGCACGATGCAGAACTACGGTACACTGCCGTGGAGAAAACAGTGTTTGCTGCGGTCACCGCCTCTAAAAGGTTGGCTCATTACTTCCAAGCTCATCCCATCCATGTACTCTCACACCAACCATTGGGGAGTTTCTTACGGAACACTAACTCTGCTAGGATGGCGAGATGGGCCATGCACCTCTGCCATTTCAACATTGAATTCAAACCAAGGCCTGCCATCAAAGGTCAAGCTCTTACAGACTTCATAGTGGAATGCACAGCCCGCGAGGTGATGGAGCAGGTGGAAAATGAAGATGGGGGATGGTGGACCTTGTCTACGGATGGCTTATCCAATAGTAAAGGTTGCGGTGGTGGAGTAGTGCTCATCACTCCGGAAGGATTCCGCGCTTACTATGCAATCAGGTTCCACTTCAAGGTATCTAACAATGAGGCAGAGTATGAGGCCCTCCTCAACGGATTGCGGTTAGCAGCAGGACTACGAGCAGAAAAAGTTCGCATCCGGTGTGATTCCAAGTTAGTGGTCGGCCAGGTGACGGGGGAGTACGAAGCCAATGAAGGGAACATGCAAAGATACAGTGACGCAGTGCTGCGAACCTTGCGAGAATTCGAGGGTATGAAATTCACCAAGTACCTCGAGAACAGAATGCTGACGCTGACATGCTCTCCAAGCTGAGCACTGGGATCCCTGGCCACATTCGTAAGATTGCTCGGGTTGAGGATTTGGAGACATCCAACATCGATATCTCATGGGTCTGCCCCGTGCAATCCAGAGAGCCATGTTGGATTGACCACATCACAAAGTACAAGAAGGAAGGAACTTTACCAGTGGACGAGCAAGATGCAAAGCTAACAAGGTTGCGGGCACCCAGCTACGTGATATTGGAAGACAAGTTGTATAAACGATCCTATAATGGCACACTCTTGAAGTGTGTGTACCCTGACGAAGCAGAGCTGATAATGAGAGAAGTCCACGAAGGAGTGTGCTCCGCGCATCAAGGAGCATACACCATAGCTCGACGCATCATGCTGCAAGGTTTCTTCTGGCCAAAGATGTTGAAGGATTGCGCAGAATACGCCAATCGATGCCCTAAGTGTCAAGAGTTCCAGACATTGCCAGGACGACCCGCAACCAACTACACTCCGGTGAGCACAGTAATTCCATTCTCGAGATGGGGAATAGACTTGGTAGGAGCCCTTCCCACGGGCTCGGGAAGCCGGAAGTACATTATCGTAGCCATTGACTACTTCACCAAATGGGTGGAAGCTGAACCGCTGGCTAGTATCACAGCAGCCAGGTGTAAAAAGTTCGTGGAGAAGAACATACTGTGCCGCTTCGGCATCCCCATCCAAGTAATCACAGACAACGGACGTCAATTCGAAGGCAGAGAGTTTTCAGACTTTTTGACGGAATGGGGCATCAAGCATAGTCAGGTGGCGGTGTCATACCCACAGGCAAATGGTCAGGTAGAGAATGCCAATAGAACCATCCTTGATGGTTTGAAGAGGAAATTGGAAGCAGCTGGCGGGGCGTGGGTTGAAGAACTGGACAGCATCCTTTGGACCTATCGCACAACCCCAAGGAGGGCTACTAGTGAAACTCCTTTCGCATTGAGTTACGGGTTCGAAGCTCGAGCTCCAGCAGAGGTGATGATACCGAGTAGAAGGATGGAAGAGTACGAGGCAGAGTAAAATGAGATCCAACAGGGAACCGATCTCAATTTCATAGATGAAAGGCGAGAAGCTGCGTTCTGTAGGATGGAAAACTACAACAGGCAGTTGAAGTCCTATCATGACGCCAAAGCTAAACCCAGGTACTTTCAAGTAGGTGATTATGTTTTGAGAAGAAGGGAAGCTAGTCAACCCTTGGAAGGAGGCAAGTTCGCGAAAAAATGGGAGGGTCCGTACATCATTGACGAAGTGATTCGCCCAGGAACATACAAGTTGACGACAGTAGGTGGCAGGTTGATTGATAGGATATGGAATTCAGAACACTTAACAAAATTTTATCATTAGGAAGTCAAGTCCTGGTCTGTCCAGGTTGTCTTGGTCCGTCCACAGTGTTGGTCCGTCCAACCAAGATGAATAAAATTCTATGTTTTTTAAAGAGGGGCATCATATAAGTTGAAAAAAAAAATATTTATTGAGGTCCCACCTCGGCACAAGGCCGAGGTGAGGTTTTCACCTCGGCACAATGCCGAGGTAAAACCTCGGCCCAGTGCCGAGGTCCCGCGAGGTGAAGCCTCGGCACAACGCCGAGGTCCCACCTTGGCACAAGGCCGAACCTCGGCCCAATGCCGAGGGCGAAAAAAAAATACAAGAATATAATTTGAAAAAACAAAACAAGTGTTCAAAACAACTCGAATTCAGTATTCAAAAAACAGTGCGAATGTGGATAACAACGAAAGATAAATCAGATATGCTAAGCATCCTTCGTAGTAGTGGTGGGATCCTCAGCAGCGTCCTGGGCAGCGGTGTTGGTGTTGTCAGGACGATCAGACACTCCCGCATCATCAGCATAAACAGGGGATATGTCGTACTCCTCAGACTCAGGGTCGGGATTCTCCATAAACTGAGGCAAGCCCACAGCCTCCGGATCAAAATTAGGATTCTTTTCCTTAAGCACCGGATAAATCTGTTGCTGCTTGGTGAACATTCCAAGGTCGAATGCTAGCTGAGTCTGTGCCTCGAGTGCAGCCCGACCAACCGCGGACGCAGAAAACTTCTCTATAGCTTCTGGAGTACTCATGAACTCCCAGACGTCATCCTTGAACTCAGATGACTGCTTGTACGTCTCTCGTGCCTTTTCCAGCTTGGTAACAGTAGCACGAGTCTCCTTGTGCCCCTTTCGCTCATCCTTCAGCTTCTGCTCTAACTTTGAGTAATCAGTTTTCAGCGTCTTGATCTCTTCCCTCAGTTCCTTCAACTCGGCATCCTGCAGCAGTTGGTCTTCTGCGAGTTTCTTCCTCTGCGAAAGAGAATCGCGGAGCATAGCTTCGTACTGCGAATGAAGACTGTCCCCTATCAACACAGACTCCATCGCCATTTTGCAATATCGCTCCCGTAGCGTAGCGAAACCTAGATCTTCATGAATTTCTGCATCTCTTGGGGTGACGAGGCTACGAACAAGCTCGGGGGCGTCGATAGTACCTTCTAAGAAGGATTTCCCGGGGAGCACATCCATACCGAGCCGGACCAAGTTGGTTCGAATGCGTGGAACTGGCAAGGCTTCCCCTTGCTCGGGGGGCTGGGCAGACAATCCCTCAGGCAAGGGATCCACATCCGAAGTGGGAGCCGAGGGCTGAATTGAAGATCCTGGCTGAGTTGAAGATCTTGTTCGCGGAAGCGTCAGGTTACAAGCTCCTCCACCAGATGTGGAGGCTTGACTCTTCTTCCCTTTTTTGTCAGTTTTGCTTCTCTTGGAAGGATATTACCCGCTTTGCGACAAGTACCGAGCAGCTGTTGACGATATAGCACCTTTCGACGACATAGCACCTGCAAACAATTTCAAGTTATGACAAACAGTTACAAGAAAACAGCATGGAAGAAATAGCTAAACACCGAGAGGGGTACCAGGTACGTCAAGGGCAGCTGGCCGGATCCTCCTAAACCCCAAATCCTGAAGCCACCACAAAGAAGTACTCTCGACAACTTGAAAAGGACCACCCTTCAGAAGTTTCTTGACCTTCTTAAGCATATTTGGACTCTCGTCTAAAGTTGGGTGGCATCTAACTTGGGTACCCCACTCGACAGCAAAAGGAGAAGGGATACCTAGGGAGACGAAGAAGAACCTAGACTTCCAATCCTTATTGAAGGAGAGACGATCATCGAAAAGCGGCTTATGGGGCATAGAAGATATACACACGAAACCCTTACCCTCTCTAGGTGCCCTCATGACTCTAAACAACGACTGGAAGAGACCTAAGGAGGGCTTCATCCGTTTTTGGTGACACACAGAAAGAAACCTTGCGATAACCTGGTGACCGTTTGGGGCAAGCTGACCTGGGGCTATTTCATAAAAATTCAGAAACTCGATCAGGAAAGGGTGAAGGGGAAACCTAAGTCCTACCTGCACGGACAACAGGTGAACACCAAAGAAGGAGGGCTCCGGGGGTTCCATGATGCTAACATCATGCCCAGGGATGACAACTCTAACATTCCCACACACTAGACCTTGGATATCTTCTAAATCGCCAGGTTTTAGATAGCGATAGGTATTCTCGATAAGTGAACTATCTATGGGGGGATGCGAGGTCTGGCGCCTCTTCCTTTTACGACTAACAGAAGGGGCAGGAGGATCGAGATCGACGGTGTCTTCTTCGGAAGGAGAGGAAGACAGAAATGAGGTGTCTTCGGGGTCATCACCATGGCCCAATGCCTCGGTGTCACCACCATAGGTCAATGTATCTTCACCATCATAAGATGAAGATTCATTGTTAGAAGACTCCGTGCGCAAATTTGAATTCGAATCCATAATAGAGGAACTAACCTAGTAATTGGTAGGCACGATCACCAACCTATCAGCACAACAGAAAGAAAAACAAAAAACAAAACAAACTTGTCAGTTCAACAGAAGCATAGCCTTGAGCTAACAAAAAAAAAAAAAAGAAACGTGCTGCGTGACCGTGACTTCGGCGCTGGCCGAAGTCACAAGCTACGTGACCTCAGTACGGTGCCGAGGCGGGAGTGCAAAAAAAAAAAATTTGAACTTACCAGGCTAATTGGAAGCAGGAAGGCAATCGGTAGGTTGAATGTTTACGAAAGAAAGAAGGGTTGAGTACAAAAGAAGAAGAAGGGTTTTTATACAAAACCCTAGGGTTTTGTATAAGGAAACCCAATATTCCTAGTATCAATGGGATTTCCTAAAACAATCTTGGCATATATTTTGCAAGTGGCATATATTTTGCAAGATTCTAAGGATTGTCTAAAAAAAAAAAAAAAAAATCGAAGTCACGCCCGTGATCTCGGCCCAGTGCCGAGGTCACGTTCGTGACCTCGGCGCTGGCTGAGGTCACGCCACATGGCTTCGGCCCCGTGCCGAAGCCACAACACCGTGACCAGGCACGGGGCTGAAGTCAGGATAAAAAAAAAAAGAAGAATGGAACGGTTCGAAGTAAACGTTTTATTTTATTCCAATAACATTCAATGCCATCACGCACTATTACACTTCAAACTACTAACTCCTACTCAAGACTCTAGGTCTTCGAGGACTTGGGATACTCCACTGCCAAATGAAGCTCATCATCAGGCACAAGGACGATGGCCATACTTTCTTCCACGGGAACTTGTTTCGGTTGCTTCACGACATCCTTCTCTTCTTCCCCATCTGACGGAAGGGTTAGTGGATCCTCAACGGTATCCCCAACTTCGTGCCCACGCTCCTTCCTCTGCTTCAACTTCTCACGTCTGGCCAGCTCCATCAAACGGAACGATCGGCGCCTCTTCGTTCCCGCACTTGTTTCAGCAGCACTTGCTCTCTTTGGACTCATGATGAACCCAGCTGAGCTAACGTAATGAGGAGATGTGAAAAACACATATTCGGAGAGGGTCCTTATATACATACGAAGCCGGCCCATACAAGGAAACAAAATCGCAGGGAGATTAGGAAATATTCCACAAATATGTGAAGTTTCCTTCCGGTAAAATTTCCTTCCAGAATTCAACATACCAAATCTTCTTCCACAAGTTCCAAGGCCGATCCATTCAAACACCAGCTGATACTCCCTAACTACCTCAGCCATTCTCGCTAGCTAGGGAGTGGGGGGCTGGTGACAGGGTAATTGGGTACCCGACCCGGAACCATTGTCAAAGACAGTTGTCGTTCAAACTACCAAGATACCTCACTCCTCGGCATCAATGCGCAACGGCCCAACTCCTCAGCATTGATGGCCAACGTTCAGCACCTCGGCATTGATGACCGACGTTCAGCTCCTCAGCATTCAACACCTTAGGTATTGATGTCCAACGTTCAACTCTTCATCAATGCTCCGTTACTGAGCTGAAAGGAATAAAAGGACTCACAACCACATAGTGAGGGACACTTCTTACTAGGCAATACATACTAAACTCACTTGTACATTGAGCACTGCACTCAAATACTCAACATTGTATTCAAATACTCATTCAAATAATATACCGGTAACACATTATTACCGTCAATAATAATAATAATAATAATAATAATAATATTATTATTATTATTATTATTATTATTATTATTATTATTATTATTAAATGACAAGTACACAAAAAATATAACATATTAAATTCAAATACTACTCATCTACCATATCTCTTAAACTAGACATATTGTAATTAATTTTCATGCAAATACTTTATCAAATGTTAAGCTTCATAACATCAACATACATCAAAATTAATCCAGGAACCAAGATGTACATAATGTGCTTTTCAAAGTTTAGGCAACTAAAAATTTGCTTTCAAAATTTCTACATATAAAGATTTACAGAACTCACACCATTCAATCACTATTTTGAACAATTCTACATATATATTTTGAACAGATCGGCGCACAAACAGAAAATTTTGCTTTTCAAAATTTAGACAAATACGTTTATTTACACATCAAATTTAAATATTTAAGAGTTTTAAAAAACATACTTCATTAAGGTTGACATAGAATGATTATTGTTTGCTCGGCTTTCTTTTTGATAGTTGTTGAAGATAATACACTGTATTAGCTAAAAGAGAAGGTTATACATCAATTTTAGGTTAAAAAGAGGGATAATTTTGTCTCATGAGTATCCTTTTTTAGTCCTAAAATCCACGGAATTAAAATCCCAAGGGGGGCATATGGGATTCTAATTCCATGAAAATGAGGGAATTGTAATTCCACGGAATTGCAATTCACTCCAACCAAACGAAGGAATTTAATTAGTTGCCTTCGGAATTAGGTGGAATTAAGTGGAAATGGAATTTAAATTCCCTCCAACCAAACGCCCTGTAAAGGTTATCATATTGAAAGTTCTACTAATGGTAAGTAACCTTACTTCATGTTGAGAACCATATTGCATCAATGGAAAGTTCTGATCTCCATAGAATTACTGTTGAACTACCACTAGAACTGAACTCTGATATCCATGAAATTGTTGAGCTTCCATTGAAATTGAATTCTCACCTCTATTGATTTGTTGTTGAACTTGTTGAAAACTCTACATGCACATCAATTTATTGTATACTAGAAAAAATATTTGAGAACTTAACAAATGTTATACCGATGCTGTAGA
This sequence comes from Ipomoea trifida, assembly GCA_003576665.1. NCBI lineage: Eukaryota > Viridiplantae > Streptophyta > Magnoliopsida > Solanales > Convolvulaceae > Ipomoea > Ipomoea trifida. The sequence goes on from CP025654.1 coordinate 12,472,028, forward strand.
AGTTTTATTTTTTTACAAGTGGATTTGTTGTGGCCTATTTTTCCACACACTGAGCACCTCTTTTTTTGTCCTTTGTTCCCCAATTTTGTTGTGGACTTGCTGGTTTCCTTCTCTCCTTTATCTTTTTTTCTAAGTTTCTTAGGTCTACCAGGTTGTGCTTTGTATTTGGGAGGAAGGGGTGGTGGTAAACCAGTTTTTTCCTACATTTCAGAAGAAGTTATGGGCATGATAGCATGCTCATAGGTGCTGAGATATGATTCTATTGTGTAGCAATGGTGTGTATGCTCCTCTGGTGAACCCCCTTCCCACCAAATAGCTGAAATGGCATGAGCACATGGAATGCCAGTTAAGTCCCACCTTTTGCAACTGAAAATATGTTTGTATATGTGTGTTCTAGCATAATTATCTTAAGTGTACTTGCACAAGTAAGATTACTTTTTGAAGCATACATATACCACTTACAGTGATCAACCCTACATTTGGCAATTACTTTTCCAGTTTCATTCTTGACAAACTTTACTACCCTCTTGTTCATAGCTGCATAACATTCAATTGCCCACTTAAATTCTTTGTGATTAGAAAAAAATCATGTGTACTTGTCATTGGAACATTGGTTTCTTCACATCCCCTTCCCTATAAACTACAGAAGGTTTTGCAGACTCAGTTTCTGAATCAAAAGATAAGCTTCTAAGTTCATCTTCAGGAATTACATAGTCCATTTCATATTGTTCTTCATATCTAGCACCAAACTGATTCTCTTCTATTGCAGTAATGTTTATAGCACCAAACTGATTCTCTTTTCTTCTATCACTTGCATACTTTTGTGATTTAACCTCTAATTCCTTGCTATTATCATGAAATTCCACTCTCTCATATATCTTTTGCAACTCTTCATCAATGTAGTAGACTAGTAGTCTACATTAACATCATAGTTCCAATTTTCCTTATCCCAATGCTCAACAATTATCTCTACTTCTTTGATTTTAGGTATCTCAAAGTTAAGGTCAATCACATCCTTATCTCTGTCCAATCTCCTTATTATATTTTTAGTGGAGTGCAATCCTCATATTTATACCAAACTTGAACTTTTCTATCATCATATCTCAATGATTTAATCATATCTCAATGATTTAATCATTTTTCTATCATCATATCTCAATGATCACCAGTGGATTGTGAACACATAAACAAACTATTATTCAAATTAAATAAACAAATAAACTAAAGATATATCAAAAATCCCAGAAACATAAACAAACCATTATCAAATTAAATAAGCAAATAAACAAAAGATATCACAAATCCTGGAAACATAAACAAACCATTATTTACTGCTGGAAAATATTGATTTTCCGACCACTTTCCGACCACCCGAAAAAGTGGTCGGAAATAGTGATTTTTTTGACCTTTTACGTCAAAGTGAAAAGAGGTCGGAAGGTAGTCGGAAGTTCCGACCACTTTACGGGAGTGGTCGGAACTTCCGACAAACTCTCTAAAAGGGGTCGGAGAGTATTTATGCAAAATTTTTTCCGTTGCCACGTGCTGTACCGGGTCGGATTTTCCGACTACTTTTTCCACGTTGGTCGGAATTTCCGACCACGTCTCTTGGTGGTCGGAAATTGCCCTGTTTTCAGACTTTTCCTCCTTCTGTTTTTACCCATTTCTACTTATTTCTTCATTTTTACAGTAGATTTCTCACTGAATCACTCACAATAATGTAGTAATCAAACTAAGGTATGCGTATATATTCTCAAAACTTTCATTTATGTCATTTTTTTTAGATCTAGCTTTAATCTATATACTCCATCCCATTGTACTGATTTTTTAAATTTTTTTTTTTGTTTTTTTTTGCAGAAGTTTTTTCTCTAAATTAAAGCACTCACAATAGTATTGAGATCAAGTTAAGGTATGTATGTGTATATATTTTTCGAATTTTTATTTATGTCATTTTTTAGATCTAGCTTTATTTTTTTTGTATATATATATATATATATATATATATATATATATATATATTATATTATATATATGCATACTTAATATTGTTCAATATGAAATAAATAATTTAAAAATGTATTCACAAGAATATTAAGTATGCATATAGGTATATGTGTGTGTTCATATATATATATATATATATATATATATATATATATATATATATATATATATATATATATATATAATATTTATTTATTTATGTGTATGTTTATAATTATTTGTATATTTATGATTTTTAACCTTGCATTTTATATGTTTTTTATTTATTAGTATGTTGGCATATAATTATTTAAAATATTTATATTAAATATATTTATATATGTTATGTTTGTATTGTGTATATATACTTTTGCAGTTGTTTTACATGGCTAATATACATGAGCATCGAAAATGGATGTATAACCGATTGCTACCAGGAAGAAGGGCGTACACTGATGAGTTCTTAATGGGTGTTGAGGAATTTGTAAATTATGCAAGTAAGCTTCCTGTATACGAGGCTTCAATGCAGATTAGGTGTCTATGTAGTAAGTGTAAGAATAGAGTACACTTATCTACAAATGATGTTCGTGTTCATTTATATGAAAAGGGTTTTGAACCGAATTACTGGGTTTGGACTTGTCATGGTGAGCTTGTCCCCGCAATACAACAACTTGTGAACGAGGGCCCTAGTGAAAACAATCAGTATGAACAAATGGTTTTTGATGTATGTGGTCCATCAACCTTTCCATTAAATGCCGAAAATAACCAAGAAGATGAGCCACGCAGTAGTGCAAGAAACTTCTATGATTTGTTAAATGCTGCGAGACAGCCTTTATCAATGAATGTTGGTGAAGAAACAGAGTTGGCATATACATTGATGATGATGAATATCAAGACAACTTATAATATTCCGCAGGTAGCAATGGATCAGATATTTCACTATAATAACCGTATGATGGGTCCCGATAATCGAGTACCTACTAGGTATTATGATGCAAAAAAATTACTTACAAAACTTGGTCTTGGGCATGAGAAGATTGATTGTTGTGTAAACAGTTGTATGTTGTACTATAAGTCTGAAATCAATGACAGGCACTGTAAGTTTTGTGGTGAGCCAAGATTTAAACCACGTCAACCTGGATCTACTCATGCAAAAGAGGTGTCACGCAAAAGAATGCATTACCTTCCCCTCATCCCTAGATTGCAACGGTTGTATGCATCACATACATCTGCCTCACACATGCGGTGGCATTATGAAAATCGCCGCGAGCCTGGTATTATGTGTCATCCTTCAGATGGTGAAGCATGGAAGCACTTTGATAGAAAGTTCCCCGATTTCGCAGCAGATCCTCGAAATGTGAGATTAGGCTTATGTTCTGATGGATTTTCGCCTTTTGGTTTCAATGCAAAGCCGTATTCTTGTTGGCATGTTATGGTTATTCCATATAATCTCCCACCTTCAGTGTGTATGACTACACCATACACATTCTTAACCTGTATTATTCCTGGGAAAAAGAACCCAAAAGGCAATATTGATGTCTATTTGCAACCTTTAATCGATGAACTTCAATTGTTATGGGAAACAGGTGTCTTGACTTATGATGCATCACTTAAGCAGAATTTTATGATGCGAGCTGCATTAATGTGGACCATCAATGACTTTCCTGCATACGGTATGTTATCTAGATGGCAGACAGCCGGGAAACTAGCATGTCCTTATTGTGTTCATTATTCTAAATCATTTTAGTTGAAGAATGGTCATAAAACGTGTTGGTTTGATTGTTACCGTCAATTCCTTCCAATGAATCACTCATGGAGGAAGAATAGAGATGCCTTCGTCAAAAGACGGATAGAGAAATCAAGACCTCCACCAATTTGGAATGGAGATGAGTTGTTTCATATTTTGGAAAATATTCCAAGGATCATTGATGGTCCAATTGATCGCATTGAGGGGTTTGGGCAATCACATAATTGGAAAAAAAAAAGAGCATATTTTGGGATTTACCTTATTGGAAGGATAACTTACTACGTCATAACCTTGATGTGATGCATATAGAGAAAAATGTGTTTGACAACATCTTCAACACGATTATGGATGTCAAAGGCACAACAAAAAACAAAGACACGCCTAGTGCACGTCTCGATATGAAGGACGTATGTAATAGATCACAACTTGAGTTGGTAGAACATAATGGACGTTTTCTTATGCCCAAGGCAAGCTACAGTTTGCATCGTACTAATCAATTGGCTGTCTATGAGTGGTTGCGGACATTGAAGTTACCTGATGGATTTTCTTCTAATTTGGCTACATGTGTTGATTCCACATCTTCTAAATTAATTGAGATAAAAAGTCATGATTGCCATATTTTTATGCAGTTTCTTTTACCTGTGGCATTCATGTTTTTACCAAGCTGTCATTGGAAGGCTTTGACTGAGTTAAGTGTATTTTTTCGAAATCTTTGTTCTACATCCCTACATGTAGACAAAATATGTGAGATGGAAAACTCGATTGTGTTAACATTGTGTAAGTTAGAACGTTTTTTCCATCCAACAATGTTTGATTGCATGGAACACTTGCCTGTCCATCTTCCCTATGAAACACGTTTAGGTGGCCCAGTACAGTATCGTTGGATGTATCCATTTGAAAGATTCCTCAATCACTTGAAGTCCAAAATGAAAAATAAGAGATATGTTGAAGGTTCAATTGCTGATGCATATATGCTTGAAGAGTCAACACACTTTGCATCATTTTATTTTGATGATGATGTGCATAGTAGAAGAACAAGGATAGGTCGGAACCTAAATGATGGTGGTATTGATCCTAACTTGCCAATTACTTTGTCAATATTTAATCGGCCAGGTCGGTTGATGGGTAGGAGGACGACAAGATATCTGAGTGCTGAAGAACGTTTCGCTGCTCATCAATATGTGTTACTGAATTGTGAGGAGGTTCAACCTATATTAAGGTATGTGTGCTCCATTTTTTCTCATTTTACTTTTAAATGTATGTATCTAATTTCACTATTGTAGGCAGTATGAAAATGGTTTACGGCTTTACAATCCTGGTTGTACTGATCAAGATGTAGATGATGAAATCGAAAGGAATTTTGCAGCTTGGTTTAAAGGATACGTAAGAAGTTAATGTGTTGTGTCATTCATGAAACGTTATTATTTATATTTGTTGTTATATGACATTTTCTTTATATTTGTTATTAGGTGTATACCCCAATGGATGATGTGTGTAACCAATCACTCATTGATTTGGCATCTGGGTCGATCATGGAGGTTAACACATACACTGGGTATGTTGTTAATGGGTTCAAGTTTCAGACTGAAGCATATTGCAGTAGAAAGTCGACTTCTAACTTCGGAGTATCTATTAAGGGAAGTGGTTTGTCACAATTTGAATCAAACTTTTTTGGCACGTTGCAAGAGGTTATTGAGGTTGAGTACCCAAATGTTCCAATTAAAAAGGTTGTTCTCTTTAAGTGTGAGTGGTTTGACCCAACACCGAATGTTGGGTCACGATACAATTCTGAATACGGTATTGCTGAGGTGCATTGCAATAAATGATATAGGAAGTATGATCCTTTTATCATTGCACAAAGTGCATGTCAGGTGTGTTATGTCGCATCGTAACTCAAAGCAAAATGGTCAAAGCTTGATGTCCCAACCTCCGTTAGCATTCCGGCAGGTGCATGATAGTGATTCGGAGCGAACTACCTCGGCATCGCCTACTTCAAATGCAGCTGATTTGGAAGGAGGATCACCTACCCCAAGTATCACAACAACATCTCTAACGCACAGTCCGGATCCAAATGGCCAAAGGATCTTCATTCGTCCCAATGGCATTAAAGCGTAAGTCTTAAATAAATGGCAACCCGCAACCTTATAGCTTATTATTATTATTAGTGTCTGGTTAAGGTTAGTTAGTTTGAGATTATGATGAAAGTGTTTTATATGTGCATATATATATCATAACAAATTGAACACTACTTTTAAATTTGGCAGAAAAATAATGCTCATGTATCAGCAGAAAATGCATTGTGGAATTCTGATTTGAATTATGAGTTTGTCATTCTCGTCTTAATTAATTAGTCTTGATTTCATGTCTGTACAGTGTATTTCTAAATTTTGATTTGAATTATGAGTTTGCCATGTTTGTTTTAGGTTTGAACCTTTCGATGCCCATTGAAAAATCATAGAAAGCATTACTCGGTACTTCCCCGAGGCTGTCAAGACCTATAACAGTGCGCCTCAAAGTATGAAAGATATATGGTTTAATGAATTTAAGGTAAATTGCGTTATAATTGCAATTGGGACAAAATTGGCTTACTTATGTTTACTAATTACAATTTTTTTTTTAAACTTTCACAGAAAGCATGTAAGGGGAATCCAGAAGATGAAGCAGCCATCCGACATATATATAATAAAAAAGTTGCTAGAAGACTTTCTGACACATTGGGACATGTGCGCTCCTAACTTGGCAAAAGGTAAATCACCACCGCAATGGATGTCTCCTCCAGTTCTAGCTCAGTATCACAGTATTTGGAACAATTCCGATTACTGAGCATAGGAAAAGATTAGTAAGTCATTTAATAATTAATACTTAAATACAATTTAAAGTTTAACAACATTAATGTATGATTCATTGTTGTTGGATAGAAAGAAAAGCTTGGAGAGGATCCCTCACTTGCAGTTTTGTTTCAAGCTACACACAAACGCAAAAAGACCGATGAGTTTGTGTGCAAAAAAATCTCAAAAAGTCATGGTAACAATCTCAATTCCTATAATCTCTTATCATTAAATATAAAACTAGTTGCTGAAATGCATGATTACACTTCTTAGTTGCTGAAATTGGTTTCTTGGTTGATGAAAATTTCATGAAATGAGAACATGATTACTAGAATCACTTATCTTTTTTGTTTTCTAGCAGATTTGTTTCTATATATAAGCTTTGTGTTGCTTTTAGAGATATCATTTGCTTTGTGTTGCATACTCTATTTCAGTATGCAACATTGTTCAAATTACTTAAATTCCTTTAGTTGAGAATGTCTAAACATAGTTGGTTGCTGAAATTTTTTAATTCATTTGTTAATATGAGCCAACTGTAAAATATATGAGTTGTTACATTGTTATATATGAGTGAATTGTGAAATTTTCTGATTCATTTGTTTAAACAGACAACAATTGTTAATATATGAGTTTTAAAAAGTTGTCTATCAATATAGGAAACTATAATTTAAATGCAACAAACTGAACCTGAACTTGATCAAGCAACTGCTTGGTATGAAGCGACAGGTGGTGTCAAGAAAGGAGGTTATGTGTTTGGGTTTGGATCAGATACCCAACGCTAGTTTCCCGATGTGGCGAGACGGAAAAAGTCTAGAAATGGAGAATCATCCTCACATGTAGCTTGTGACGAAAAATTTGAACAATTAGATCAAACTAACAAGGAGATTCTAGAGAATCAAAAGAAGATTATGGGGTTGTTACAAGGTATATATAGTGCACATCGTGAGTTGGTAGAATATGTTGCTTCTACAGCCGATAGCAATCAAAGTGGTGATGTTGGGCAGGATAATCTGATACAGGACAACGCAAGCCAAAAGAAGATAACCAAAAGAGCTTTGAATTGAAAAGCAAACTTAACAAAGTAATATATCACTCTATCCTGTTATGGCTAACAGAGGAGGATATATATACAAACATAAGTACTTAGTGAAATAAATGACAGAAATAAATAAAACAAGGCTCAAGACAGAAACATTAATATGAAAGAAAGTTCCCATGCATGCTGGTTCATCTCCCCAAGGAATTTATATTTGGTGTCCTTCATCATTTTCCCCCATGCATCCAATATTAAAGACTTGCTTCCTGCGCTTCTTATCTGCAGCTGCTTTATACTTAGCATTGGAAGATTCCAGTTTTGCCTTGACTTCTTCCTGGATGGTAGTGATCTGTTCAGCCAAAGCTTCAGCAGTGTTGTGACCTTGTTTCGGCCTGGGCAGTTGAAGGAGATCCACAGCATGATTAGGCACCTTTGTGTAAACTACCAAAAAAGGAGTACGACCAATTGAAGAATGGAGAGAACTATTGTATGCAAATCAGCTTGTGCCAAAGCAAAATCCCATTGTTTGACATTTTCACTATACACACAACGTATCAATTACCCAAGGAACGATTGGTGACTTCAGTCTGTCCGTCTTTTTGTGGATGGGCGAACTACTGAACTTTAAGCTTGCATCAAACCTCTTCCACAGGGACATCCAAAAATGAGAGAGAAACTTCGAGTCTCTATCGGATGTTATGGAACGTGGAACGCCATGTAGTCGGACTATTTCTTGAAAAAAAAATTCTAGCAATGTGCACTGCATCAGAAGTCTTTTTGCATGCAGAAAATGGGTCATTTTTTAGAAACGGTCGACACAACAAACACTGAATCAACACCCCTTTGGGTCCTTGGCAACCCAAGGACAAAATCCATGGACAAGTCTTCCCATATATTCTCTGGAACCGGCAGTGGCATGTATAACCCAGTATTTTGCGAGTGACCCTTAGAAGCTTGGCAAACAGGACATCGTCTAACAAACAAACCCA